>JAVJIF010006407.1:0-185856 GCA_038442645.1 Agave tequilana | reverse complement strand
AAGAAATCTGTGAGAGTTTTTTATGTTGCCGAGACAAATTGAAAAAGTTACTTCTGCGAAATATGCCTTTACTGAAAAGGCGTTTGAATAATGGGAATAAAAACTGTTTGGCGATGATTTGACTTTCGAACAACATGGAATCCACAGTGAGTGCTAACTTTATGTTTTTAGATACTGCAAAAGAAATTTGAAAAATTATTCGAGATACTTATTCTATGAAGAAGATGACTCAAGTTTTTGAAGTGTATGGGGACTTATTTAGTCTCGGACAAGGCGACAAGAGTTTAGAAGACTACTATAGTTCACTTTAATGGTATGATAATCAGTATTATTCAGTCATTAATGATATTGAAGTTCTTAAAAACAGCGTGAAAGAATTATATATTTGTAAGTTTTCGGGGCGCAGTTCTCAAATCAAATCACTTTGAGGACATCTACAAGCAAGTTAAGAGGGGATTCTCTCTGTAGAATATTTTTTTCCCGACTATCTCAAACTTCAGAATCTTCTGCGACAACTTTTGATCCCACTCCAGTTGATGGCTCTGCCTTGATTTTCTCAACTTGTCATGGTAATACTTTCTCGAGGCCGTGGCGGTATGTCTTTTCGTGCTTGTGATTTCTCTACTAGAGGTCGAGTTTTTTATCATGGTTAGGATAATTCTCAAAAGTGTACTTATTGTATCGAACCAATCCACTATTGATCTATGCTGAGAGTTGCATGGCAAACCTTTCTGGCCTCCTTGAGCTGGTTATTTGTCTGGTACTACTACATCTACTGCACATGACTCTAATACTCTTGGTATTTCTCGCTGATGATATCTGACTGTCAAAATCTGAGTATGATTTCTGATTCAAAAGATACATTCAGTCTATACTTTAGACATTCATATTTTGGTACATCTAGGTATTTATTCTTTAGCAAGTTCATCACTTTCATCTTGAATCGTTATTATGCGTCAACCCACATGATTGGTAAATATACAATTTTTTTCTACTTTTCACACAACATCTTTTGCTCTTTCTATAATTTTTGCTTATGGTAGTTCCAAATGTAATATTGGCACTGACACTACCAATCTCACTTCTCTAGCACTCACTGATAATTATATTACACATGTTCTTTTAATCTTGTATATATGATTTCTTTGATCATATCTCTTTAGTGTTCTATAACTTTCTTTTTCATCATGTTCTTTTCAGGACCTTGAGACAAAGAAGGTGATTGGTGGGGTACGAGCAAGATAATCTATATTGTCTTCAATGTAGCGATCAACCTAAAGTGGATGCATCTACTCTGGATGTAATGAGTCTCCAATCTAGTGATGCTTATGTTTAGGTCATGCATTTTTAAAATTTATTAAATTATTATTTTCTTATGTTAAGGCTGTATCCAAATTACAGTGTGAGTCATATCAGTTTGGTATCGAACTTTTCATCTAAAGGTTGTTTGGATTCAAGGAAGTGGGCGAAAGTGAGGAAGGGGGAAGTAGTTTTTTTCCTTTTGAAAAATAAGAATTTGTGTGTATCTTTTTCGGTGTTTGATTGGTAGTTGGGAAATGATAGTGGAAAAGTATATTATGTTTTCTGATATTTAGCTAGTAAGTGGAAGTGGAATTGAAAAGGTTGATCACAAAGTTGATTGTAAAATAATATTAAATAAAAATTAATTATGAAAATATTTGCAATGTAATTATAATGCAAGTAAATTTACATGACCATAAAATTAACTGTTTTGAGTTACAACTTATTACAAATGAGATTTACATGATCATAAAATTAACTGTAGCACTTTGAAAATGAGAAAATAGTTGTATAAAAGGGAAAAGAGAAAAGAAACTGGGATTTTTTTTTCATTTTCCTTTTTTGATATTTGGATGGACAACGGAAGTGGGAAATGACACTTCCCACTTCCTTGAAGCTAAACACGCCCTAGCGTAGTTAACACTATAGTTCTCTATTTAGTGTTGTTCATACTAATATTTATATCTTGGGTTCGACTTAAGTTAAATATGCCTGGTTTTTCTTATTTTGTAATTTTTATTGATGACTATTCTCGCATGACTTGATTATTTTTAATGAAAATCGCTTTGAAATTCTCTCTATTTTTCAAAAATGTCATGGAAAAATTAGTATTCATTTAATTGTTGCTTAAATTTACGATTTGATAATGCTTTGGAATATGTGAAATATGCTCTTCAAAATTATTGTGTTTCTCATAATATAATTTATCAAATTTTGTATGCTCATACACCTCAACAAAATGGTATTGCTGAAAGAAAAAATCATTTACTTGACATTGTTGGAACACTAATGATTTATATGAATGTTTCCAAGTGTTTTTGGATTGACACAATCTCATTGTTTATCACTTATTTAATAAGATTTTTTTTTCTTCTGTTTTAGATGACAAAATCCCTTTTTCAGTTCTTTATCCTAAAAAACAAATGTTTGATTTACCTCCAAAGGTTGTTTGGTGCGCATGTTTTGTTTAAATTCTTGAAAAAGAACACGATAAATTAGATTCTTGAACAATTCGATGTGTATTTTTAGGATATTCTCAGACTCAAAAGGATATCGATGTTGGAATCCCGCCAGCAGAAAGTATGTGATTTATGTGGATGTCACTTTTTTTTTTTAAAACAACCGTACTTTTCAATCTCTTTGCGTCCACTACAACTCCTTCGACCACTCTTGTTATTATTCCTGTATCATTAGAAGACTCCCCTCCACTCCAAGTTTATTAACGACACAAGAAGATTATCACTAATCCTGACAATTTATCCTCTCATTAGTCAATTGCTTCCACTAAAGTGTCTGAGCTTATCATACCTCTTTGAAAAGATACTCGTTCTTGTACTCATCATTCTGTAGCTAAAGTATTATCTTTCTCTCACTTATCTCTTACATACTTTAGTTTTGCAACTACATTATCTTATGTTTCTTCTAAAATCTTATCGTGATGCTATATTAGTGTTGGGATTTGTGTGAACAAATAAACCCACATCAGCTAGAATGGTGATTTGGGCGACTCCACCTAATAGGCTAGTCTTATGCGATGGTGTCCCAAGTCCTTATAAGTGGTATCAGAATCATGCCCCAAAGTTAGTCGTGTGTGTGGGTGGTGTTCGATCCCCCAGGGCGCGCACACAGATACAAGTGGTATCCGCTAATAAATTAATTAAATAACCCATCACTAGCACAAGTTTCATGCAGACTTTCTCAATTGTTTTCTACTGCTTATTTTCTTTTGCTCTTCCCTTTACTTTTCCATGTAGCTGTTTGTGGCATCTTTTAGTCAATAATCACTGTGGTCATTTAGACTATTAGAGAGCAACTGATCTGTAGGCTAGTTGTTCACAGCTGCTGTGTGATGGCAACAGGGCAATTCTGTCGTTTATTCTCCTCTTATTATATCTTTTAAGAAAAACCTTTGATTCATGACCCCAACAGATAATTTCATCTCTCACTGTTGTTTGCACGCAGTTGTAGAAATAGAAATATTATACATCTTGTAACCTGTATTCACACCAATCACTAGCGTAGACAACATCTGACAGTGATCCACGGAGCGGAACTGAAAATGTCATGGATTGTCCAATATATTGTTGTGAGTGACTAGTATTTTGTGGATGAATAAGATTCATCTTGAGTTTAAAAATAACAATAATTGGCACTCCCAGAAGTTAGATTCCAATCTTAAATGTCATCAACGTAAAGATGGTTAAAATTGACGCATCGAATGGTCCAATACAAAAGAGTGTGTTGAATTTTCACTGCCTTCGTGTAGGGATTTTTTTTAGAAGAAATGGAAAAAAAAGGGGGTAGAGATATTTTTATTCATGGAGCATAGTGGTGAAGAACACCCAAGAAACAGAGACCCTCAGGGAAGGGAGCCCACATGTCATGTACATTAGTACTATGAGAGGGATGCTGTCATTGGGGTAACAAATTAGTTTGATTTTGTTGTTAATTTCGTTTTTAACACCAAAAACAAGTGGAGGCCATATTATATTATTATGGGGCCTGCAATAAGAGAGCTGCAAGGCTGTGCCGAAAATTGTGCGAGCCATTTGTATGAGGGTGGTGTGTAGTTTGCTTTTGCTTTTGGTTGTGAGACTTTGTGAAGCAGAGCACCACCTACACGAGAGCTAATCAAGCAATTCCTGTGAGTTTCTCGCTTTCAAACTCTCCCAACTCTAGTCTCTCTCTCCTCTTATTATATATACTCTTGTCCCGTGAACAAGGCAGGCCTCTTTGGTTTCTTGACTCGGTCCCAAATATGAGAATCAAGATCGCCGGCAACTGCTTGCATTCGTCTCAGCCATCGCTTCCCCATTGCAGCTCCTCTTCTCCCCAAACCTCCTTGTCCTCTATTTTCTCCACCAAAAGAAGAGGGGTTGATGGTGGCGACCGATCTCTCCCGTGTCATGTCTTCCATCAGATCAGCCGACCGTCGCCGTTCCTCAGAGCTACCACCACCAAGCTCTGGAGGAGGGGATCATTGGAGGATTTGAGACGAAGCGGGAGGAGAAGTAAAGGGCAATACTTGGGGAGGGCGTTCAGTGCAAGCATGGACGGGTTGGCGAATGACGACGGTGATGATGAAGAGGATGAAGAATTCGTGAGGCGGCTTCAAGAACTAGCTCTGGAGCTGCAAGATAGTAGCAATAATATCGAAAATGGTGTTCCTGATTCCAGAAATCAGGAAACAGAGACCACCTCCTCTGTTTCTCCTCCCTCCTCTGTTGGCAACGGAATCAACCCCCCGTGGCCAGCGAGCTGCCCGGTGCCGCCAAAGTGGGATGAGATCGTGCTGGCGAGCGTGGAGATTAATGCGAACCGTGTTGATCTACCGCTTTCGTTGCGGATCATAAAGAAGAAGAAGCAGTGGGAAGGCGGGGTCAAAGAGGCGGGTGAATCTGCCCGCTGCTCAATCAAGAAAGCCTTCTCCTCGATGGTGTTCATTGTCCGCGAGCTGCAGAGCTACACTCTCCAATTGAGAGAGGTCCTCTTGTACAAGAACCTTCAAGGGATCTGGGCGAAGGTGCAGGGGAGATGAATGCCTCTTTCGTCTGGCTCTTCCAGCAAATCTTCTCCTGCACCCCGACTCTCATGGTGTATGTCATGCTACTGCTCGCTAATTTCACTGTCTACTCCATCAGCCAGAACCTCGCCATTGCCGCTTTATCCCCCAGTCCACCTGTAGCTGTTGAGCATGAGTACAAAGAAACTCAGCAGAATACAAGATTCGATGCTTCCTCCATCAAGTCATTCTCGGTCGGTAGAACGACTTCAGTTGGTGGGAGCGGAGGTGGTGGAGGGAAGGTGAAACCGGTGGCAGGGGCCACTGACGATGGCCGGTCAGATGGTTCATATACTTCTTACGGACAGAAGATTATTCCAGCAGATGGGATCTCAAGTGCAGGAGTTGAAGGCCCAGAAACAGCGGCAACGGAGGAAGAAGAGCAAACTATATGGCACAGAATAGTGGAGGAGGTTTATAGAATGCAGGTGAGTTTGAGAGGTGAGACACTGATGGATTCCGCTACATTGCATCAGTTAGTATCCCCGGTTTCAGCAGAATTGGAACCCGAGGATTTAGCTGTATATTTGCGCACAGAGCTCATGTACCACCATGCACTCTCTCAGGATCCAGACAATGTTTTGCTTCTCTCCAATTTGCTCAGTTTCTCTTCCTCGTCCTCCACGACCACGACAGGTAGCTTTCTTTTATCTCTATGCTTAAATCTGTTGTGATTTGCGAAGAATTTGGGTTTGAGCGTGAATCTTTGTTTCAAATGTTGCGTTCTAAAGTTGAACTTTGTGATGGATGCGGCAGAGCGGAGTACTACTTCAAGAAAGCAGTAGGGGTGAAGCCAGTGGATGCAGAGGCATTGTACCGATACGCAATGTTCTTGTGGTTAGCGAGGAAGGATTTGGAAGGGCCGAGGATGCTTACTTGGAGGCGATGGCTGCTGCTGATCCCAGTACCATTACTCACTACTCGGCCAACTACGCACATTTCTTGTGGAACACTGGGGGCGATGAGACATGCTACCCGCTCGATGGCACTGATGTTTGCTGAGTACATAACAGAGTCTTAGATAGAGAGTATCTATCCATCTATCTATCTATCTATAATAAAATGTCACACAAAGATCCAATAAACAGAGTTTTTGGAGAAAAAGTTATGTTTTTTAATGTTGCATTTTTTTCCCCGCTAGAAAACCATTATTCAACATGATTCGATCTGGCCACTGGGGAGCAAACTCAGAGCCTGATTAGCGGCCACGTTGATCAGAATTAAATGTTAGCTAAATATGTTTGTGGCAGGGTTCGAACCGGTGACTTATAGGTGAAATAGAGCACTTCAATTCGAGATGGCATGAAGGGTGAAGACTGAGGTATTCGAGGGAGTTGTGATCTGGGCAACTCTTGTTTTTGGGATGCTCAAGCTCAATTGTATTATTGTGCATCTTTTGTTCTACTTGTCTATGGGCCTAGAGTGGATTCTGGTGCAAATGTGTAGTGGGATTTACTCTACTTTGGGGCAAGAAGAGGGCTGCTACTCCAAAGCTTCAAGCTCATTGTAACAAGCAATAATAATAAAAAACTAATATGTTGAGGATTCTAGCTACACAACACATTTCTTTACAATTTTCTTTTATTATTCTTGGATTCTGGTTTCCATCTGGGAAACGGTAACGAAGACTGAAGTGATGAAATCTTCAATTTTAATTTTGTGGAACACTGTCTTGAGCAAATAACGAAAAACTTTGTTATCCACAGTTTGAAATTTTTGATAGCTGGCCTTGGCAAATTCAGCTACTTGTGAGTGCTTTAATATTTGCCAAGGAAATCAATTGAGGCTGATCCGTTACTTGCATTGGAATATCTGGCGTTGAATGCCATGCAGAACTTGTAGTGTGAGTGAGGCTTGAGAATGTTTCTTTTTTTTTTTTTTTTTTGTTTTTAATTTGGGTGTAGCAAGAGAGAAAGATCTCTTTATTTTAAATTGTTGCTCATTTCTTATGCTCGAGTATTTTCTTGCCCCTCCTTCGACATCACCTGCTCCCTCTCCTCCCGAGCCATGAGTGGAAGCGTTCCCACTCTTTCCCCTGGAAACTTGTATTGACGGCGGAGCAGTGTGGGGGTCTGCCAGACCCCACCGGCTGCTGTCCACAAGCGGAAAGCATAACGACATAAACTAACAATTTGCTTGCATGATAGATAGAATGGAGAGTGTGTGAAGAAGAAAGGAATTGTCGTGTGGGGCTTCTCACTTACTGCAATTGAGCATCAAACTTAATTCTTTTTTAAGTGGAGATCTTTTAATGGATCATCGATCACATGCTCAATTTTGTTGTGCCTCATCTGTCCTTTTGTGGAGACTCAGAACCGAACCATCCAGAAAATGCCATCACAACTCGAGACTAAAGAGAGTTTCAGCTGGGGCCTCTCTCACTCTCACTCTCTCACTAGTTCCTGCTATGGTAGCCCATACTATAACCAGCTAACCCACTCCCCTATGTATTTCTCTAGTTTCTTCGTAAATATTAGCAGTATTTTTTTTGCTGGGAAATGAATGAATGACACACCAATAGTTTTCCTAACAAATAAGGATAACAGAGCAATGCCCAAAAACATGAGACCAACTGCGAAACAGCTCACCTAGTGTTCCTCTACTTCTTTTTTACCTGAGATCCGAGCAAATGTCAGCGACTAAACCGATATAGGATTAAAATCTAAAACTTGCTATATAATCCTAATGCAATGAAAAGTCTTGTTTAATTGATGTTAGTTAACCTTATTGTGAGTCATGAGCAATCGTTTGGACTTTCGGCTTTTCGCTTCTGATCTCAGATTCTCAATTAAGTAAAGGTCACAAGTACATATACATGGCCATCATCAGCAATTTAGGCTTTGTGCCACAAGCCCACTAACTAATAATATTGCGCCCCCGATGCGATGAACATTCTTTATTCTTCCTTCTTCATGAGATGATCCAATTTTGACCCATTGCTTGTGCCATTGACTCTACTAATTCGCGAGGGGAAAAAAGATACAAAAAGAGAAGGCAGTCTAGTCTTATCTTGATATTATTATTGTATTTCAAACTTGAATCTCAACCCAATGACTAGAAGGACGGATCGCTAAGCTGGCAGGCTTTGATGGGTGTGAAGGGAACTTGAATGAGAGCAAGTTTCGATGAGATCAGAGGGATTTTGGAGTCAAGGGATTGATCAAATTCTTCTACGATTGATGGCGAATTTGATGGAGGAGAAACATGAAATATAAACACTTTTGATCCACTGTAGAATGAATGCTCTAAAGCAATCTGCAGTTGGTCAAACATGACCGTGCGAAGCAACAAGCCAGTGCTATGATGCATTCATGCGTGAAATATCTGCATATTGTTTCCAACCAGAGACACAATAACAGAATGAAGCTTTTTCAGGAGAGTACAATAGAAGCTGTGCGAAATTCTTTTTCTTTTAATCTATTGTTTTAATGTAAAGCTGACGCGGACAACATAACAAAAACTTAGTGTATCTATCACCGTTGGAGAAGAGACGTGGATCCAGTACTTCTAATAGTATTAAGATAACTTGTTTCTTGTGACGAAGATTTTCGGACACGATTGATAGGAAGTTCGACCTTACACCACAAGCGAGAGAGTATCTCAATTATCAGGTGATAATTAAAAATTTCAACACCATAAACTGGCGGAAACAAAAAAATTTTACGTAAAAAATTTAAATTGGAAAAAACTACGGAGAGGAGGAAGAGAATTCACTATTGAATCCCAAGGTTATAATGGTTCTGTGGAATATTATTGTCTTTCCAACTTCTTAGATCCCATTTCTCAATGGACCTCCAAGTGTATAAATACCATGTGGCATTGCAATTATTGGGGCAAATATCTCGGATCTCTATAACTGTATGATTTATACGTTGTGATTTCCTCTAACTACTCAGATTATAGTGCTTGATTGTTATGATTGATATGCAGAGATATCCGTCACTATCCATAACTGCTCTTAATGAAATATGGGTGCTGAAATATTTAGAATGGGAGGATAATCCGAAAGCATAACTGATTCCGCGAATCAGAGAATCCTGTCACTGAGTTGAATCCATTTTGGAAGTAGGAGTTTTCGTGGAAGCCTGTGTTGTGAGGTCGGGGCCTCTGACGAGAGGAATGGTTCCGCCCCGAGTTGAACATCCGGGCGAATGATCCCAAATGGATGTAGTTGGAGAGGCGCCTGACAGTTGTGAATGTCAGAGAGAGACATCGCATCGAGTGTGGATGTCGAAGAGGGACCTGACAGTCGTGGATGTCGGAGAGAGACCTTGAGTCGAGTGTGGATGTCAGAGAAAGACCTGACAGTCGCAGATGTCGGAGAAGTACCTCTCTTTATCTCCACGTTAAATTTCTTCCTTCTCTCAACTCAACGCCTTTGTCAACAACTTCAAAAGTCTCGCCACAATCACTTCCAATCCTCTCAAGCATCTTCTCTCATTGTTGAAGCCCAGAAAAACAACCTCCTCATCACAAACAACCAGCGGATCATCGATTTGCGAAATCAGAATTCTGTCGCAGCGACCTCCCTTCTTCGGGCCGTATCTCTCTCATTCGGAGTTCAAATCTCACGGTATTTTATGTGTTGGATTCGTGAGGAAAAGAACTATACATCCATAACAATTCAGAAGGCATTAGAGGTATAAATTCAATTAAAAACTACTTATATTACAAATTTGATATTTTTCATCTCAAATTTCTTATCAATATTGATGCATGTCCACTATAAAATTGTGAGTGTGAGATTCTACTTGCCTAGTAATTCATAGCTTTCTTTATTAATCATTGAACTACACCTGCATAATATTAGCATTGAATTAATATTTTAATATTTGAAATCGATGAGCACGTGCATGTTAAAAAAAGATAGTTAATATTAACTGTTTTAAGTTTCCTACCAATGATTGTTCTTCTTATAAAATATTTTATTGAGTTACTTTATCTATTATTTCTGTTCCAGTATATGTTTCACAGCAAAAGTTGAGCAAGCAAGTTGCTACTCATTACAAGTGATCTCTCGAAGCAGAAATTTGGTGTCCCCCACAGCAACACAGATCTTCTATTTTGCCTCAAAAAGAAACCAAAAAAAATTATCGTTTGCTATTTTTCAGTCTAATGAATAAATGATAAGTGGGGATGGCTAATGGGGCGGGTTGACCCGCTTCAACCCGCCCCGACCTGCCCCGTCCTGTCCTATGCGACCCACACAGGGCGGGTTGTGGGTCAACTCGAATTAACCCGTCCCGCATAAACGGGACGGGTCAGATTCGTCCCGTGACGAATCACGGGACAAATTGGATGGGAGAAAATTTTTCCCGACCCCTCATCTTTCTTTCTTTTTTTTTTTTTAAAAAAAGTCTCATGTTATTATATATGTGAGAGGAGAAAATTAGTTTCAGACCCCTATTTTATTTTTTTTAATTTTTTAAACCTCAACAACTCAAAAAATAGATATTGTGGTAAATTTGAAATTTTCAAAAATAAAATAATAATAAAATTCGAGATGGGTCCAACCCGTCTCGACGAATCTGGGTAAAGAATCGGGTCAGAGACCTAATTCATTCCCCATTACTTGATTCGTCTCGTTTGGATTTGTGACGGGACGAGTTCAACCCGTCTCGTAACGGATTCGTTAGTTAATGAGACGAATCAATCAGATTCGTCCCGTTAGCGCCATCCCTGATGATAGGTATGTGGTGCCAAAAGCTGCAAGATTTTGGCGCTATGAGATCCTAGTATATCACAGCATCGGCGTGAAGGGCTACATCAGCCACAACCCCGTGATAGAGAGAGGTTTATAAGAAAGCAACAGAACCGGAATGCCGATCACTCAGCGGTATCTGTGCAGGCCACGGCCTCCCAATTATTTCTATAGCGCTTGCATCATCGATCATGACACTTTTGCCCTTGCGAAGAATACACCGGCAAATAAACCTGGTAAAGATTCCAGAAGGATGAGAGACGAAACCATAGAAGGTTAGTAGTTGAGATAATGAAAGCAGAAGACGAGGAATAACTTAACAAACAGTATACTAAACAAGTTTGGTACACCAACTGGAACCCTTAAACAGCAAGATACCAGCAGGAGAGATTGGTGTCCCGTTCAATGATCCCACCTGGCTGCAAAAGGAAAAATCCTGGACTGTTTTAGTCATGGGATGGAGCCATATATTTGGTTGTAATGATATGATCAAAACTATACCTGTATGTGGTGGGGCCAGTTTGTTTGTTTTAGAAACCAAATAGAGGTGAAACTGATGGAAAGTACCAGAAAATCCACTTGCGGTGGAGACTACCCGAAACATGGGTATCCTGATGACACCCCTGGATGTAAAAAATCAAAGGAAAAGACTGAAGTTTCCCTCCCCCCCCCCCCCAATTTGTTTATGCAAATATGTCATAAAGTTCTGTGCATGATGTGGCGGATTACGATTACTGGACGCCATCTCCTAACCAAAGCAAGAAAGCTTAAGCAGGATAAAAGTTGGGAGCATTTTCAGAAAGGAAAGATCAATTCGAATAAAAGAAGTTAAAACCTGGCTAATTAGCAATCATATGTACCCAATGTCTCCAAGTGACCATGAGATGCAACAGTTAGAGCTAAAAGTAAACAAAAGGCAAAAGAATATAATCCATATAGGACTCCATTATCGTGCTCATGTCATGCTAATGGATGAAGATCATATATATGGATCATTTTCCAGAACCCAGAATCAGGTGTCAATTGTAACTAGTCCTGTTAGTGGATTAGATGACCCCAACAAAAGTTGCTAAATTAGGATATGTATCATGCATGTATTTCTACTTTCTACATATTGCATCGTGTATCGTGTTGTGGAATGCGTCGTAAGGTAAGTTGACTCATGTGCAATAGTTAAGTAATTTAGTTCACAACCTCGTCTATCATAAGAAATATAACGAACTTATAACATAGTGTGTACGTGAGAACAAATGCTAATTGCTGCCGACTCAAAATGTAAGCATACAAGTAACGCAAATTGAAGTCCAATGATCACAATGCCATCAATCAAAATGATGCCAATAGTTCAACCATACGAAAAATAAACATAAACATAATTAGTTTTATGAATAACAACTTCCTAAATCATAATTCCTCTTAGAAACCAAAACAAGCCAATCTAATATCAATCAATCATCCCAATAGATCTATCACTCACAATATATCTATGGGGAATAAAACTCCACCACAAGAAACTGGACACCCCTTGTGAAGATCATGATACGTGTTTGGACATCCTGGAGGTTTCTCTTCTCTGCCAGCAGATCCAGCTCACTTATAAGCCTGACATGGGCCTAAAAAGAAAGTCTCGGGCACATGAGCCTAAGAAGAAAGTCTCGAACACTTGAGCCCAAGAAGGAAGTCTTGGGCCTCGCAACGAGCCGATGTGACGCCCCGATCCCGTGGGTACGGAGACGTCACTGTGACATATATACGCAGGTCGAAAATACCCTCACGTATATACGTTAAGCATCAGTACATGTAAGAATCAGAGTATGAAAGCACAGTGGTAATATACATTCCAACAGAAAAGTACAAATACATGGTTATCACAGAGAGTGATACAATATTACAGGAATATTACATCACTAGAAAATACAAAAGTACAATATACGAAGAGATATACATAACAAGAGATGAGAGATGCTCACGAGCAGCAAGAGGGGCCTCGGGAGCCAATCAGGAGAAGAGCTGGGAGGAAGAGCTACGGCGATGTCCAAGCTTCTGCTGCACTCTGATAGCCACGGAAGGATCCGCTGCGCACTCTGATCAGCTACAGTAAGACCACCATGGTCCAAACTTTAGGATCTGGACATGAGGATTCAGGGTTGTCAGATGCAACCCGTGAATACATATGATAAAGCCAAGTAGCGTGCATATCAGGCACACGTGTACTGAAAAGGTGTATCGTGAATATAAGCACATATGAGCATGAAATGAAACAGTAAGTAAAATAACTACAGGTAAACTAGTTATACAAGCCCACATTACCGATCCATGAGATTAATAGTCGAAGGAATAATCCAAATAAGTAAATCCTCATATATATACCCTACACCTCATGTCACTGTAATCAGAGTTTATATAACCTGAGTTTGCCTCACAATAACAGAATAATGGAACAGTATGGAAACCCGAAAATAAGCAACAAAGTAGCATAAGTATTATGTGTCAGTGGTGAACAGGATAATGTATTTATCATAGGTTTTTCAAGTACAGATCAAGTGTATAGCTAGTCAGATATAAGGAGCATGTTATTATTAAGTTATTAAGACTCATCTGATCTATATACATCGGTATGTGTCCCATTCCACAAACCTCAGCATAAAGACCGGAGAGTAAGTTATTGGAAGCTGATGGAGATCGACGAACCATACTTAGAATGAGTCCAGTACATGCTTGGGACAACGGTCAAGGAGTATCCGGTACTGAGCTGGAACGTACCGCTAGGTACCGGGACTTATTGTACGCCCGAACAGGAATAAGATGTCACCGCTCCAACAGGAATAGGCTTAGGGGTTATGACACAACTGGCAGGCAGGGAGTAGGGGTGCCAGTACACCCCACGGAAACACCTGGTGGCCTCTAGGTCGAATCCAAGTATGTGACCGCGCGACACTATAAGACCATCATAAACATGGAGACTATATCGGTACTCATCAGTTTCCCCCATCCCAGTGTAAGTTGTCTAATTATTACGATTGTCCAGTGATAATGTCCACAGAGTATTCACAGTAATCCTATATTTATGGTTATCCAATTACGGAGATCAACAGGAGTATAGTATCAGGAGTCTTTCTTTTTTAGTGGTTCAAGTATACAGGAGTTCAAGAGCACAGGAGTTCAGGAGTACTAAATGTCTGGTAACAATATAATAATCATGCCAAGTCCCCGTAAAAGTGATAATCATGAATATGCAAAGTAATACAGGTGTCAGGTGTAATAGTATTCAGTCAGGTGTCAAAACATCAGGTCAAGTGTATTAGTACCATGTGAAAGCATGTCAAGTAAGTGATAGCATGTCAATTGTCAAGTGTCATATATCAGGTGTCAGGTATCAGGTGTAAAGTGATAACGTGTCAAGTACCGGTATAAGATATCAAGTGTCAGGGATCAGGTGTCAAGTAATAATATGTCAGCGTCGGGTAATTAACATATCGGTATCAGGTGAGCATCATATATCAGGTAATCATTCGGTCATATAACAAGATACAGGAGATAATATAGATAAATATTTCAAACTCCTCATAACTATATTTATAACAATAATAATTTAATGTATTAATTAGCTATATGAAGGCGAGCGAAACGGGAGGGTATCTAGGCGTACCATGCAAGTATAATATCAGTTCAATAAATTATATAACGGCCAACAGGTATTCATAAAACATACTAATTTTAGAAAATCACTCGCATATCATATATCAACTCGCATAATAATGCATTATGTATAAAAGGCAGAATAACAGTTATTAGGCATGTAATGATGGTGACGAGACATTAGCATATCAATAAATCATACAATGGACGTTAAAATAGCGATCACTAGGAATGAAACGATGATAGCAAAGTACTCGCTTAAAATCACCGAAAAATGTCATAAAATCCCAGAATACTATAAACACGAACGCGCTACTAATCCATATAAAATATATTATCTATATATTAGAGAGAGAGTGAAAGAGGAGGGAGAGAGAGAAAGAAGAATTAGTTAGAGAGAAGGAGGCTGAGAGAGAGAGAGTTGTAGGGGAAAGAGAGGCGGAATGTATGATGGAAAATGAAGAGAGGTAATTAGGGGATTAAAGAGGGGGGTAAAGTGAAAAGAAAGAAAAAGGAAAGAAATAAAGAAAGAAAGAAAGAAAGAAAGAAAAAAGGAGGGGGAGTGGGGAGGTGGCCGGCGGCTGCTGGCCGCCACCGCGGCCTGGGCGATGACGCCGCAGCCGGAGGTGGGGGTGGCACGCCTAGGCCTGGGGGGAGGTGGTTTGGGGATTGATTGGATGTTGGAGTTGGAGTTGTTGTTGTTGTTTGTTGTTGGTGGTGTGGTGGTGGTGGTTGGTGGTGGTGGTTGATGGTGGTGGTGTTAGGGACTTGGAGGAGGAGGAGGTGGTGGTGATTGGGGGGTTGGAAGTGGAGGAGGAGGTGGATTGATGGTGAATTTTGAAGAAGAAGATGAAGTTAGAGTGATGGGTTTGGGGAAATTAGAAAAACGGAGATGAAGTTTGGAGAGGAGGGAAGTGGGGAGGTTAGGGGGCGGTGGTGGCTCAGCGGCGCTGGTGGAGGTGACGGTCTGCCAAGGGGGAAGAGAGGAAGAGAGTGATGGTGGGAGAAAATGGAGAATATGGAGAGAATAAGAAGAAAGGAAGAAAGAAGGGAAAATAAAGAAAGAGAGGAAGAGGGGGAGCATGGGAAGGGAGTAGGGGGAGATGGCCCTCCTCCTGCTGCTGCTACTGCTGTTACAGGGAGTGATCGGCATGGGGGGTATGGGGAGCAGGTAGGGAAGAAGAAAAAGAAAAGAAGAAAAAGAAAGAAAAGAAAAGAAGAGAATGGAAAATAAGGAAATGAAAAAAATGAAAAAATTAAAAAATAAATATATTATTAAATAAGTAAATTAATGGGATAACCTGGGAATATAAAGTAGAGGAGTGGAGAAGGAAAAAGTAAGAAAAGAAAAGAAAGGGAAATAATATTATTATTTAAATAGGGTAAAATTTGACTATTTCAGAAACACTTCGAAAAATTCTCAAAAATAGAAATATTATTTTAAGATGCCTGGTAAAATCAAATTCGAGAAATCAATCTGGTTTTCAAATTAAAAATTCTGGAATATTCCGGCGATACTTGTCACACCAAAGTCGATCAAATTTTGATAAATTCAGAAAAATCTCAAAAAATGTATTTAGATAGAAAATGAGATTATAAGAAGTAATGTGAAAGCCGTTTTTAAAAATTCAACTCTATTTGAAAAGTAAAAATTCGGGAATCGGTCAGCGATACCGATCGACAACGGTTTTGAAGATTTTGCGGAATAATTCTGAAAAATTACAGAAAATAATGATAAATCTAAAATATTGGAAAAAAGTATTTGAAACTGAAACCAGTCAGATCGAACTATCAGAAAGGTCAAATCAGGCAGTACGCTGGTATCAGGTTCCCGGTCCAGGTCAGGACTAACTCTAAAACTGAGAATCCAGATCCGATACCAAATAACATAAGCAATCACAACTCAAAAATAAATACTAGAAGAAATTGAAATAATACGGTCAAAAAAATCGGGACATGTATTTTGGTACGTATCCGGGGCGGGGTGCTACAGCCGACATTTGATAAGACATCACTCACCCAAATCTATTACTCAACCAGAGCTACACGACTCTCCAGGACCATAACAATTAGTACAAAGATCATTTTCTATCAGTATGAAAACCATTTCCGGAGCCACCAAGACTCCGACACGAAAACTTTTCGGAGCTCGCTACTCTTGTGGTATTTACAACTGGATAGCATGATCTGGCGATTCACTGATCCAACTACACTGCCTGACCATCCCAACATTCTAAACATTGTAACACCCTATTGAAAAGGGAACACCTAGAGGGGGGTGAATAGGTGTTAGTGCTAATCTAGAACTAAATGCAAAACTAAGTGCGCTAAATGCGGAAGCTAATGCAAATATTGCAATCACACTTAATACAATCAACAAGTGTAACCGAATTCCCCGTGAAGGGCTCTGGACTAACTCCTCTTGATTCCCCTTGAATGGGTTGAGGTGATATGTGAAGCTCTTGTTGATTAGGTACAAGTGAGGCACACACAAACAACCAAGCATATACAAGATATAGCAATGTGAATTAAGCAAGGCACAACACAAGCAAATAGATATGTATGATATGAATTATGCTCAACACAAGCAAATATGATATGAATGAAGTATGATGCTTTGCACAAATATAAGAGAGAGAGTTTAGAGACAAGTGGATCAAACGCAAACACAATGATATGTTTCGAGGTTCGAGCACCCTTGCTCTACATCCCCGCCTACACCACCGTGTAGGATTTCCAATCCACTATACCGTCCACCGAGGACTCCCACCGAGGGAACCTTCACCGAGAAGGTTTGTACAACAACGGAGTACCTAACTGTTGGCCCAAGAGGTTACACTCTCCAATTGTTTTGTGTTTTGATGATGACAAACCAAATATGAGCTATTTGGTACTAACAAGTTTGTTAAGATAAGTTTCAGATTTGTACCATATTTAGAGACCATTCGCTTAGCTATTGCAAGAACTTCTAAGTTCCACAAAGCAAGGAAGGCAAATTGCACATCAAGGAAGGATCATAGAAGAGAAGGCACTAGCAAGGATTGGATGGCTCAAAGACTTGAAGATAGCTCAAGAAGTCTTCATGTAATTTGTTTTTCAGTTTATAGTTTGTTAAAGAATAGTGGATAGGTTTGAAGCTCTATCACACACATTTTTGCGCACATGCTCATTCCAAAATAATTTCTTATAAATTATACAAAAATATTTTGCATACAAGATTTTGCCTACAGATATATATTTGTGTTTTATATTAATCCCTGTTCAAAAGTATTTTTGATAAAATCAAAATCCTCTTTTATTTCTTTTTAAATTTGGCTTTTGACCTGATCCGGTCGACCGGGTCGGTCGACCGAGCCTATGTCAGTCTGGTCCGGTCGACCGGACCAGTCGACCGAAGTCCTGGCAGATGCACGTATCCGTGTGCACGTCTGTCGGTCGACCGGGGCGGTCGACCGGACAATTATTTTTTGCTCACAGGTTTTATCGGTCGACTGGGTCGGTCGACCGCTCGCCTGTAACGGTCAAATTTTTGTACTACCGGTCGACCGATCCGACCGTTTGAACAGTAACGGGCAGATTTTTAAGAGCTGTTTATTTTTGTCTTTTGTGTTTAAAAATTCGTTTAAGGATATATTTTGATCTAATTACCTCCTAAACATCAGTAAATATGTTTTATCCCTTAACCCTAGCCCTCTCCTATAAATAGGGGTGTTTGGGGAGAGATTGGTTACAACAACAATTTTTGCTAAGAAAATTCAAAAGTTTAAGGCTTTCAAGAGAGACTTGTTTCTTGGTTTTTGTGCTGAAATTCTCACTGATTTTCTGAAGGGTTTTTGCAATTCTCTCTGATTTAATTCTCTTTTCTTCACTTACAACAAGAGCTTCATTCCTACTCAATATTCTCTAAGGACCTTTGTAAGGGAAGAGATATTTGAAAGAGAGAGTTTGTGGTCTTTTGACTACCAAGAAAATTGCTTGTTCTTGAGATTGTAGGAGTTGGGTACTCCATTGTAATTGTTCTTTGTGATAGTGGAAGTAGCTAGAATCCTTCTGGGGAAGGCGGGGAGTAGAGCTGGGTGCTCGAACCTCGATAACATATCCTTGTGTTTGCGATTGGTTTACATTCTTGCAATTCTTACTCTATTTTTGCTTGCACTTATTATTTACTCATCATATTCATTGTCATACTTACTTGCTAGCATTCATCTTGTGATTGTTGTACCTTTAAATTTTTAATTTGCCCTTGATTAGCATTGTCACCTATTCACCCCCCCTCTAGGTGACTTTTCAATTGGTATCAGAGCTTGGACTCTAGGTTTGGCTTAACATCCATAGAGAGATCCTTAAAATATTGCTAATCAACATTTTCATTCATCCATTCATACACTAGTAAACATGGCTGACAACATTAAAACCCCACCTAAATTTGATGGACTCAACTTCCCTATTTGGAAGGTTAGGATGACTATCTTTTTGCAATCACTAGGTAGTTTAGTGGCTAAGTCTTTGACCAAACCCTATGTAGCACCCGATAGTGATGAGAGCACTTGGACCGACTTTAACTTTAGAGAATATGAGGCTAACTCCAAAGCCCAAAATTCCCTATTAACCGCCTTGAATGAGGATGACCTTACACGGGTAATTCATTGCCAATCCGCCTATGAGATTTGGCAACACTTATTGGTCACACATGAAGGGACTTCACAAGTCAAGAGAGCTAAGATAGATCTCTTGAGGTCTCAATATGAATCATTCAAAATGCTTGATGAAGAATCCATTGATTGTATGATTACTCGTTTCACTAAAATTACAAATGGTCTTTCTTCATTAGGTGACGTCATCTCCAACGATCAAAAGGTGCGCAAAGTGATACGGGCTCTTCCACCATCTTGGGAGATCAAGGCCACCACATTAAAGGAATTAAATGACAAGGACGAGATGGACATCATTAGTCTCATTGGGAACCTAAAGACCCATGAGATGGAGAAGAAAGCAAGAGATGAGGCTACTACTTCAAAGAAGAAATCCATAGCCTTCAAGACTTCTTCCACCAATGATGACGATGAAGATGACGAAGAAGAAGATGAGGAGCTAACTCTACTTGTGCGGAATGTCAAGAGATTGTACCGAAAGAACAAGTTCAACTTCCGGAGAAGATTCGAAGGTAAAGAGGAGCGGAAGATCATTTGCTATAATTGCCGCAAACCGGACACATCATGGCGGATTGTCCGGAGTTCAAGAAGAAGATGACTTCCTCCTTCAAGCCAAAGAAACCGGAGGAAAGAAAGCCTACAAAGCAACATGGGATTCGGAAAGCGAGTCCGAAGAGGAGGTGGATCAAGCTAACATATGTTTCATGGCAAACACACCCAAGGTAACCCCTCAATCCCTTGATGATGATGATGATGATTTGAGTAAGGAAGTTCTAGTTCATACTTTTGTAGAGCTTTCCGAAACTTATGATAACAAGAAAATGGAATGCTTTAAATTACAAAAAGAAGTTGCTTTTCTTAAAAATCAACTTGCTTTGGTTTCAAAAGAAAAGATGATCTTTCTTCCAATCTTGTTTCAATTCAAAATGAATTTGACGCTTATAAGACTTCTTGTAAAGGTAAAACCCCTATTGTTGATAATAAAGAAATTTCTTCTTTTAAATCCAAAATGAATGATTTTGAAAAAGTTTTAAAAGATTGTGCCTTTAACACCAAGAAGCTTGAAGAAAAGTTTTCTAAAAAGCACACTTTTCATGATTCTCATGCTAAAATTCACATGCTCACACTTCAAATAATACTTCTCATGCTAAATCTTTTCATGCTCACAATGCCCATGCTCACAAATCACACGCTCATTATGCTTTTAAATATGGTAGAGTATATAGATGTACTTATTGTGGCAAAAATGGACATTTAGCTAAATTTTGTTATGATAAATTGCATAGTTCAAATAATCTTGTTTGGGTTAATGGCTCTAACCCTCATGGACCCAAGAAAATGTGGGTACCAAAATCAAGTCCTAAAATGTTTGATGTAGGTACACACCAAGGCTCCAAGACGTAGGGAGCGGTGGTACCTTGATAGTGGTTGTTCGAGACACATGACGTGGGATATCAACAACTTCACAACCCTATCAAGGTACATGGAAGGTGGCACCGTCACCTTCGGAGATGACTCCAAAGGAACTATCATCGGTATAGGTAACATTCAAATTGGTGCATCTCCTATTATCGAGAATGTTGTTTTAGTAGATGGTTTAAAACATAATTTGCTTAGCATTAGTCAACTTTGTGATCGTGGACTTAAAGTTGTTTTTGATGATTCCTCATGCAAGATTTTTGATGTTAAATCCGATGTTTGTATTCTTACCGGTTTTCGTGATAATAATGTTTATATTATTGACATGCTTAATTTAGATTGTTCTACTAAATGCTTAAATACTTTTGATGAAAATTCTTGGCTTTGGCATAGGAGATTAGGACATGCATCTTTTGACCATATCTCTAGGATTAATTCAAAGGAATTGGTGAAGGGTATACCTTGCTTGGATTTTGAGAAAGACCGCATTTGTAGTGTGTGCCAACTTGGGAAACAAACCAAGTCTTCCTTTAAACCAATCAAGGATATCATGTCAACTAGGCCTTTAGAATTAATTCATATGGATCTTTTTGGACCAACTAAAACTAAGAGTTTAAATGGAAGTAGATTTGCATTTGTTTTGGTTGATGATTTCTCCCGTTTTACTTGGGTTTTCTTTTTACAAAATAAAGATCAAACTTTTTCTCATTTTAAAATTTTTCGAAAAAGAGTTGAAAAAGAAAGGGTTTTCCGATTTTGAGAATAAGGAGTGATAGAGGTGGTGAGTTTATTAACCAACTCTTCATGACTTATTGTGATGAAAAGGGAATTAAGCATGAAACATCTTGTCCTAGAACTCCACAACAAAATGGAGTTGTAGAAAGGAAAAATAGAACACTTCAAGAGATGGCTAGGACAATGATAAGTGAATATGACCTCCCTCAATATTTATGGGCCGAGGCCGTAAACACCGCATGCTATATATCGAATCGTATTTATTTATGCAAAAATTCTTCAAAAACATCATTTGAAATGTATCATTCTAGAAAACCAAATGTTGCATATTTCAAAGTTTTTGGATGCAAGTGTTTTGTTTTAAATACTAAGGATAATTTGAGTAAATTTGATGCTAAGGCTTATGAGGCTATCTTTGTTGGATATTCCTCTACTAGCAAAGCATATAGAGTTTTCAATAGATCTACACTTACCATAGAAGAATCCATGCATGTTAAATTTGAAGAGACTAATGTGGTTGTTGAGAATGTTGTAGAGATTGAACCATTAGGTGAAGACATGGAGAGACTATCCTTGAAGGACTCACCCGCTCAAGAAGATAAGCAAGAATCTATAGGTGAAGTTCAAGAGGATAAAGAGGAAAGCGCTCAACCGCTTCCCAAAGCTTGGAGATACGCAACAAATCATCCTAAGGAGCTCATCTTGGGTGATGCATCTAAAGGAGTCACAACGCGCTCCAAACTCCATGACCTATGTGGTAACTTTGCTTTCATTTCTCATTTTGAACCCAAAGGCATTCTCGAAGCCGAGACGGACCCATATTGGTTGCTTGCCATGCAAGAGGAACTCAATCAATTTGAGCGCAACCAAGTTTGGCACCTTGTTCCTAAGCCCCACGATAGACCAATAATTGGTACTAAGTGGATCTTTAGAAACAAGATGGATGAGTCCGGAAATGTCATTAGGAATAAAGCTAGGTTAGTGGCCCAAGGTTACACTCAAGTTGAGGGAATTGACTTTGAGGAGACCTTTGCACCCGTAGCACGGCTTGAAGCCATACGGATGACACTAGCTTTTGCATGCTTTAAAAATTTTAAACTTTTTCAAATGGATGTGAAAAGTGCATTTTTGAATGGTTTTATTAATGAAGAAGTTTATGTTTCTCAACCTCCCGGTTTATTGATCATGTTCATCCCGATTTTGTTTTTAAACTTGATAAAGCTTTGTATGGATTGAAACAAGCTCCAAGAGCTTGGTATGAAAGGCTTTCTAGTTTTCTCATTTCCAATGATTTTATTAAAGGCAAAGTAGACACAACTCTTTTTACTAAGCATGTTAATAATGATATTTTAATTGTGCAAATTTATGTTGATGATATAATTTTTGGATCTACTAATGAGCTTTTATGCAAGGATTTTGAGAAGGTAATGCAACTAGAATTTGAAATGTCTTCCATGGGTGAGCTCAATTTCTTCCTTGGACTCCAAATCAAGCAATTGCAAGACGGAACCTTCATTAACCAAGCCAAGTACGCAAAGGAGCTAGTAAAGAAGTTTGGGCTTGAAGGATCAAAGGCTTGCAACACTCCAATGGCAACTACTACCAAGCTTGATAAGGACGAACAAGGTAAAAATGTTGATATTAAATTATATAGAAGCATGATAGGAAGTCTTTTATATTTGACGGTAAGTAGGCCGGATATCATGTTTAGTGTGTGTCTTTGTGCTAGATTTCAATCGTGTCCTAAAGAGTCTCATCTTATTGCGGTAAAACGCATTATTCGTTATATTAATGGCACAATTGGAATGGGTCTTTGGTATCCAAAAACTATAGATTTTTCAATGACTAGTTATTCGGATGCCGATTATGCGGGTTGTAGAGTAGATAGAAAGAGTACTAGTGGGACATGTCAATTTCTTGGTAATTGTCTTGTTTCATGGTCCTCTAGGAAACAAAATTCCGTAGCTCTCTCAACCGCCGAGGCGGAGTATGTTGCCGCGGGGGCTTGTTGTGCACAAGTCCTTTGGATGAAACATACTCTCCTTGATTTTGATTTGCACTTTGATCATATAAAAATATTTTGTGATAATACTAGTACTATTCACATGACCAAAAATGCAAATCAACATAGTAAGACCAAGCACATTGAGATTAGATATCACTTTCTTAGAGATCATTTTGAGAAAGGTGATATAGATATTGATTATGTTTCCACGGATTTACAACTAGCCGATATTTTCACTAAACCTCTTGATTTTGCTAGATTTTCGTTTATTTGTGGAGAACTTAATGTTTGTATTATTGAATAAACATGTTTTTCATAACCCTTTTTGATGTATGACAAAAGGGGGAGAATAAGTTTACATGGACAAAATAAGTTCATTTGGTCTTGATTCCATATGAATTTATATTATGAGTTTTTGTGTTTTAAATAAAATTCTTGTGTTTTAGTTGTTTTTTGTATTTTTGGTATCAAGAGCAATTTTTGTGTTTTATATATTTGTTTTAATTGGTTTCAATAATTGGTGCATCATTTCAATTATTAGTTTCTAGAGCATATTTTTGTGTTTTAAGTATAGCATAATTTGAGGGGGAGTTTTCTCTTACCCTATATTTTTGTTAATAGCCTATTTGTTTTGTCATCATCAAAAAGGGGGAGATTGTTGGCCCAAGAGGTTACACTCTCCAATTGTTTTGTGTTTTGATGATGACAAACCAAATATGAGCTATTTGGTACTAACAAGTTTGTTAAGATAAGTTTCAGGTTTGTACCATATTTAGAGACCATTCGCTTAGCTATTGCAAGAACTTCTAAGTTCCACAAAGCAAGAAAGGCAAATTGCACATCAAGGAAGGATCATAGAAGAGAAGGCACTAGCAAGGATTGGATGGCTCAAAGACTTGAAGATAGCTCAAGAAGTCTTCATGTAATTTGTTTTTCAGTTTATAATTTGTTAAAGAATAGTGGATAGGTTTGAAGCTCTATCACACACATTTTTGCGCACATGCTCATTCCAAAATAATTTCTTATAAATTATACAAAAATATTTTGCATACAAGATTTTGCCTACAGATATATATTTGTGTTTTATACTAATCCCTGTTCAAAAGTATTTTTGATAAAATCAAAATCCTCTTTTATTTCTTTTTAAATTTGGCTTTTTGACCTGATCCGGTCGACCGGGTCGGTCGACCGAGCCTATGTCAGTCTGGTCCGGTCGACCGGACCAGTCGACCGAAGTCCTGGCAGATGCACGTATCCGTGTGCACGTCTGTCGGTCGACCGGGGCGGTCGACCGGACTATTATTTTTTGCTCACAGGTTTTATCGGTCGACTGGGTCGGTCGACCGCTCGCCTGTAACGGTCAAATTTTTGTACTACCGGTCGACCTGCCCGGTCGACCGATCCGACCGTTTGAACAGTAACGGGCAGATTTTAAGAGCTGTTTATTTTTGTCTTTTGTGTTTAAAAATTCGTTTAAGGATATATTTTGATCTAATTACCTCCTAAACATCAGTAAATATGTTTTATCCCTTAACCCTAGCCCTCTCCTATAAATAGGGGTGTTTGGGGAGAGATTGGTTACAACAACAATTTTTGCTAAGAAAATTCAAAAGTTTAAGGCTTTCAAGAGAGACTTGTTTCTTGGTTTTTGTGCTGAAATTCTCACTGATTTTCTGAAGGGTTTTTGCAATTCTCTCTGATTTAATTCTCTTTTCTTCACTTACAACAAGAGCTTCATTCCTACTCAATATTCTCTAAGAACCTTTGTAAGGGAAGAGATATTTGAAAGAGAGAGTTTGTGGTCTTTTGACTACCAAGAAAATTGCTTGTTCTTGAGATTGTAGGAGTTGGGTACTCCATTGTAATTGTTCTTTGTGATAGTGGAAGTAGCTAGAATCCTTCTGGGGAAGGCGGGGAGTAGAGCTGGGTGCTCGAACCTCGATAACATATCCTTGTGTTTGCGATTGGTTTACATTCTTGCAATTCTTACTCTATTTTTGCTTGCACTTATTATTTACTCATCATATTCATTGTCATACTTACTTGCTAGCATTCATCTTGTGATTGTTGTAGCTTTAAATTTTTAATTTGCCCTTGATTAGCATTGTCACCTATTCACCCCCCCTCTAGGTGACTTTTCACTAACTCCTCTCTCAAACAAACACCTCCTCACACAAGAGGGGTAGGCCCTTAGCCAAACAACCACAACAACCAACACCTCTACAGAAGAGGGTTTACAACCAAACTCCACCTCTCACTAGAGGGAGCAAACCAATCACCCGATCACCTCTACCTAAGAGGGATACAATAAGAATAAGGGTGTTTACAACAAGTGGTTCCAAAAACCACAAACTCAATCTCTCTTTCTTTTCTCTTTTCTTTTCCACAAAAACAAGATCCTAAATAGATTAGGATAGGTGATAGCTCAAGTGTGGAAACTAGGTGTTTTTGGAAACAAGCAACAAAGAAAAACTACTTGGGAAATCTCTTGTATATGATAGAAATTAAAGATCAAATCAATATCACAAAACCCTAGTTTTCTTTGATTTTCTAAAAACCCAAAAACAATAAAGATGAAATCTTTTTAGTACAAAAACTATTTTGAAAACTTGTTTAAACACTAGAGAAACACTGAAATTTTTCTTCTTGAAAATCTTAGCCAAAAACCCAAAGAGATGGGGTTTATATAGGCCCAATACAAAACTAGCCGTTAGAGCTGAGCTGGCAGCTCTGACAGGCAACGGTCGACCGGCCCGGTCGACCGCCAACGGTCAGAAATATGACCGTTGGGCAACAGCGGTCAACCGGCCGGTCGACCGAAACAAACAGAGAGCAGAGCTCTCAGACCCGGTCGACCGTCCGGGTCGACCGTCCCAAAGGCTCCAAACGTGCACAGATTTGTGCACGTCAGTCGACCGACCCGGTCGACCGACCTCTGCCTAGTCGACTAGGTCAGTTGACTTAGTCGACTAATAGAAGCCTGGAACAGAAACTGTGTCAGAAAACTGGGAAAATTATTTTCTAAAAATCTTTTAACATTTCTAAAAATCACCAAAAATAATTTTATCATTTTATATGGAAACACAAACTTGTGATAAAAATTTCAAGACATATATCAGTCATATCAATTCATATTCGAGTCTTGCAAATTTTATCAAAAACAAAACTTGTATTTTTATCAAACTTGATTTTTCAACACATGAATAGGGATATCAAAATAAGTTTGTTTTAGCAAGTTAAACCATGTATGTATATCTAGAATATATCTAATATACATAGAAATAAAGTAAACTTGTTTTGATCTACTATTCATGAAAACCAAATCTAAAACATGAAAACGTGTGTGTTGTGCACTTGAGCATATCAACTATACTAAGCTTTACAAATGGATCTAAAACACACTATCTAAACTATGGATACCTAAGTCTTCTTGATGATCTTCATCTTCAAGTTGACTTGCTCCAAAACTCCATCCATGGGCTAGGCAATGTGTGATCTTGAAGCTTTGGCCCTGGAATCATCATGAAAAGCTTCTAAACACCTTGTTGAAGCTAATCACCAACTAATATCTTGGTTAATGATCTGAAACTTAAACAATACAAGATTATTAGTAAACATAACTACATGAGTTAATCATCATCAAAACTAGAGTGGAAGGCCTTTGGGCCAACACCTATATCAATGTGGGTTGTTATAGATAGTGACAGATATCTCTGTGTGGCGATCTCAGCAATCAAGCAACGCGATCTGGGCGGTTATAAGGAGATTATAATGTGTGAATCATGCAGTTATGTGGATATAAAATATCCGAACCCATGAAGACAACTCAAGCGGGTATAAATACATCTTCTTCTCCATCAAGAAAGGGGTTCGCTTTTGAGAACAAAAACTCTAGAACTTGTAATCGTAGAATCACTCTGCTAAATTCATTGTAATTCTCTGATATTATAGCAAACTCTCTCTCCTGTGGTATTTTTCCTTTTGTGTTTTTCATGTAAATCTTTATTGTTCAATTGCTCACACATATCCATTCACTCACAAATCCCGTTTATAACTTGTCGTGTGGAAAAATTCCCCAAAATTTTCTTCCACAATCAGTAAAATTGCGTATGGTCTTGCGACACCATCCTAAAATACTAGGCTTATATAGGTGAGTAGCTCCAAATCCGTATATACCCATGACCATCCTCATGTATAGCCGATGTGGGACTATTTGTTCGTACAATCCCAACAACCTCCTCGAACAAAGAGTCTAGGTCTTCCCATATAAGACCAATCTTAACACCTGGAAGATTATATGCTCCATCAAGATATTACTCTTCTTCATTGCGTGAGAAGCGACACGTCTTGCGTTCAAGCACGTGTTACGCAGCCAAATCCTCGAGAGCTCAACGAGCTTCATAGGGACTCACTGTGCCTTCTACACCCTGAGGGGAATCGAACACCCGCTCCTTCAAATTTGAGACGGCAATGTTGAACTCAATAACTGCGAAGAATCTCTTTTCTTCTTCTCCAAAGAAAAATGGAAAATACGATTAGGTTAATATAAAAGAGAAAAATAGGAGGAGTGCACCTAGACGAGTTAAAAAGCAAGGGGCTGCTGCTATTAGTATTCTTGTACGCAAAGCCAAGCGGGAAATAGAGTGAGTGAGTGAGAGAGAAGAAGGAAATTGATTAAAACAAATAATGGAGCGGAAGGCGCGGATCTGAGAAGCCGATACCGAGGAGGTGAAGGAAAGTGGGACAACAGGAGAAGAAGAAGAAGAAGAATGTTGTTGTTGTTGGTAATGGTAATGCAAAACGAAGGGTGATTGATGTATCCAGTGATTTTTCTCTCTCTCTCTCGTGGGGAAAAAAGTCATCGGAACAACTCCCCTGATACCAACGAGGAGGAGGAGAATAAAAATAAAAATAGCCTAAATGTTTCTTTGAAGAATCCATTGTCTTCTGCTGTTACCAATAGAGAGCTACTGTTGTTAGGGTTAGGACTCTCTCACGCACACAAAACCCTCACTCACTTTGGTTCGGATTGTCAACGCCAACAAGAAGAATCGGGAAAAGCTGAGTCCAGAATGTATGTATCTATTTATTTTTAGCGTCGCCTGAAGGAGCAGTAGCTCAGGGCCCAAATTAAATGTGTGCTGTTAGAAGTTGGGGCTGGGCTTAGAATACATTCTCCGGGCCTTATATTGTGTGGGCCAGGCATAAAAACAAGTCCATCTAAACTTTATTTCCCTGTATGCATCATATCAACTTCACGATCATGTCCCCCAGCAGCAACGTTAAAAACTATGCCTCACATGTCCACAGATATAATTATACATTTAACACTTGAGTCATTGGCATATGGTGTGGATAATAGTAAGGGCGCAGGCCGGGCCGAAGGCCCCCGTGCACTAGCTTGGACCCCGGTACGGTAAGGGAAAAGGATTGAGATCTTATTTTAAACCCGTTTTATTTGTGACGCCTAGGGCCGAAGCCTACTTTAAGACTAAACCAGCCTTGATAAGGCTCCTCCTCATCAAAATGTATGTTCTCTGGACGGTTGGTAATGTCCTCAGATGAGATGATGTTTGTAAATGGAGTCTTGATCCTGATTCTAACCAATCCTCTCATCTCCGTGTTACCTCCCTGCGCATGTAAAAGGGAAGAGGGCCCCGTGGCAAAAAAAAAAAAAAACTCTCTCAACGAAATCTGTGCAATAAGTAAGTAAACAATTTAAAGTTCCAATAAAACAATTCCATTTCTCATCTTACTTATAAGAAGAAGATAATATCTTCAGATACAAATTAATTAGTGTACAAACTCTATCAAAACCTACTTATCAGTGAACCCATTGATTAAACAAATTAATTATTACGCAAAACCTTAATTAGTTTAATCCCAGACTTGGAAATTAATTAAGCCATATATGTAATGTCACTGCTGCTTCATTCCAGAGCGCCAGAGCGCGCCAAGAAACGTCTTGGCCGCGTCCAAGCTGGGGAAATAGGGCGGATCCATGAACATTTGCGTCAGAGAGTCCCCGGCGAACCCCAACTCTCTGCGGTTGCCGTTCGCTTCCAATCTCCCCATCACCGCCATCATCAGCTGCCCGTATGCGAAAAAGAACTTCTTTATCGCTGCTTCGATGGCCTGAAACGCTTGCAGCAAGTGTAGTCTCCCCGATCTGTCGCCCTCGCCCCTCCTCCTGCTGTGGAACAGTCTCATTGCCGCCTCCTGCACCCTCGGCCCGCCACTCGGATCCACCTCCACTCCCAAAATCTGAGGCACCTTGTGCTTCAAATCCTTGGACGAATCAGTCACTTCGAGCAGAGCTCTCGACCTGAAGCAGAACGCCTCAGCATATCCTGACGTGGGTCGAATTGCAAGCTGGCTTTTCAGGTGCAAGAGATCATCGGGATCCGTTAGCAGGTGCAGGTCCTCAACCTCGGCTAACAGCTTCCAGATCCGCTCCAGAAGCCAGCAATCGCTCGCCGCCCTTTCGAACTCTGCTCCGTCGATTCTCTCCCTGATCCGATTCAACAGCTGTCTCGACGTGCAGAGCCACGATTCTAAGATCTGGTGGATGGTGAAGACAGTTTGATTCTCTTGGTTCTTCAACTCCAGAGGGATTTTCTTGAGGGAGTGGAGATGGGACGGTCTGACGATGAGGTCGTACTCGAGACTGGGCTTGCCCGCGAGATTTGGCTCGCCGAGGCCGAGCGTGAAGGGGCAGCTCTGCATCTGGCACTCGATCTGGAACAAGATCTTGGAAGCCACATCCTCGGACTTGTCCCAGGCGGCGAGCCTCGGGAGCAGGCTGGACTCGCTCGTGTGGCTCACGAGCGTGGTCGTGCCCTTGAGCTTCCACACCTCTTGCGAGCTCTTCTCGCGTGCCAGCACTCCCTTTGGTGCGCTGAGATCGGCGATCGGTACGCTACTGGTGCTGCTTGGCTCCTCGTCCGCGCAGATGACGGAGATGATCTCGATCTGGTGGCCAGCGAGGGATTCCAACCGCCGCTTCCACTCGCGGTGGTTGGAGTAGGGCCTGGGGTCGGAGAGGGCGACGGAGACGAGGCGGAACGTGATCTCGAGAGCTTGCAGCGCTGGCTTCAAGATGGACTCGTTTTTCCAATCGGGGAAGTTGGTGGAGGTGCAGAGGTTGGAGAGCTGAGGGAGGCGGAGGTAGTGCTCGTAGGCGAGGATGGCGGAGTCGTCCTCGACACGTGGCGGCGAGGGCGGAAGAGGATGGTTACATGATTTCTCATCATCGTAGGGGCCAGGAGCCGGAGATCTAGCGGATATCTCGGGGGTTGCCATTTTCGATTTCCACTGTCCTAATCCCACCATTTATGGAAGAAAGAAAGAAAGATTGTAATGTAATAACTATTTATATGTAGATGCTTCTCTTTGAAGGAAAGAAATCTCTTTTGGATTGGCGGTGGAGAAGGAGAAGAGGTATATATGTATATTTGTTGGGCGGATGGAGGTACAAGGAAAGAGGAGGGCGGCGATAATTCCACGGAACAAGAAAAATAAAATAAAATAAAAAGAATTATTTTAATTAATAAAAAACAGGAAACATACAAGTGGGGGAGACTGTGGGATAGAGAGTTCTTATCCAAATTCCAGAGGCTAAGCAACACGTCTTCCTCGTAGTATTGAGTTTTTTTATAAAGCCGTAGTGGATATACAGTCTTTTACTTTATGAAAATAAAAGAATAAATACTTATCAGATATCTTAAAATAAAAGTATAAGTTTCTTGATCCCACGTATTTCCATGTTCCGGAAGCATCGAGGTTGTTTGAGACAGGGACAATGGATGACGTCTGAGTTTACTGCTACCTGTTTGACTTCAAACACAAAAGGAAATGTCGGTCAGCGACTACGCACACTACTACTCTTTTTATAAAACAAAATTATTTACATATATTATTACGGTATTTCTGGTAGATGGACCCCGGTGCTGTTTTAATTGAGCTTTTGGCTGCTTTTCGGCATATAGCAAAAGTATGGTATGAAATATGTACGCGTATAATAGTTCAAACATTTTATAAAATGAATATCAAATTGGCAACAAAAAAATGTGAACTTAAAAAATTTGGTTATGTATACATTCAGTAATATTCGTGAATCAATTGAAACTACGGAACTAAAAGATCGATAGATATATCAAAGAAATTGAGTAAGATTCTCAATAATATTATAATTAAATTTTTAGATGATACAACAACATAAAAATCAATGTCAACTAGAAATAATAATATATATAATCAAAATAATGAGTTTAGATTTGAGTTTTACAATAACTGAAATCAATTAGAGTTTATTTGAAAATAAATATTGTTCAAGTCACATGAGAGTTGATCTCTTTATTTCTTCTAACTTGAGTATTATACAATAAAATATTCTTTGTGTGCATAAATGACAATGTGAGTATTATAGGGAGTCATTGGGGGAAAATGATGTATGTATATGAAATTTGTTAAATTTATACGGTAGGTGAATTATACGTGTATTGATCAATAGAGGAGGTCCAGACTGAATGAATGGCTCTGTAATGTGGTGGGAACTGTAAATGCTGGTGCGTGACTGGGCAATACATTCATATTCATTTTTTTTTTGCATAGAAATTTGAGAATTGGAATACAGCATTAGATTAGAACAAGTACGGAAGGGTGGGTAGTTGGGGCGATGGATAAAAGGAAGCTTCTAGAAAGGGGGATAAGGATGGATGAAGGTTGGTTGGTTTTGTTTTGTTAGAATGTTGACCACGTCTCTCTCTCTCTCTCTCTCTGCTTGCGGGGATGGTGATGACTGGTTTCAAAGGGTTGGACGAGTAGGCAGGCAGCATGGCATGGACCGAATCCAACCTAGTCCTCCATTAAGCGTTTTACCCACGCGGTGGTGGGGGCGTGAGAATACAGCAGCGTCAACATCACACACACACCCCCATTCCCCACAACAAGAGTGTAACAGCTGGCATCCCAACACGGGAATATGCACAACTTTCACGCCGAATCCAAATAGTGATCCGTCGCCACCAGTTTCATCTGCGCCTCTAACTAACTAAAAACTGGGTGAAGGAGCGTGGACCCCACCACTTGAGTGGCAGATAATAACGCGTATGCGGACTGCAAAGCTGCCCCGATCGGGGCTGGAAGAAACTGACCACAGGAATAATAATTTGTGTCTTTCCAAAAAAGAGTTGAGGTCTAATCGTTTCAATTCAGGAACAACACTTGAATATAAAATCTATTTTATTGAAATTGATTTATATTATTTTAAATATTTATAAATAAAAAATCAATTGTTTTAAATATTTTTTCTATATGTACAGCTGAAAGCAGTGAGTTGGCGAAACATTTGATTTTTTTGTTTATATATAATTGAAATAATATAAGTCAACTTCAACAGAATAGATCTTGTATTCAAATGTTAGATGTTAGTACTTGAGTGAGAAATATTCGGTTTTAAATCTTTTTTGGAAGGAGAGAAGTCTATCTAATAATAATAATAATAATACTAATAATAATGCGGGAAGACTTGGCGAATTAGAAAGAGTTAATTAGCTCTGCTGCTGGCTCATCACATTGAACCAATAAATAAAGTCAGGCCCTGAATCTAAATGCTCTTGAGTTTAAAACTAAACAGATCGACTTCCAGCTGGTGCTCAAGAATTCTGCTGGTCCGCGTTGAGAGCAAGGCACCCCACATTGCATTGCCCCGTGCCATGTGAGAGTTGTTGTCCTCTCCTGCAACAAATGAAAATGCTAAAAAAACGGAAAATAAAATAATTCACAGATCTATCGATGTATTATTTGCATTTTGAACACTTAGTCCCATATTCATCCATCTTTAGGCAGCCTCCCTGAAACTTGGCCCGTGGCCCCATCGGATGTCAAGAACAGGCGGCCATCAAGGTGTCTACGTCATCAAAAAAGCATCTGACATCAGAAGCAGTTAGCCCCCCCACTGCAATAACTTGTTGGAACTGGACTGGCAATGACATCCCATAACAAGTGCCTTTTGAACGACAGCAGAGAAAATGCAAACAAAACTGAGGTAATAATATACAACAACAAACACCAAAGTAACTTGCAGGACTGCAGCCCCCTTGGTTGAAGAGTTTGTATGAGAAACCTGTTTAAATGATGAAACTTTCTTGCAGCATAATGATCCAGATTTTAAGGAACCTGCCAGAACGAAAAATTAAATAAAGAAAAAGAATATTGCACTTAAAATTAATAAATATGGCAATGACTATTCAATTACTTTATAATTCAGATAATGAATTAAATATAACATACATCATTGTGCATATCACAAGCACAAAATGGTAATGAATCAACTACAGATTTATTTATTGATGATATCCCCTCTTCAAAAAATGTGCATCAAACTATAACACAGACCTTTCCTCTCAAACAGAATACACATTTGATCTTGATGTACTGAAGCCGGCGACATTTCTTTAGAACAAAAGAGTAGTAAAAAGTTTTATACTTGAGAAAGAATCCCAGGCTGTGGCTATACTCGTTAGCACGCAAGGCAGCTTTGAAAAAATCGATTCCCCTGTAACCATGAAAATGGAATAAGTTTTTAATTATTTTTTGAGGTAAAATGGCAGTAAGCAACTAAATTTTCTCTGGAGTACAGCATTCAAATTGAACCCATATAATGTGTCAATCCATCTGCTTGAAAGCAAATGTCATGTCTGAACTATCAATTTGTAATGTTACTCTCTTCAGTCTGTCTTCTCTAGAATTGCCAAGTTTGAGAAGCCCCTGGACATGCAAAAATAGACTTAAATATTTTTGAAATTCATGTAGAAGGATAAATATAAATGGTAAAACTGTAGCCTGCATTTCAACCTGGTCATTGAGCACTCCACACATGCTTGTGAATTCCTGCATTCCAACAGCAGGAACTTGGGTTGATTTACAAATATTCGGATAAGATTTGTTCAGCTGTACCCAGCAGAGACTTGTAAGATCATTGTCAACACTAATGGTATGTATTCCAGTTACTCGATAATGTAAAATCAAAATTATTTACTTCTAGTTAATGAAAACATCCCTGATAGAGTTACAAGTGGCATGCGTGTAGAAGAGCATGTGCATGTGTTTTTGAGCACGCATGCAAGGAAGTGCGTGTGCCTGTGTGCACGAGCTGATGTGCACATAATGAATAGATTGAATTGGAGAAAGCAGGAAAAATTAAAACTCAAAACGTCAAAAATACTTGCCTCTCCAATCACTGTAGCCTTCTTCCGCTGGCTAAAAAGCTTCACTAGGGAACACAATATTATCTGTACATTACAAGTAAGTTATGAAACATCAGCTGCTGCTGCTAACAAAGATTGGTATATGACATTTAAGATGTCTTCTTACAGAAAAGGAAAGTATTTTGAATGAAAGGTTAGTCTGTTAGAGATATCAATGACAACACATGACTCATGTGATTCATGTGAAAGAAACCCCTCATGAAATTAATCAAATCCTAAAATCTCTCCATGATTATAGGAACACGTGAGACTCATGATCAGATACTAAAATCTCTTCATATTATAGGAACACATGGACGCATGCACCATGTGTTTCTCATTCTCTCTCTTAATCAATGTTTTCCTATTGTTTCTCTTAAATCAGTGTAAACATGTGACCAATATGTGTATATATATACAACCAAGAACCATAATTAATTGTAACTTGTCTTTGCACAAATAAATGTTCTTCTTCTTCTTTATCTTGGTATCAGAGCAACTCCTATACCGTGTCGAGTATTTTCTCTTCATCCTCCCTCACCTCCATCCAAATACTTGTATCCATGGTTACTCTCAATCCCAACATCACTCATTTTCTAAATGTCAAACTCGACAAGGGAAACTATCTACTGCGGCGTTCTCAGTTCCTTCCTCTCCTCAAGCTCCATGATCTCGAAGATCTCGTCGACGGAACCTCTCAATGTCCGGTCCGTTCCTTCCTTCTACCCAGAAGGATCCTCTACCCACTATCAATTCAAAATACACTCGCTGAATCAAACTTGATCAGATACTCTTATGTTAGCTTATCTCCTCGCTCACTGAGGCTGTTATTACTCATGTCGTCGGTCTCACCACATCTCATGATGTATGGTACTCTCTGGAGTGAATCTTTACGTCAATATCCAGAGCTAGAGTGCAACAATTCAAATAGTAGCTGCACACCATCAAAATGGGCACCTCTTTTATGTCAGAGTACATCCAGTCTGTCAAGTCCATCATGGACAACCTAACGGCAGTGGCTAATCTAGTTACCGACTTTGACCTCGTCTCTACATTGCTCAGTGGTATGTCAAGTGTAACATATCAGTGCCGGTGTCCGGTATCATGTGAGCATCATGTGTCAGGTAATCATCCGGTCATGTAATACGGTACAGGAGAAAGTATAAATAAACATTTCAAATTCTTCACAACCATATTGATAACAACAATAAATTAGTCTATTTATTAGCCATGCGAAGCCGAGCGAAGCGGGAGCAGATCTAGGCATACCCAATATAATACCGGCTGACAGATATACATAAAACATGCTAATTTTAGAAATCACTCGTATATCATATATCAACTCGCATAATGAGACATCATATACTAAAAAGCAAGATAATAATTATTAGGCATGTAACGATGGTAATAAAGTATGAATCAACATAAGAAATGTACTCGCCTAAAACTGAACGCAATACCAAGTAAAATCCGAGAAGACCGAGTACACGAGCGAGCAAGCCACTTATATATATATATATATATATATATATATATATATATATAATATATATATATATATATATATATATATATATATATATATATATATATATATATATATATATATATATATTAGAGGGATGAGAAAGGGTGGAGAGAGAGAGAAAGAGTGGGGTATTTTTAAAAGAGGAAAAATAAGAAATAAAGGGGAGGGGTATATTTGAAATTATGGAGAAGTAATTAGGGAATGAGGGGATTGGTATTTAGGGAAAGTAAAAAAGAAGGTATATTTGGAAAGAAGGAAAAGAAAAAAAGAAGAAAAGAAAAGAAAGAAAGAAAGAAAGAAAAAAGAAAGGAAGAGAGAAGGGGGGAGGGATGGCCGGCCAGCCACCCGCCGGGGGTGGGGGCGGGGCGCGCCTAGCCCCAGGGGATGAGTAGGGTGGAGTGGGGGGGGGGGGGGGGTTTGTTGTTGTTGGTGGTAGTTGGTGGTTGTTGGAGGTGGTGGGGAGTTGGAGGAGGAGGAGGAGGTGATGATGTGGTGGTTGGAGTGGTGGAATTGGTGGAGATGGTGGAGAATTTTAGAGAAGGAGAGGTAGGAGAAGTTATGGGTTTAGTTGAAATTGAAGGAGTGGTGTTTGGGGTGATGGAAGTGGAGAAGGAAGTAGGGAGGTGGGGGTGTGGCCGGCGGCTAGGCGGCGGCGGCGGCGGCTCCAGTGGTGGAGGCGACGATGATGAGGAGAGGTTAGTTGTTGGTTGTTTGTTTGGTGGAGAATTGAAATGAAGGAGATAAGGAAGGAGAAGGGAGAATTTAATAGGGAGAAGAAGTAGAGGGGGATGATGGAAGGGCATGGGGGAGGGATGGGCTGCAGCTGCAGCCCATCATGCCTTTGCTGCGCCGTTGGCAGGAGATGGGGGTGCAGGACATGGAGGAGAAGCAAGGTGGAAGAAAAGAAAAGAAGAAAAAGAAAGAAAAATAAAAGAAAAGGAAAAAATAAGGAAAAAGAAAAAATATATTACTAAATAATTAATTTATTAGAATATCCTGTGATTATAAGGTAGGGGAGTGGAGAAGGTAAAAGCAAGAAAAGAAAAGGACGGTAAATAATATTATTATTTAAATAGGGTAAAAATCGACTGTTTTATAATCGTTCTGAAAAATTCTCAAAAATAGTAAATATTATTTTAAGATACCCGATGAAATTGAATTCAAGAAATTAAATCTAGTTTTCAAATTAAAAATTTTAGAATTTTTCAGTGATACTGGCCGACACTAGGATCGGTCAAATTTTGATAAATTTAGAAAAATCTCAAAAAAAAAATGTATTTAGATAGAATATGAAATTCTAAGAAGTAACGTGAAAACCGTTTCTAAAATTCAATTCCGTATGAAAACTAAAAATCTGGGAATCGATCAGCGACGCCGGCCGGAACCGGTTTTGGAGATTTTGCAGAAAAATTCTGAAAAATTCTAGAAAATCATGAAAAATCTAAAATATTAAAAAACATTGTTTGAAACTGAAATCGGTCAAATCGGACTAGCAGAAAAGTCAAATCGGACGGTATGCTGGTATCGGGTTCCTGATCGGGTCAGGGCTGACTCTAAGTCTGAGAATCCAGATCCGATACCAAATAATATAAGCACTCACAACTTAAATACAAATACTGAAAGAAAATTGAAACAAAATTATCCCCGGGAACGGGTGCTAAGGAATTTTAGTCTTTTGCATTTTTGTGATTTAACTGCTAATCAAAAACATGTTTGTAATCTAGCGTCCACAGGAAAAATGAGGCCCATGCGAAGAAAAAATTGTAATTGAGGCTTTTGCTTAATTGAGTTTTACTATAATTGGTTCAACCCAAAATCCCCTAATAAATATTTATGATGGGGAAATGGATGCATATATGATAAGTGACATATCTGATGGGAAAATGGATGCATAAATGATAAGTGAGATATCTGAGCCGTATCCGAAGCACTTTGAATACCAAGCTTTTCTAGCTCATTAAAAATAATTACTTCATTAAAGAAATGTACGCATGCGTTTTATTTGTAAATTGTTCGCTTGATAACTCCTCCTCGGTATTCAAATGAAAATTGAAAGCAACTTTTTCAATTTAGGGCCTGTTTGGTTAAGGGTGGAAGTGAGGAAGTGAAGAAGTGAGGAAGTGGTAATAGTTCCCTTTGGAACTTGGGAATTGGTTAGTAAGTTTTTCGGTGTTTGGATGTTGTTGGGAAGTGTGGTTTGAAAAATGTTATGTCATTTCCGGTGTTTAGATGATAATGTGGAAATGGAAATGGAAAAGTTGACCACAAAGTTGACCGCAAAATAATATTAAAATAAAATTAATTAAGAAAAATAAAAATTGGACTGTAATTAGAATGCAAGTGAGATTTATATGAGCAAAAAATTAACTGTTTTGTGCTACAACTTATTACAAATGAGATTTACATGACCACAAAATTAACTGTAGCACTCTGGAAGTGAGGAAAAGGTTATGTAAAAGAGAAAAGAGAAAAGAAAAAGACATTTTTTCATTTCCTTTTCCGGTGTTTGGATGAACAGTGAAAATGGGAAAAGACACTTCTCACTTCCTCACTTCCACCCAATTTCTTGAATCCAAACAGCCCCCAGGGGCTGTTTGGTTGCAAGGAAGTGGGCGGAAGTAAGGAAATAGGGAAGTATAATTGCTCACTTTCCTATCTATCCAAACACCGGAAAAGGAAATAAGAAAATCCCTTTTCTTTTCTCTTTTCTCTTTTACACAAGCATTTCCTCACTTCCAGAGTGCTACAGTTAATTTTGTGGTCATGTAAATCTCATTTGCAATAAGTTGCAGCACAAGATAGTTAATTTTTTGATCATGTAAATCTCACTTGCATTCTAATTACAGTCCATTTTTTTTTTTCTTAATTAATTTTTATTTTAATATTATTTTACGGTCAACTTTGTGGTCAACTTTTCTACTTTCACTTTCACATTACCATCCAAACACCGGAAAAGACAAAACATTTTTCAAACCACACTTCTCAACAACATCCAAACACCAGAAAACTTACTAACCAATTCTCAAGTTTCAAAGAGAATTATTACCACTTCCTCAATTCCTCACTTCCTCACTTCCACCCTTAACCAATAACTAGGATGTACACTGGTGCTTGCATCCTTTGCCTGCCCCCTGGTTCCCTTCGCCCTGCGTCGGCAGGACCCATGAGCAATGCACCATATCCATATCCATGCTTGGCAAGCCAAATTAATTATTTGGGTTCTAATAAAAAATATCCGTATCATTGTTTGAATCTGTTTGCACTCAGTAGATGGAATTTGAAGGAGCAGTGGGACTGAAACAAATCGTTCATCACAGAACTTAAAAGCAATTAGAGAGGGAAAAAGAAATAACAACTCCAACCAATCTTTTTTTAGTTTATATCCTTGCATCAAAGGACTGAAACACATGCTACCCGAATGAGAATATAAAGCAGAATAAAACAAACATAAACAACCTAAATAACTCACTAAAACCAACACATTTTCTAGTAAAAGTTCCGAAACGATAAAAAGAAAATACAATAAAGCCAAGCAAACAAAAACATAGAATGCATGACGTTTAACAAAAACACAACATAAGCAAACACCACTTTTCAGTTTCATCCTTGACAAGAAACCTAATCAAACATGCCCCAAAAGTTTCATCCTTGATAAACTAAAAAGTCTAATCGAATAAGCTGAAGCCCATGTCCTCATCAGACTCCTCAGCAGGCTCCTCTTTCTTCTCCTCTTCCTTGGCTGCAGCAGGCACAGCTGCACTGTCCGCGGCTGCAGCAGGCGCAGCAGCAACAGCAAATTTGCTGGGATCCTACAATGTCCAATTTAACATCAGTCAGCGATTGCCGCAAAAAAATACAGAATAAAAAATATTATTAATCGCATGGCCAGTAAGAGCAACATACCTTGAGATACTCCTTAACCTTCTCTGCCTGTGGGAAGGTATATTCAGTGGCCACAGCAACTGCAAGGACATTCTTGTAGGCATTGATGAACATATGAGGAGCGGCGGCTAGAGTTGGGTATGAGAGGGCCAAGGACAGTGAAGCAACCATAGAAACACCAACAGCAAACTTCTCAACAAGGTCATCCTCTGTAAGATCTAGCACCTCAGGACTAAAGACAGATCCATTGTCATAGACAGACAGGACTACAAGCCCATATGAGAATGGCCTAATCCCAAGCTTGGCAAGGAGGGCAGCCTCAGAAGAACCCACCTTGTCCCCTTTCTTGATCAGCTCGACTGGAGTAATGATTTCAACAGTACCCTTGTTAATCTTGGTCGGAATGTTGAGCACCTGAAACAACAGAGCAGTTGAGGATAGAATTCTCATTGATAAATAATGTGTAATATGTTAATTTAGAGTTATCAACCTGGAAGAAGGAAGTCTGTGAGGGATCCAATCCAGTGTTGCCCGGAGGAACAATGACATCAATAGGAGCCACAAGTCCAACACGAGCAGGAGCTCCAACCTGATTTACGCACAGGGGGAAAAAAAAAATCAAACAACAGTCTCAATTAATCACCACAAAATATATGAGAATCCCACTCGGACATTTAGATGACAATTAACATTGCGTTGTGATAGGTTCCTATAAATGAAGAGGAAGGACAATATACAAAAAAGAGAATGTTAAACCTAACAAAGTTCTGATAATTTCGGTTCTCAAGAAGGAAAATATATTATTGCCATTGATAGCTGTAAGTTCAAGTAGTCAAGTATTTGTAACTCTATCTGGGCATTTGGTCTGGTGGTATGATTCTCGCTTAGGGTGCGAGAGGTCCCGAGTTCAATTCTCGGAATGCCCCAACATGGTTTCCCAAATACTTGGGACAAATGGCTTACTTGTTGTTGTTGTTATCTCAATAAAAAAAATTCTAAAAACAAAAGGCAGAATTCATTTTGATACGTGATAGTCGCAAGGCCTTGTAAAGGAATTCCATAAAACTGCTTTCAGTGCCTTAACTTTGACAATTGGTTTACTCCCTCCAAAAAAAAAACTTGGATTCATAATTGAGTAGTCAAACATAATTAAAATAACTGTTAATTTGAAATGTAATAAATGTAACATGAAAACAATTGAAAGCTATTCAAGAGTTGGACTCATATAATAGTAAAAGTTAATGAGAGAGTAAAATAGTGTTTGATGTTAGTTGTGAAGTAATTTTTTTTTTTTTTAAATTTGTTAAATATGTAGAGATATATGAGAATGGACCGTAAGACAACTATTATAGTTCAAAAGTTTTCATTAAATAGTAGAGATGATCTTTCGAGTGTTTCTCAAGGTAAGAACGACTTTGTATTTTCCCTCAAAGGAAGAATGACTGTGTATTTGGTTTACCAAATGACAAAGGGTTGAGAAAACCCATGTTCTATACATATCCCAAAAGTTGCCTAAGGCTAAATTGAGAAGGACCTATATGCCAAAGGGAAAAGAATTTATTTGATCTGTTCTTTAATTCTATCTTCAGAACTATTGTTCTTCAACCACCACAAAGATGTATTTAACTGAACTAAGCAGTCCTGGAACAAAATTGGATTTCTTTGGAAAGCGACCTAAATAGAGGGTTTACTGGGACTAGAACCTCTTAGATCAGGTTGTATCAGAATATTCCTACTGATGGGCATTAGATGTGAATTATGAAAAACAAAAAACAACCCATTTATCGCCATTTCCTGCACTGAGTGACGAATCCACTACCTACTTGACCCAACAATGTTGTTGGCCAAGTAAACTCCAAAAACTTGTAATCTAATACGGCCATCTTGGGTTCAAGGCCTTTGGGCGTTATGGTTGAGCTATGCCTCTTTGACTCTTAAACACTTGACAACACAATCAAAATGCTAAATTATGTAACAGGTGTTAACTCCTTGCACAGGATTCATAAATCTAAACCTTAATCTAGTTGATATGAAAATGAAGAAGGACGCATTTTGCTCAACCTAATGCATACAAAAAATTCAAATGTCTGTTTTGAGCATTTAAAATTTCATTAGTTCTTATTTATTCAGTCAAATCCGTGGTACTTTAAACAAACTCTGAGCCAATCAATGGAATTAGATAGTTTATACTTGATACTTGCTAATTAATATATTTCATCATGAATGCATATTGTCATAGTCTAAGTAATTACAATCTATCTCCAAACTAAATTATTTAGAGTATATAAAACAAGTTAATACAAAAAGTTTGAGCCAAGTGACGAGCGTCAGACCTTGTATTTGGCAACCTCCTCAGTGACTTCCTTGAGATCTCCTTTGGTGAAGATCAAACCGACATTCCCCTGCATCACCAATATCACACACATCATCATCATAAATGACGCCAATAGATAAACAAGTAAATAGATCTAGATTTGCAGATGCTGAATACTTACGACGAGCAAGGGAAGAAGATTGAGATAGTTCTGATTGCCGGTGTTCTCAGCGTGAATCTTGATGCAGCGCCTGATGAGGGTGTTCTTCCCCATGAGGACCACTGAATCCCCACGCAGACCCTTGCGGATGTTCTGAAGCTGGGTGGATCCGACGTTGTCGGCGGCGACGATGAGGACCTGGCTGTACTCATCCAAGAGGCTGCACAGCTTCTTGTCGTACTGCTGCTTCTTCTCAGCTTTTGTCACCTTGATGGCCATTGCTAGCTAAGGTAATGAAAATTCTAAGCAACAAAAAAGGGATATAAAAAATTTACCAAATCAAAAAACCCTAACGAAATGAACGAGCGTGTAAGGTAAGGTGGTGGCTCTACGCGAGGGCCAAGACGAAGCAGAGCTTTGTCAAGGTGGACGGGGAGCAAACCCGCCGCTTTAACCCCTGGATGATGATTCTCTCAAAAACCTAAGAAAGAAAGACCTAATCGCAGAGGAAGCTCGAGCCAACCAAGAGATAAAAACCCTAGTTTTCGAGGGCATCTTATAGCAACAGGAGGATGTAGGGAAAGGCTATCGGACGGTTGACGTCCATCCAACGGCTGCTATTTCGTGTTCAGTCGGGCCTAGGCTTTCCTGTACAGGCCTATGTGGAAAAATAGAAACCAATTGGGCCATGAGAAATAGTAGGCCCGAAACTACTTTGAACAATTAAAGGGGAAGGGAATTGAATCATCTCCTTCCTCTCTTCGCTCTCCTAAAAAAAAGCCATCATGGTTTCCTGCTGCTACCGAGATCGGACGGTGGATCTCTGAGAGGCTGAAGAGAAGAAGAGTCCAAGGCTCGGTAAGTCTAAACCCTCTTCTCTTCTCTTCTCTTCTCAATTTCATTCCATTGTTTACATTTTTCATTCTTAACGTTTAGACAGTGTCAAATCCCCGACATTTGGCGATCTAGGAAATAATTTAGGTTATATTGGTAACAGTCACATGATGACTTATCACTTATTAAGTTTTTATAGTGATTTGTTTTATAAACATGATGATTGTGATGCCGGGTGGACAGTTGTCCACTATAGTCAGGCAAATTGATCTAGGAAATATTGGAAATTGCACATCCAAAGAGAGAAGTTTCAAAAAGGGTAAGCCAAGGAAGACACTAGTCATTTTATGTGTAAACTCAAACACAAAAGAAATAATTTGTAATCAATCATCTGTTTTATATAAATAGAAAGAAATTTAAATCTTGACTATAAGATTTGTATACTATTTATTGGGCTATAGAATGGAGAAACTGCAGATTAATCTTAAATGCTGATTTGTCAAGGGACTGAACACAAGACCATAGGCTCCACACTATTCTGATATGTTTACTCAAAATGACAAGCAGTACCAGTTATTTGAGTCTCATTCTACAAGAAGGAAATAATGGAGACACTGAAATATTGGAGGAACTAGGTGATGAAGGATATACTACTGGATTTAGATATGGATATCCTTATCTGATCAAGATGAACTATCCTTGGAAACCACATTATGGAGTTTAGATTTTTATCCAATTTTCTATTTTAGTTAATTAGTATTTTCTTTTGCTTATGCTTAAACCTTATTGTTTACTTGTTATAATCAACTGTATGTTGATTTTTATTGTATTGTTTGTTTGATTGCATGACATGATTATACCTTCTTTTAACATATTTGCATTTAGGCTTTTACAGTTTCAGTAGGATACCGAATTCATGTTAGATTTTTCATTTTTTTCCGAGAATATGTTAGAGTTTTCATGATATGTGTGTGTGTGTGTGTGTGTGTGTGTGTGTGTGTGTGGGTGTGTGTGCGCGTGTGTCCGTGCAGGGGCATGGGGTGGGGGGCATATCTCATACCCTCTTTCTCCTTGGGATATAGGCATGTCAAAATTTCATAAGGTGAATAAAAGTTACACAATAAAGTAACAACAGAACTTCGGTGAATGTGTGGAAAAACTATTAAGTTTACTTTTAGTAAGCTTGTGAAAGTTTCTCTCTCTCTCTCTCTCTCTCTCTCTCTCTCACACACACACACACACACACACACACACACACACACGTATGTGTGTATGTACCTCTCGTCCGCTATTTATCTAATTTCCTGACATGTTGCCTGACATTTAACTATCTGACATAGGGCCTCCCAGCATCCATGAACTCCAAATCTGCCATTTAGAACCTTGGACTACCAGCTAGAAATGATGAATGGATTCTAGAGGTCTATGTTCAGTAATTATTTTATTTATTTTATTAATTTCTTGTCCCAATGACAGCAATAAGTTTGATTTCCTTTGTCCTAATTATGATGCTACATATGACTTTACCTATGATAGACTAACTCTTGTGATTGCGTACATGGAGAGTTTAATTCTCAGTCATAAACCTAGAGTAATTTGCCAATGCGCGAGTTGTTAAGATCTAACTAATGATTAAAGTCATAAGCGAGATGAAGTGTTATAATATAATTGAATAGGTGTGCATTATGACTATTACTGTAGTTAACTTTAACAATGCCTTCTTAAAATATTTGTTTGCCTTTTTCATCACATCCTTGTAAACTCCTACAGAAAAACTGAACGGTTTTAACTATGCCTTATTACAAATCTTTATCTAAATTTCTATTCACTTCTATATAAATAATATTCTTCTACTTTAATTTGGTAGTGTCACATCATAGCAATGGTTTAGATTGATTATTTTGTCCTTCTTATGCATTCCTTCTTTAATTTTGATATGCTTTGATAATATTATGAATGAAAATGCCACATGTCGCAGCAGGTGGTTCCAGTGATTAGCAGCAGATAGCACACTATCCCAACACATGAAATGTCACATGTTGAAGGTGGTTCCTTCTGAAGTATACACAAAACGAGCAGCCGCTGCTCAAAATATTGAATAAACAACATATGAACTTGGAGCGCAAGCAGGCTTTCAGGTTCTTTATTTTCCGTTGTTTTTATCTTTTCATCTTTATTTATTGAGAAGACCTTTGTATTTTATCATTCTGCATCCACGTGCATTATTTTGTCTTGCTTTCATTAAAGTTATAACTTATAACTTGTGCACTTTTTGCACTCAAATGGAGAAAAAATCCTGAACTTTTGTAGTGTGCGGAACTTCCTTAATTCAGGCAGCAATGACCGGGGCATTTTCAGATCTTCTTATTTTTTAATCTCTTAACATTTCATTCTTTCTTCAGATCCATCAATCCTTGAAGAAATAAAAGGGCATACTAATTCTATGTTAAGGTGGTGGTCATGCACTATTCAAGTCCTTACAATATTCTTGGGCAGTTATTTAGGACATTATCATTATTTTGAAAATGTCACCTGCCAAATAATAATTAATCATCTAGTTTGAGGACCAAATTTCAAATCTCTTCATTTTGTCCCCCTCTTTATTCTTGATAATCACATTAGGGGATTCACTGCTGACTTTTTTCTAGACTAATATGCAAACTGATTTGTAGAGATCAACTTAATAATATTCTTTTTCAGGGCCGATGGAAACATTGATGAGATTAGGATGTGTGGAAGGTGCCTATTGTGCTTTTGAAGTTTTGATACGGAGATCATCAAACAGGTGGCTCCTACTTACAGTATTTGTTATCTTATACTCTTCTTGCTGGCATCCTTTAACCACTCAATTTCCTTGTTCTTCTTATCATATTTTTGTAAATCAATTCTTGATGTGCTGCGCTGTACCAGTTATGTCATTTTTCTTCTTGTCATTGGTTAAAATATGGTGAATAGATGGAGTCTAGCAACTTGGTCATGCCATCCATTGGGAATCTGCAAATTTAGATGGAATAGAAGGCTGTCTTTACCTTTTTTTTCTCAGAAAACAGAAAAATAAATAGATTTCTCTATTCTCTGATGAGCATTGCACTATGTTTTCTGTTTTCTAAAATTTGCAGATTTAAGTTAAATGTAATAATGAACCATCAGTGCCCTGATAACTCTATCTCTTCTTTGCAAAGTTATCTTCCAAATCTTTTCCTGTTTCTTATGTATTTATAAGGCTCCTTTTCTGGGGACAAATCTCTCATTTTATCTTCTAGGATTTTATCCTTTTGTGAGCCCTCTCTTATTTTAGGAAGTAGAAGGCGAAAGGCTGAGATTAGGACTTTTGTTGAGTAGAACTTTGTAAACTATCTTGAGATAAATGAAATTGTAAATTTAGGTTTTGCATATTTCCCTTCTCTAGGAAAAAAGGTGGCTTAGGTGTGAGATTTGAGGTAAGTTCATATTGAATCATTTTGCAGCATTGAGAATCTCGACATTAATAATGTTCGTCCAAGGCTGCAATCAACAGAGGGAGTTGGAGTTGAATTTTGCATCTAGTCTGCAAGCAAAACTGATAAATTGTTACCTTCTGAATTAAAATCAACCAATTAAATTGCATGGCTATAATCAAAATTGTAGTTTTGAAAAGGATCATATTGGCATACTCAGTGTTGTAAAAGCAGTATTAAATCAAATGCGATCAATTTGTGCATACCGCATAAACCATATGATGTCAAATATAAGATAACATATTCAGTGGCACCATTTTACAAGGAAAATTATATATTTCCTAAAAATATTAGAAATTCCAGAAAACTTTCAAAACAAAAATTATGTAAATTGCAATAAACTAAGACATCCATGTAATCATTGTTATGCGAAGTAATAACTTTTTTGGGTTAAGTACTATTTACTGATGATATATATTAAATAAGTATCATGTAAGTTATGTCTAATGATAGATGAGAAACTACAATAAGAAATAAGTCAATTATAAGCTAAGATATAACATTCTCCCAAGTTAATGACAAATAAACATTTAACAAGCAAGAGAACAATAACAAGAAATAAAATGAATGGCTATGACAGGACGAATTGCTGTGTGCATATGCAACTGCACAGTGACGTTGGTCTCATAATGGGCTGCATATGGCCATTTTTTGCAGCCGAGGGCTGCATACATATATGTTCTTTATATTCCATGATTTACAACAGTGGGTATGATGATATAGCAAGACCTTGTGACCTGAGGTGTCACTAATATTGGGGTTATCAGTTGTAGTTATGAATTTTTTTTTCTAATAACAAGTTGATGTTATAAATTTATATATTGTTATGGAAGCTTATGGTTTGTAAATGTTCTCACTACTCTGTGTGAAAACTACCGTTTAACTAAAGATGGTCATTTTGAACTTTATGTCCAGATCGGAAGGGATTGCAGTCAGATGAGGTTGATGCTGAGATATACAGTGTTGATAACGGAGAAATGGTGATTTTGATCATGGTTGAATCATTATAATGGAAATTATTCAAACTAGTTTGGTTAGTTTTGATGATCATATTTATACAACTAGTAGATGTGTATTTTCGAGGAATTTTGATATTGAACATAAAAACAATTTTGCTCAAGTCGCGTGAATCCATCACAAATCCCTTGGATTTTAAGCTATGAACAATCTCCAATCCCTCGCAATCTGGTCAAAAGGAACAAAAATGAATGATGGCTGATGGGACATCATACTGACTTCTCTTCACACCTATGAGCGTCCTCGCCGTTGTGTTGCATCGATCCACTTTTTATTTTAGTTTTGAGATGTGCTTGGTGTTGTTTATTTTGATTTTACTGGACAACTGTTTAGTCCATGTGTCGTACTTGTGTTTGGTTTTCATTTGAGTCCATTTGGACTTCGTTTGAGTCCGTATTTAGGGTTGAGATTGAGTCTAATTGGTCATGTTTATTTTCAATATTGTATTTGTTTTGTTGCTTTTCATTTAGTCTCACATTGGAAGTGGGTTAAAACTTGTAGTCAGTGAAGCCTATTTAAAGGGCCCAACTCAATGAATAAAGCGATGAAGATTTGATAAAAAAAATCTCTTTTAATATTGGTTTGATGTAATTGATTGAATCAACAAGTGATGAAGTCTAGAATCGGGTTGCGACTCGTGTTCATATCTTCAATCCCAATTTTTAGTCGTTGGTCCCACATCAATTTTGATATGTTCTATTTATTAAAAAAAATTCAAAATCCTAGCTCTCTCCATCTTTCCAAAACCCTAGTCGTTTCTCGATCTCTTTCACTCTTCTTAGATCAATTCCAAAGAAAATATCTGAACCCTAGATCAGATATAAAAAAGTATTGTTCATCTTCCTCATCAAGCAAACCCTACTGGTCCACCCCTCATCTTCGCCGCTACGGCTCGCGCCGACTTCCACCTCCCTTCTTCGTTGCTGCCGACATCGCCATCAACAATAGCAGCAGTCTCGCCTGCGCAGTTCGTCGCTGCGACTCTCGCTGCCTCGTCTACACCGTTACGAGATCGTGCCGACGTCACCTTCAGAATCATTGTTGTCGTCTTCAGATCAAGCCCAGATATAGCCTCTGACTTCGCAACGTCATCGCCGTCGCCCGTCGCTTCATGGATCTCCTTAGAGTTGCTGAGAAAAGCCAAAACCCCTGTTAGTTTGGGTTTGAGTAGTCGGGTCGGACCTCATAGCGACCCGACTGGCTAAACTGTGGCACCTACCCAAGCCGACGCTGACATCATTAGCTCACCCAAGCCGACGACTCAATCGACGCGAGCCGCGGCTCAGACCCGAGCCGGACGATCCGAGTTGACCCGAGTAACTCAGTCCTGACTTGATCGATCCTGACTTGATCGACTTCTGACTCAGCCAAGTTGTTCAGAAGGGATTCCAGACCCAATTCAAGCCCGATTAACACCATTTTTAGGTAATACTCTTTCAGACCATACCATTGCTGTCCAGGACTTTCGTGGGCGACTTCAGCTATCAACAATAGGCGTTTCTTTGAGGTAATTCTAATTTATTGATTCTACTTCTTTTTCAATGGCATTAGAAATTGTCTCATTATTCTTGATGTTATCGATATTATTGTTATTCCTCTAAAATTGTGAGTGTGTGAATCTGTTAACCTTTCTTTGCTCTAATTTGAATATTAAAATAGAACTATTTTCTTAATCTAGGTACTTGATTAATTCTCTTGATGCAATATTAAAACAACCAATGTTATGTGCATGGTTTCTATTATTTGATCATCTTAATTAAATCCTTGATGCCTAAACATTCGATAAATATAGGATAATCTAGTGGGCGTCCATAATTGAACTACTTGTTGATTTCTAATTTTATCATGTGCATCCCATATCAGAGCATGCTTAGGTGTTAGGATTAGTTTATATTCTTATTAGGTTTCATTTAGATCTCATTTTATTGCTGATTTGCATCGCTTGTTCGCTGAAAACTCATCATTTTTAGGTCATAATTTTTACAGAATAACACCATATCATTTAGGTTTTGCATTTAGGAATACCCTGTTGCATGCCACTCGTAATGGAACACAGTACTCTTCGAGACCCAATTTCTGATATGGATCCCAACATTGCTAGCATCGCAAAAACTCTTAGAAGACTTATCCACCGATTTAGCAACGTCGAGCAAGAGTTGAAAAGTAATATGGAACATTTAGACCGATTAGAACATGAGACTATCGAGAATGTTAGTGAGAATGGATCTCGACATGAAAATCACACACCTACGTATAATGTTCAACCTGATCACGATGGAATTAACTTACAGAACATTAAATTAGAAGCACCCACCTTTGATGGTCAGTTTTTTCCCTAAATTTTTTGATTGGACATTGTACATGAATCATTATTTCGATTGGTATAATATGTCTGACGAGAGGCGGATCTCATTTGTCAAAATGAAATTGATTGGTTAGGCTAGGCAATATTGGACTAATGCAGTGAAGCTGATGACTCTTAAGAGAGAGCCTGTTCAGATTTGGGATGAGATGAAATTGAAACTCTAAGAGAAATATTTACCTGTGGCGTACAAACAACGCTTACTTGATCAATAACAGCGGTTGATGCAAGCAATCAATCAGTGGTAGAGTACATCACCAAGTTTGATGAATTTTTAGTTAGGTGTGGCGAGAATGAGTCTTATGTTGTAGTCTTGTCTAGATTTCGCTCAAGACTTAGAGAAGATCTTAAGCATGTGCTCTTTGTGCGAGATATCTCCACTTTAGAGGCATATTAGCTTATCCAAGCTCTAGATCGCTCCCAAGATTTTCCTTTCACTACTCAAGACACACAGACTATAGAAATAACACTAACAAGGTCACCACTGTCAAGTCCCAGCCTAGTCAAGCCCAGTTTCAGTCCCGTTTTCGATCTAGTAGCTCTACTCAGAAGCATGATGATAAAGGTAAATAAGTTTACAGTGAGTCGTCTAGATCAGTTCAACATAATCGATGTTTTAACTGTCAAGGATTTGGTCACATTGTTGCACAATATCCAAGCAAGACGAGAACTTTGATTATTGAGACTCAGTCGGATAGTGACCAGGATGACTTAAAGGAGATTGTCCATGACCCTGAAAGAGATATTTGGGAAGATGAGCTGGTTGTTGATCAGGCTACCATTTTAAGATGTCTTTTGAGCATGTACCCACCTTGATTGATAATGTTGACAGGATTACCCGCTGGCTTAGTATAGTGAGGTGTGCTTTAGCTCAACCCAAAGAGAGTGATGACTGGCGTCGATCCACAATATTTCAAACTCTCACCAAAAGAAGTGACAAAAATTGTCGGGTCATAATTGATAGTGGAAGTCGTGTCAACGCCGTCGCCTCGAACATGATGTCTAAATTTGGGTGGAAGGCTCTTCCCTTTCCTCAATCATATAAAGTGTATTGGGTGAACTCTGTGCCCATTGGCGTTAAAGAAAATTGTCTTGTTTTCATTCAATTTGTCACTTATTCAGACAAAATTTGGTGTGATGTCACCATGGATGTTGGCCATGTTATTTTGGGCAGACCATAGCTATATGACCTAGATGTCACTATTTATGGGCATTCGAACTTCTGTTCGTTTGTCCATGATGGGAAGAAGGTCAAACTAGCCCGAATGTGACATGTCCCTCCGCCTAACACTAAACGGACTGATGCATCAAGCAGCAAGAAAGATTAAATTTGATTAGTTTGGAATTTCTCGACAAGGAAATTGCCGTCCTTTGTTGGTCGGGAAGTTACTAATGACTCCCAAGAATAGATCATTCTGCGTCAGTCTCGATATTATAGGAATTTGTTGACGTCTTCCCAGAGGAACTCTTAGATAACCTACCTCCAATGTGTGCCATTCAACAAGCCATATATTTTGTACCGGGCGCTACTCTTCCCAATTTGCCTCACTACAGAATGAATCCGACCGAACATGTCGAACTCATAAGACATGCTGATGAGCTGTTGGCTAAGGGGTTCATTAAAGAGAGTTTGAGTCCGTGCGTTATGCTAGTACTATTAACTCTTAAGAAAGACGAATCTTGGGGGATGTGTGTTGATAGTCACGTCATCAATAAGATTATAGTGAAATATCGGTTTCACATTCCCCGACTAGACGACATGTTGGACATGATGTCCATTGTCCGGAGTTACCATTTTCTCGAAGATTGATTTGAAGAGTGATTATCATCAAATTCAGATTCGCCCAGGGGATAAGTGGAAGATCGCGTTCAAGACAAAAGATGATTTGTATGAGTGGATAATCATGCCTTTTAGACTAATGAATGCTCCCAGCACCTTCATGCGCGTGATGAATCAGGTACCACGACCTTTTATGGGTAAATTCTTCGTCATGTACTTTGATGATTTATTGATTTACAGTAAGATGTTGGAGCAACATATTGATTATTTTAGCCAAGTTTGTCGCATATTGAGAGAGGAGAAGTTATATGCGAATCCAAAAAATGTGCCCTCCTGATCAAGTTATTTTTTTAGGATTTATTGTGTCTTCTCGAGGAATTTCTACAGATTCTCAGAAAGTTCAGGTGATTGTAGAGTGGTCCGAATCCTGAAGTATTTGCAATGTAAGAAGTTTTCATGGGCTTGCAACATTCTACAGGCGATTTATAAAAGGGTTTAGCACTATCATAGCCCCAATTACAGACTGCCTGAAAAAGAAAGAATTTCATTGGCACGCAGATGCTGCCAAGGCTTTCAGAGAAATTAAGTAGAGGATGACCGAAGTACCTATCATGAGACTTCCTGTCTTCTTCAAGGTATTTGAGGTCGCGTGTGACGCCTCAGGCATTGACATAGGTGGAGTATTAAGCCAGGAGAAGCACCCCATTGCTTATTTCAGTGAAAAACATTGTGGTGCAAAGTTGAATTACTCAACTTATGACAAAGAGTTCTATGTGGTTGTGCAATCATCGCGCCATTGGCGACATTAACTCTTACCACAAGAATTTGTCATTTATTCGGACCATGAGCCCTTCGATACCTTAATTCTTAGAAGAAGCTTAGTGTTAGGCATGATCGATGGGTTAATTTTTTGCAAGATTATATTTATACCCTTAAACACATGTCTGGAGTTGAGAACAAGATGGTTGATGCGCTCAGCCGTCGAACTTGTCTTCTTACCCAAATGACGCTGAAGTAGTGGGTTTCGATAAAATTAAAAAAAAAGTATGAGTCATGACCCGACTTTGAGAGATTGTTGTTTTGTTAAGACTTAAGAGAATGGATGACTAGTGAGATAGATGGCTTCCTACTTCAGAATGGCTATTTATTTCGATTTCGTAAGTTATGCATTCTCTGTACTTTCTTGAGAGACTATCTTGTTTGTGAATTGCATGTAAGGGTCTTGCTGGTCATTTTGGCCAAAAAAACCATAGAGGTTGTGGACAATTTATTTTACTGGCTAAGTCTTAGAAAGATGTTGCAAAGCTAATGGGATAATGTCGTACCTGCCAATTAGCTAAGTAGCGTAAGTAGAATACTAGCCTATACATGCCTTTACTTGTGCCAGATCGTCCCTGACAGAATGCAAGTATGTATTTCATGCTCAGACTTCCTAAGACTATCAGAAAGAATGATTTCATATTTGTTGTTTTGATCGTTTTTCAAAAAAGGCTCATTTTTTATCGAGCTCCAAAACGTTTGATGCCTCCAAGATTGCCCAGATTTATTTTGACGAGGTGGTTAAGTTACACAGCTTATCAAAAACTGTTGTGTCAGATAGGGATGTGAAATTCATGAGCTTTTTTTGGAAGACCGCATGACACAAAATGGGGCTAAGCTAAAGCTTTCTATTGCTTTTCATTCTCAAATTGACGGTCAAAACGAGATGGTTAATAAGAGCTTAGAAAACCTTTTACGATGCTTAGTGAGAATTTGAGGAATTGGGATCTTATTTTACACACTGCAGAATTTACACATAATAGTTCAGTAAATAGAACATATATATGAGTCCATTTGAAGTTGTGCATGATTACAAAACCTAGGAAGCTTATAGGTCTTATCCTTATAACACATCATCCTAGGGTATGGAGTCTGCATCTGCATTTTCATCGCATGTTCATGATTTGCATAAAAGGATCAGCAAAAAAAATTCAAGAAAGTAATGCACACTATAAATTCCATGTTGATTTGCACTGCATGCATCTTGAATTTAATGAGGGTGATTATTTCATGATCCGAATTTGACCTAAGCGATTTCTGCCAGGAACTATTAAAAATTACATACTCCTAGCGCGAGTCCTTATAAAATTCTCAAGAAAATTAATGTAAATGCCTATATAATTGATTTACCTTCGAATTTTGAGATTAGTTTGATATTTAATATTTCAGACTTGGTTGCTTATAAAGGTCAACTTTTTAACTCGGATAATCCACTCGTGGATCTTGATGAGCTTACCCACGAGAGGGATCCCACTTGCCAGCGCTACCCCATTTGGGATAGCATTCAGGATGTCCCATTTGCAGAAGAACAAATTGATAGCATTCAGGATGACCAATTTATCTCCATCTGAGATGGTGGTTGCAGATGATATCTTGTAACGCCCCGCTCACGAGGGTACGGAGACGTTAATGCGATGTATATACGCAGGTCAGAAATACCCTCACGTATATACGCTAAGCATCAGTACAGGCAGGAATCAGAGTACGGAAGCACAGTGGTAACATATAATCCAACAATAATAACACCAGTACACAGCTATTACAAGACATAATATAATATCTGAAGAATATATGATCAGTAAGAAGTACAAAAGCAGGATGCACAATATGAAATACTGGAAAGTACTCACGAGTAGTAAGATGAGAATCTCGGGAGCCGATCAAGGGGAGTCTGGAAGGAGGGTCCAGATAGGTAACTGCTAATCCACGCTCCCGCTGCGCCACTCTGATTTACTACAACAAGGCCGTCACGGTCCAAACTCTAAGATCTGGACATGAGGATCTAGGGTTGTTAGCAACCCCAGCGAGTACATATAGTAAAGCCAGATGGCGTGCATAGCAGGCACACGTGTACATGATCAAGTGATGTGGTTCGGGCATGCAGGTACAAGAAATGACAAGTAATATAAGGAAAATGACAGTAAATCCGAGATCAAGTAAATACATGTATATCAGTAAATCTAAATGTGAAAACATGCATGGAAAACGGTATGGAGAGCATAGGTACACATAATCATGCGACAAATATATTAAACATGTGATAAATACACTAAACACGCGATGAATATAACTATGGACAATTCTAGTTGTATAAGCTCAGATTATGGATTCATGGGGTTGATACGTCGAGGGGATAATCCAAACAAGGAAACCCTCATCTATATACCACATATCCGATGTCATCATCATCTGAGTTCATACAACTTGAGTTGCCCTCAGGGTAACAGAACTAGAGTGTGTCTGGAGTAATCATAGTATCACAGAGGTCATGTGTTATAAAACAGGGTGTCAACTCAGAGCATAATACTGTAACTGGAGAATATAAAGGTGTTGCATTTTAATTTATCCAATAATAATAATTAGTACCGTTTGATATTTCAATCGCCTCCCTACCAGCGCCTCACATCACCGATAGTTCATACTAGAGCTCGCACTCTGTAGAACTTACCCGGGTCTGATATGTGAGTACCAGGACCCGAACAAACGAGAGACCAATATCACACGTTCCTAATATTATTACTGTTTCTTATGTTCTTATGTTATTCTCGTCCCTTTCCTACCAGCGTCCCACAGCACTGACAGTTCACACTGGAGCCCGCACTTCCAATAGAACTCATCCGAACTCCAATACGCGGGTACCATTATTCGAATAGGGAGAGACCAAATAACACGTGCTCCAGGAGTTATCATCATACATGTATGTGTGTGTGTGTGTGTTAATAGGCACTGAGAATGTTTATCACACTAACACCAGGCGGTATAGGCAGGAGGAGAAGTAGCCCTACAGATTCAAGAGGTGGCCCCCACAGATTCAAGAGGTGGCCCCCACCACGTGTGTGGTGTGGCACTTTGCTCTGAGGGTTGATACAGGAGGTAACCCCACAGATTCAAGAGGTGGCCCCCACCACGTGTGTGGTGTGGCACTTTGCTCTGTGTGGGGAATGGATTCTAGAGGTGGCCCCCACCACGTGTGTGGTGTGACACTTTTCTCCGTGTGGCACTTAGTTCCATTTAGGAACCGCTGGACGCTAGCACGATTGTGGGATACATCCTCACCATTCCGACACCAAGCATGCTCTGCCGGACGCCGGAATGACTGTGCTATTAACAAGAGCATGAGTACAGGAGATACATGAGTACAGGAATACAGGAGTACAGGAGATACAGGAGTACCAGATGTCTGGTAATAATATAATAATCATGCATATGTTAGGTAATACAGGTGTCAGGTGTCAAGTATAACATGTTAAGTACTGGTGTTATATATCATGTGTTATGTATAGCATGGCAAGTACCGGTGTCATATATTAGAGTCAGGTATAGCATGGCAAGTATCGGGGTCAGATATCAAGTGTCAAGTATAGCATGGCAAGTACCGGTGTCATATATCAGGGTCAGGTATAGCATGGCAAGTATCGGGATCAGATATCAAGTGTCAAGTATAGTATGACAAGTACCAGTGTCATATATCAGGATCAGGTATAGCATGTCAAATGCCGGTGTCATATATCAAGTGTCAAATATAGCATGGCAAGCAACGGTGTCGATATCAAGTGGTAAGTATAGCATGGCAAGTACCGGTGTCGATATCAAGTGGTAAGTATAGCATGACAAGTACCGATGTCAGGTATCATGTATCAAATATAGCATATATCAAGTACATGTGTCTAAATATCAAGTGCCGTGGGACAGGTTTCAAATATCAAGTGCCGGTGCAAATATCGTGTACCAGTGTAAATACCGAGTGCCGGAGTCATAAATCATATATCAAGTGTAGCATGCCAAGTGTCGGTGTAAATACCGAGTGCCGGTGTCAATACCGAGTGCCGGTGTAAATACGGAGTACAACATCATACATTACTCACATAGCATGGTAAAACTACAGTAGCAAGTGCTAGGCATGTTAAAATATCACATATAGATATTATGCTATAAATACAAGAGCGTTTATTTTTAAGTGTATTAAAAAGCACTCGCCTGAAATCGAGGTGAAATACCGGTTAAAAATCCGGGAAAACCCGCGAACCGTACAAACAATCCGCTAGCCCATGTTGTATATTAAATATATAATTATAAATACTTATATAAATATTAGAGAGGGAATGAGAGAGGAGAGAGAGAGGAGAGAGAAAGTTGTAGGAAGGAGAGAGAAAAAGAGAAAATATGGTGTTTTTAGAAATAAATTTGGAATTAAAGGGAGGGGTAGGGTTGTAAATATGGGAAAGTAATAGGGAATGAGGGGAGGGGTATTTTAGGAAAGTGAGGAAAGTGGGTGTTATTTAGGGAAAAGAAATGAAAAGAAAGAAAGAAAGAATGGAAAAAGAAAGAAAGAAAGGAAAGGAAAGAAGAAAAGGAGGGGAGGGATTTGGCCGGCCGACCGGCCACCGCCGGCGCCGCCGCCGCCGCCGGGGGAGACGGGTGCGCGCGCGCCCCCGGGGAGGAGAGGGGGTGATGGAGTTGTGGGTGGTTGTTGTTGTTGTTGAAGAAGGTAGAGGTGGTTGATGGTGGAAGTGGTTATGGTGGTTGTGGTGATGATTGGAGGTGATGGGGAGTTAGAGGAGGAGGAGGAGGTGATGATGGGATGGTTGGAATGAAGGATTTGGTGGAGGTGGTGGTAAATTTTGGAGGAGAAAGGGTGGTGATGGAGGTGGGTTTGGATGAAATTGGTGGTGATTGGTGGTTAATGGAGGTTGAAGAAGGTGGTGGAGTGGAGAGGGGTTGTGGGAGAGTGGGTGGTTGGCTTAGGGCGGCCGGCGGTGGTGGTGGTGATGGTAAAAGCGGCAGTTGAGTGGTTGGAGGTGTTTGTTGGTGGAGAAATAAAATGGAGAAGATGGAGGAGAAAGGGAAGAAAGAAAGGAATTAAAGGAGAAGAAGGAGAGGGAGGGAATGGAGAGAAGATGGGGGGAAATGGGGGGGGGGCTGCTGCTGCTGCTGTTTGCAGCAGCAACAGGGAAAGGGGTCGGTGGTGGTTGGATGCAGGACATGGAGGAGAAAGAGAGAAGAAGAAAAAGAAAGAAAAGAAGAAAAGGGAAATAGGAAAAATAAGAAAAGAAAAAATAAGAAAGAAATTATAAATAAATATATTATAAAATAAAAAATTATTAGAAATCCTGGGAGTATAAAATAAAGGAGTGGAGAAGGAAAAAAAAGAAAAGAAAAGATCGGAAAATAATATTATTATTTTAATATGGCGAAAATTTGACTGTTTCAGAATCGTTTCGAAAAATTCTCTAAAATAGCAAATATTATTCTAAGATACTCGGTGAAATCGGATTTGAGAAATTCAATGTAGTTTTTAAATAAAAATCTTGAAATTTTCTGGCGATACCAGTCGACACCAAAACCGGTGGATTTTCGATAAATTCTGAAAAATCTCAAAAATATTTTTAGATAGAAAATAAGATTTTAAGAGGTAATGTGAAAGCCGTTTCTAAAAATTCAACTCCATTTGAAAACTAAAAATCCGGGAATCAGTCAGCGATGCCGACCGACACCGGTTTTGGAGATTTTGCAGAAAAATTCTGAAAAATTTCAAAAAATCATGAAAAATCTAAATATTAGAAAATGATGTTTGAAACTGAAAACGGTCAAATCGGATTGCCAGAGATGCCAATTCGAGCAATGTACTAGAATCGGGCCCCCGGTCCAGACTAGGGCTGACTCCGAGTCCACGAATCCAAATCCAATAAAAAACAATCACACCAATAATCATAAAACAAAAACAAATACAAGATAAATCAAAGAAATATGTTAGAAAAATCAGAATACGTATCTACGTACGTATTCTAGGAACGGGGTGTTACATATCTAGTGCGTTGGAACATTCATTCTGAATCTGATGATACATGGATTAATCGAGAGGACATGCAGCGATTGGTTCCATATCTATCGCAGTACTACGAGAGCCATTGGGAACCTTACTCGAAACGGTCGAGTTCTTCCTATCCCGAGAGAGTTAATGAGGACACATACCGACTTCTCTTCGCACCTATCAGCGCCGCCTCCACCGTGTTGCATCGATCTACTTTTGGTTTTAGTTTTGAGATGTGCTTTGTATTGTATATTTTAATTTTACTGGACAACTGTTTAGTCCATATGTTGTAGTTGTGTTTGGTTTCGTTTGAGTCCATTTGACTTCATTTGAGTTAGTATCTCGGGTTGAGATTGAGCCTACTTGGTCATGTTTATTTTTAGTATTGTATTTGTTTTGTTGTTGTTCATTTATTTTCACATTGAAAGTGAGTTTGAAACTTGTAGTCAAGTAAAATCTATTTCCAACTCAATGAATAAAGTAATGAAGATTTGATAAAAAATTTATGTTTTGATATTGGTTTGATCTAATGATTGAATCAACATGTGGTGAAGCCTAAAATCAGGTTGCGACCCGTGTTCATATCTCCAATCTCAGTTTTTAGTCTTTGGACCCACATCAGTGGCATCGTGAAAAGAAAAGAAAAGAAAACTGTGGCCGAGAGAGAGAGAGAGAGAGAGAGAGAGAGAGAGAGAGATCAACAAATTTGGGAATGAAAAAGTTAGAAGAAAATGGAGAACGTGGAAAGGTGACAGAGAAGGAGATGGTGGTGGTCGTGCTGATGGTGGTGGTGGTGGTTGAGTTAGTAGAGGAATTGGGTTCAATTTTATAGGGTTGAGGTTTATCAAAAGGAGATAAACATGAAGGGTTAAGAAGAGGATACAAAGGGGTCTTTGACTTTCTGTTGGAGGGCAAAAGTGAGGGTAGCAAGTTCTAAAGTTAAAAAATTTTCGCTCTATTTATCTTTAGAAAACCTTTTTACAAGGTATTATCTGTAAAATGTAAAATGGGTGAACTTTAGGGTATTTATTTGCAATTTAGCCTTTTTTATTATTATACAAGTTGATGTTACCAATAATCTCCGCAGTCGCCATCAATTAACCGATAGATATCCTTCCCTTTCTAACTGTACTACTTACTCTCCACATTCTTTGAGTTCAGGATTTGCTCTCAATGGCTTTCTTTCATCGCGTGAAGATGGAGTTTCTTGGTTTCCTAGCAGAGTGCCTGCTTCCTTTCTTCGCTCCTTTTTTGCCTCTTGACATGCACTACAGCTCGATGCAATTCATCTTGCTTTTGGATCAGGTGATTGTTTATATAGCGGCAAATGGTTGGAGGATTCTTATTGATTCGGCTGTGGAGGATATTGACCCATGTTTTGTTCCGTCTGCGCCAAGCGGCCCCGGCAAGCAAGCCCGGGAAGATTCCGGCTTGGGTTCTTGATGTGGCACGGGTAGCTAATGAATGGTTTATAAATGTTCTCTTTTAAGAAAGTTGCAACTCTGTATGAAAATTAGAGGTAAACTGAGCAAGAAGTTGATTTTGTTATGCAGATCTTAGTTAAATAATGATAATAACAAAAATTATCCAAGCTGATTTGGTTTATTTTGATTATTATATTTAGTGTACTATTTAGATGTATATCTAGGTCATTTTGATATTGGACATGATAGCCTATGTTGCACTGACACTGTCACCTACATGGACATGACATACCAACACGAGGCAAATTCTTAAAATACATAGCTCATATGTGTTCAACATGCGTGTCACCCACATATACGGTTTCGTGATATGAGTGTCTATGCTAAAGTTGCATAAATGCATCCATCACGAATCACTGAAATCTTAAGCTATAATTATCTTCCAGTGCTTTGCATTCGTGTCAGAAGGAACAAAAACAAATGATGATATTCATAAAGAAAATCTTGTCTCCCATCAGAGTTAGAAGAGAATTTTTGATGAGTAGTATCGTCTAATGGATTCCATCTCCACTGACTTGCTTTTCCTTATTTTCTATCGATTGTGGATTAATTTTATTTGTACTAAGATATGGATCTTGATAGCTTATGATGATGTGTCTGAAACTTCAGGCTTTGATGCTCGCCACTGAGATCCTTGTACATATGATCCGTTGGTTTAGCATATGGTAGACAAGATAACGGGATCCTCAAAAGTCTATTTTCATTTCCACTTGTCGAACAAATGATCGATGATTTTATTATGCTTTTGTAAGTTGAAATTCCTGCTCTGTAGTTACAGTGTTACAATATACCATAAATAGCAAATTTATCACCCTTCTACATGTGACAGTGCCCATAATTTGCTTCAAGTGAGCTTACCATAAATGCAACGAGAATCTATGCATGTACCTCGTAAAACAGTGCTCCGTCCTGACATTATATCTTACTCTATTCTAGATTGGTGGAGTTTGTTAATGGAAGCCATCAACCACTTCCACCATTTTTGGTTCAGTCTCATGCTCGCCGACACTGTAGCTTAGCCACCCAAAATAAAAATACAAGTTTTCTTGCAACAAAAGATAAGCTTCTTTATGTTATGTTTGATTCTCTCACAAAACTTTAATTTATATACCTGCTAAAAATAATTTATAAGTTCCAATTTGTTGGGTTTCAGTCAAGTACCATGTTCACGTTCAATGTTTGTAAGTTATTAATTTGAGGGTGTGGTGACATAGATTAGTTGTTCCCTGTAGAACTGTATCCCAAGACTGATTATATGAGTATAGGATATTCCGTAGAATCTGTCACCAAACTGCACTCTCATTAATAGAGTGGTAAAAGTGAGAGTCATTGGACAGATGCATCACTTAGAATCCAAGCAAGAGCTACAAGGTAACTTTGTTTTCCCACGTTTGTTTAACATCTTGTCTTGTATGGTCTGCCATAAATAATAAGTTTGACACTACTAAGTATTGTGTAAAGTAAACAGAGTTTCTTATTAGCCGGCCGGCGGGAGAAAAAGGAACTTGCACAATTAGTTACACGTCAGAGGTCACATGTTTGAACTCACACCTAATTTTGCAAATTACGTGTGCTACCTCAGTGAAGATGAGAGATGATCTTACTAATTTGTTTATTTTTCTTAATTTTATATTGTGCGAGAAAGAGTTAAAATAAGGGTTTGGATTAGTTAATGGAATTTTCTTTTCTTAAGAGAAGGAAATTACTGGATGAATGAAATGGAAGCTTGTTGTGGTCCTTGTAGTGCACCAAGAGGGCTCTCAACTTGATAAATAGATATAGGCACTCTTGGCCTGGTCAGAATACAGATGAAAGAAAACAAGAGAAAAAGTAGAGGTGACACGCATTGCGTGAGAGATGAGGAGAAACAATCATTTAGGAGCACTAACATAAATCAATAGTTAAATCTTATTAGAGCATTAGATTAGTAGTTAATAGTAACGTGGATCCATTAAATAAATTTTTCACATCGATTCATATTTTTGTGTCAGTGAGATTCAGAGGTCACAAGATAGGCGGTGATCAACTCGGGAAGAGTGATGAATTGAACTCGGAATCAACGCTTTGAGTTGGAACTCCTTCTTCTTCTTCTTGTTGGATCCTGAGTCGTTGCGAGGATCGAACGGCAGCACTCGTTGACAAGTTTGAGACGAGTTTTGAGGGATCGTCAAGTGTGGGGTGTGTCTCAAAGTCAGTAGGTTTCTGTAATGCGAAAGTCTGTGCTAGTTGTTGTATTCGCACGGAAACAGTTGTGAGATCAAAAAACTGCTCCTCAATGGTCAGTTGATGGAAATGAGAGTCTCTCTTTCTTGTACCATGGCCAAATCCTTTGTAGAAAAAGAAAAAAGTAGTGGCTTGGGTCTTCTTCATTTTCAACATTATTTGCGGATACCGCTTGCAGATATGACTAGCTGAACCCACTCCTTTGGTCAATGGATAATATTTTACTTCCATCTTGAGTTGCACTACAACCAATTCCTTGAGAGTTCATGAACCCTCGTCACATTGTATGTATGAGTCATGGAATTCGGATGTTCATGTGATGTGATGGACCACAATGATCGCGGATCACGAGTTGAAGAATCAATATATGGTCCTTCATCACCACCTTTGGCCCTCTGATTCCTTATTAATGATATTTTGTATTAATATAATTTTATATTCTATTTTAGTTAGTACATTATTTATTTATTAGTTCCCATGGATCCCCACCTCACTGTGTAGCCATACAATAGCATGTTTTGTGAAAGCTGGATGTACCAACTGATTCCAAACTGCTTTTTTTATTCAATTGAGATTTGAATTACTAATTTTTAATTCCGAATGTTATTAAGAAAGAAAAAACAAGATTATAATTTGTTTAAGGAAAAGAATCTGATTCTAAACATTATACTTTCAACTTGCTAGAAGCATGAACTTCTCCATGGATGACTGAGCTCTGATCTCAATCAAAATGGTGGGAGAAAAGAGAGCCTCCCTTGCTCCTCCTCCTCCTCCTCGTCCTCCTCCCTTCTGATCTGATCTTTACCCAAAGGGGTCCCGCCTGCGTCCTCTCTCTTATTATTAATGTGACGCCGCGGGCCCCTCCACTCCCCTTTCTCGTGCCATTACCCATTATGGAGATGGATTAGATTCGGACGGCGCCATCGTTACCTAAAATGCAAGTGTTTGTAATGATAAAAGTCAAGACAACCATTACTTGCTTCATTGCCTGTTTACAATTAACAAAATCAATCTCAAAGAAATTCTATCTCTGCTGTTAGTTAGGCTGCGCTGATGCTGACGACTATGAGCGAGGGATGAGGGGAGCACAACACTTGGAATCCTCTAACTTAATCGGAGCGAGGATATAATCCAATCTCTCATTTAACAAAGCTCTGAAGAGGTAGTAATAGAGATTATTAATTTGAGTTGAGTAAGTAGTACTACTACCCGAGAAAAGGGGGGCCATTGGTTTGGTTTGTGGGGTTTTTGACAAGAATAGGAGAGAAAGCAACATCTGCCAAACTAACTAATTAATCAATAATAATAATAATAATAATAATAATAATAATAATAATAATAATAATAATAATCCATTTTCATTTTCATTCCATTCCATGTTTCATGCCGCATTAAGTCCTAAATTCATGTGTTAATGATTGCCTCACCACCGCGAATCAAAGTTGCTGGCTCCTGTGACACATTGTTTGCTTCCTTCCTTCCTTTTGTAGAAGGGGAACTGGACATGAGAGGATGAGGGAAATGGAAAAAGAAGTCAAAAGGGATTTGATTTAAGTTAAGTCATTCCCTAAAAGAGAGGTTTAGAGTCTAATGCGGACGGGAAGCGAAGAAGACAAACGACGCTGGCTAGATCTTGTTCTTTTTGAGATGATATTAAGTTTCAATTATATTAACACATTATTAACATCACATATATAACTCACCACTCTCCACTTCCTTCCACAGCTAGAAACTACAAGCAAGTAGAGAATGAATGTGTGTGTGTGTGTGTGTGAGAGAGAGAGAGAGAGAGAGCCCGGGGGGGGGGGGGGGGGGGGGGGGGGGGGGGGGGGGGGGGGGGGTGGGGGTGTGTTTTGTTGGTTGACCATCCGATCAATTCTCAATTCTCAAAGTGAAACTTTGGCATTGTTTCTTGGCTGGGATATTGGGCACTAGTGACAGACAATGTCATGTGTGAATATATGATATATGATATAATTGATATGATTCCTGCTCTCAGCTCATCTTACTACTATTATTATTTCTTAAAACAAATCTAAACTTAAAATGGATATGAGTTTTGTTGCGGATAAAAATCAGCTCACTGTGGATTGACCCACCACAAATGAAGTTTGGATGCTCCTCGGGAGTATTACCTATCAGAGCACACTTTCAGGTTAGGAGCTCCGGTGTGATGCCAGCCTAAGACTATCAGCGTGGGAATCAGTAAGTGGAATGGCAGAGAGGACTGGCTGAGGGAAATTGCCGGTGTGGTGGAAAGAATGGACCGTACAGAGAAAAACTGTCGGTGTGTTGATAGTAGATGACTAGTAGAGAAGACTGCTAGTGTTTCTCTATGAGTGTATGCATGTCTAAGAATAAGGAAAGTGATCCCTTTCTCCTTGGAGAAGAAGGATCATATATACCTGACAAGGATGCCAACATGGAGGCGGAATTGACAGGCTGGTGTAATTGCCTGATCTGCACGTGATTGATTTGTTGTAACAACTGTGATTGCTAGTGCTGGTTGGTTGGATTGCAGGACAGAAAATCTGCCACTTTTCATAACCGTCTGCACTGAAAGGCGCGTTACACATTATGAACGTGGGAGGATGGAGCTGGGTAACGATAGGTAGAGATCTCGGTGGACTGATGTTTGGCACTTCTGCCTTGGGGTTGAATACTTTCAGAACGGGAAGGACCTTGAGTGGGTAAAGACACTGGAGTGGTAGAAGGCGGCTCCGAGATGGAAGGGCCTTCGGGACGGAGGATGAATTTGGAAGGCCGGGTGTGGCGGAGGCCGACTTCGGAAAAGTTGAACGTGGTGGAGATTCTGGGTTTGACTCTGGGAGTTGTGGACTTCTAGAGAGAAGTTCTTGGTATCTGAAACATGTGTCATCATTATGATGATGTCAAATTTTGACCATTACAAGTTTGATGATGCATCTATCCTTGGCTTACCTACCATGGACAGCATATAAGCACTTATCATGGATTCTCGATGCTCTCCCATGAAAAGACTAATACGGGAGCGGGTTAGCTCCTTCGAGCGATGTGAACCATTCATCGCAGCTGATGGACAATCTGAGAGGGAGAGAAAAAAACAAAAACAATTTTTATGAGTCCCATCACAAAACGTATTTTTTTTATCTCTCTCCATCGAGCCGTCCATCACAACTGATAGACGGCCCACATGTGCAACTGATGGACGGTCCACATGCGTGAAGGACCATCTTGGTCCTTCGCGCGAAGGACCTAACCGCTCCCTACCAATACAATGCAAAACTAATATTGCACTTTTTTGACCTCAGCATGTCATCATAAAAGTGATATTTGTACAGCAAGCTGATTAAAAAAAAAAATTATGAAAAGGCCAGAAATATGATGCATGTCTTAAACGAAAATAATCTTCTTTTTGCCAAAACAATTAACAAAATCTTAAAGATGAAAAGAGGAAAAAAGAAAAAGAAAGCAGAAGCAAAAAAAAAAAAAAAAGTGGAATTAATGAATTGCCCCCTGAAGTAAACCATTATAAGAGAGGGAAGATGGTGCGCCAAATTAAGATTATTTTTATCATCGTGCATCAAATTAAAAGACACTCTGAAAACTAACACAAAATTGCATGACATTGAATAATTAAAGAAAAAGAAGTTTTTCATTGGAAAATGAAAAGGAAGTGTTTTGGTGAGAAATAAGGTGTATACTTTTTGCGCTCCGGTCTTTATAGGATTCGACCCTTGGAGCTCTCTTGGTACCCGTCTCTTATATTCTCCCAAAACCAAAGACGAGAAGCTATAGAAAGTAGTTATTTTCATTTTAATTTTGTTTTCCGAATTCCAAAGAGAGAGAAAGTTGTCAAAGAAAAGTTCTGATGGCGTAGAAATTTGGGTTTGCGGAAGTCTCTCTCTCTTTTAAAGGTCAGTTTTTTATTGTTTGTTTCTAATATCTTAACAAAGCACCATTATTTTCCATCTGATTAGATTATTATTATATATAAGCTAAACTCCCATTCATTTCTCTCTTACTGTCTGTATCCTGTATATCTTTCTTTCTTATTTCTCTCCGAAGGAATCTAGCTGCATTAGAAACCCAGAACCAGAGAGAGAGAACAGAGAGAGGAAAAGCCTTTGTAAGTCCCTTCTCTTTTCTTCTTCATTCTCTGTACCAATTTACCATCCACATTTCACTATTTCAGAGAAGAAATTGGTGGCTCTAACTCTGTGGGATTCTGCTGCTGCTGCTGCTGCTGCTCTGTGTCTTGGTTGGAGAGCGAGAGCATTAAATTCCGTTACGGCGTATTTGGGCGCATCTCAGATCAGCGTTTTTGGCAGACTCCATTGAATAGGTGGTGGAGTTGAGCTTCTGAGGCTGGAGGGGCGCGTGATAAGTCCAGCAGAATTATTTGCAAGAAACAAGAAGGAAAGTAAGTGAGCGTTCCTCTGCTTTTGCTTCTCTGCTAGCATCCGTTACTCCTTCCCACTAGCTGTCTCCTCCCTCCGTTTGCCTTTTCTACTTCTTTACAAATTTTAATTGAAAAAAGAAAGAAAGAAAGATATCAAGGAGATTGCCCTCCTCAGATGCTTGCATCTTGTCTCTCTGCAATACATCTACATTTCCTCCTCTCCTCTCCTCTTCCGTTACTACTAGCATTAGAGCACCGACCGCTAACTTGTCTTGTGGCTTCTGTCCTCTCTCTCTCTCTCTCTCTCTCTCTCTCTCTCTCTCTCTCTCTCTGTGTGTGCAGGTCCACGTCTCCTACCCCATTAAATCTGTACGGATTTCAACCTCTTTTCTCTGCTGCTGTATAAAACAACAACAAGAGGCTAGTGCTTCTTGTGCTGCTCTCTGCTGAGATTATTACGATTGTAATTGAAGAAGAGAAAATGGCCTCTAATAAGCAAGGGGAGGAGGGTATTGTGGCGAGCCACAACGAGACCACGGATCAAGAATTGATCGGGAAGGACCAGGAAGGTTTGAAGGGTGAAGAAGATGTCCATTCCTTCAACATGAAGAGCTTGCTCTGGCACGGTGGTTCAGTCTATGACGCCTGGTTCAGTTGCGCCTCCAATCAAGTAACCATCATTCATTCATTCGGCGGGTGTGTATTAGATTTTGAATTTTGCACGTATAGTTAATTTTTTGTGCCTTTTGTTGTAGGTTGCCCAAGTTCTGTTGACGCTGCCCTACTCCTTCTCGCAGCTGGGATGGTGTCTGGAATCGTGCTCCAGCTGTTCTACGGCATCATGGGAAGCTGGACTGCGTACCTTATCAGTGTTCTCTATGTGGAATACCGTAGTAGAAAGGAGAAGGAGAATGTCAGCTTCAAGAATCACGTTATCCAGGTACTAACTGCTCTATCTAACTGTTAAATCTCCTCCTTGTTCCTTCCCAACATCTCCTCTCTGTTTTTGGATGGATCTTGACAACATCTGTCTGTGTGTTGGGTTGCGCAGTGGTTTGAGGTGCTGGATGGGCTTCTGGGGCCTTACTGGAAAGCCATTGGACTCGCCTTCAACTGTACCTTCCTCCTCTTTGGATCTGTCATCCAGTTGATTGGCTGTGCCAGTATTCTGCTCTCCGACTCTCGTGTGTTTTTCACAGATGTTAACCAAAAAGTGAGCGTTGAGAATTCATGCAAGTAATAATGGAACAGCAACATATACTATGTCAATGACCGGCTGGACAAGAGGACCTGGACTTATATATTCGGAGCGTGCTGCGCAACCACCGTCTTCATCCCTTCCTTCCACAATTACAGAATATGGTCCTTCCTCGGTCTCGGCATGACCACCTACACCGCCTGGTACCTCACCATTGCCGCCTTCGTCCACGGCCAGGTCGGTTGCTTACTTAATCTCTTTCTTTCTTCTACTAAGAATTCATGTGAGTGAGAATCTGTCTGCGCAGGTCGAAGGCGTTACTCACTCCGGCCCCACAAAGCTGGTGCTCTACTTCACCGGCGCCACCAACATTCTCTATACTTTCGGCGGCCACGCCGTCACTGTGTAAGTGCGCTCTCCTTTGCTCCGCTCCACATTTACTACTATCATTTACATTTACAAGCCCCTTTTTTTTTTTAATTTTGTTTGTTTATTTTAAAATTACAATAACTAAAAAGTGTCAGGTCACTGTCGAGTTTTTAAAACTCCGCCGTTTGGTTTTCCTTGACGGCAACAGCAGCTTTTTTGCCTGCGCTGGTAATGATATTTAGCATCCCTGGTTTCCTTCTCCAAAGCTTTCTTTTCTCTTTTCTTAAAAATTTAAGGAGAAGAAGCAGGGGAGGAATTTGAAAGGGGGCCTGGCCTGGACTGTCCTGCAAAGTACAATTGCTCGTTAGCTTTTTAAGCCTTGTTGTCATCATCATTCCCCATGTAATGTAATGCGCCTTATTTAGGGATGAGATAGCTAGCTATAGCTAGAAGAGTAAAATACTCTTACTTGGACTAGGACGGCTCTCTTCTCCACTACTAGGGGGCTACTTATTAGTGCTCAATACAGATGTCCAGCCAATACCCAGCTGTGGTTGCGGTGCTCTCTTCACTGGTTCACTCCCATGGCTGTAATTGGTCACCATCCCCATAGCCCTAGACCGCTATATATAGAGAGAGTTTTTTGACCTGTGACTTTTCGCATTGGCAGCAGATAGGACCTTCTTTACTTCTTTAGCTGAGGAAGAAACTTACTTATTAAGAGCAAGAGAGGGAGAGAATCTCTTTATTATTAGTGGAGTGGAGGGTGAAAGAGGTGATGATAATGATGGAACATGGCACTAAAGTCTACTTTTTAACTAAGTTGGTTTCCTTTCTTCCTTTCTAAATGCTCTTTTTTGATGTGATTAGACTTCATGATGGTTTTTGCTTATTGCCACTTCCTCTCACATACAAAGCATAGCATCAATTCGTGCTTATTGCTAATCATCTTCCATCATAAATCCACTCTTAAAAGCTATATCCAGTCAGATAAATAGATGGGGGAAACTCATCTTCCTTGCTCTATTTGAGAGTTTATTTGATCATTGGCTAGTTTTTATTGAACGTAAAAATTATCCAGATTCTTCAATCCGTACTCTACATGTGAGATTATAGCTCAAATTGAAGTTGTTTAGCATGTGACATGTGATTGTCGATCTCTACTTGATCTTAACACTTGAAATCAACTCAACTAGTTGTTTGTCTACTTAAAAAGCTCAATGCCACATGCACATGCCGTTTTGTTCGTTACTAATAATTTTGGCATCCTCCCTCCCAACCCCATGTGAACCTATGATGATTTCAATCTTCCTTTCAGAAGATTTAAATATAACTATGTGTATAATCTTTCAAGACAAGTAATTTACTGTGTTTAATTATTTACTTTTACCCCTTCCCCCCTCAAATTCAACAGTGAAATCATGCACGCCATGTGGAAGCCGCAAAAATTCAAGTACATCTACCTACTGGCGACGCTGTACGTGTTTACGCTGACTCTGCCATCGGCATCAGCAATGTACTGGGCCTTTGGCGATCAGCTTCTCACCCATTCCAACGCCTTCTCATTGCTCCCCAAGGATGGATTCCGCGATGCAGCAGTAATTTTGATGCTGATTCACCAGTTCATAACCTTTGGATTTGCTTGCACCCCTCTCTACTTCGTGTGGGAGAAGGTGATCGGAATGCACGATACCAAGAGCATTTGCCTCCGTGCTCTTGCTCGTCTACCCGTGGTGATCCCCATATGGTTCCTGGCTATCATATTCCCATTCTTCGGCCCAATCAACTCTGCTGTTGGTGCGTTGCTCGTCAGCTTCACTGTGTACATCATTCCTGCTTTGGCTCATATGCTCACTTACCGAACTGCTTCTGCCCGACAGGTATCTATGTCATCACTCATGATTCTCATCACACTGCATGTCAATGTCAATTTTGCCAGCATTTTAGCTAGTGAATACTGGATAGTTAAATGAAAGGCAACTTAGTAATCATCAATTAAGGGGCTAGTTGGAGAAATGGTACAAGTGATAGCTAGAACAAAGTGATTGTCGAGTAGTAGTCGGAGTATAGTCAAGTCGTTGTTTGTGTGTGATTGTTTTTGAGCACCTAACAGAGACATGCACAGTGAATGGGGCCACTAAAAGGGTAGAAACTGCGTCCAGATCCACTCGTTCCAATTTCCCCAACTGGACTCCAGTGGAACAGATTCGCCATGCCCGCATTAATGGAAGGTGAAATGTTCCTTTCACCTTAGTTAACCATTAGCGACTGAATAGACCACACTTCTCTTATGTTTTACATCGTTAATCATGCTGCGTGTTATGTTGATAAAATAGTAAAAACTGTGGGTGAAAGCTTCCTGTGCTTCATTAAAAAGCTTTCAAGGAATCAGAGAGAATCTATACTAATCTTTTACAACACACTGCTTGCTTACTTTACAATTTTGCAGAATGCCGCGGAGAAGCCACCCTTCTTCTTGCCGAGCTGGACGGGGATGTATGCACTGAACATGTTTGTGGTGGTGTGGGTTCTGGTTGTTGGATTCGGGTTCGGAGGATGGGCCAGTGTGACCAACTTTGTGAGGCAAATAGACAGCTTTGGGCTGTTTGCCAAGTGCTACCAGTGCAAACCACCAGCTGCAGCACCGGCAGCCCCTGCCCCAGTACAGCGCCATCACTGAACCTCAATTCAACCTTCTCCTCCTTTTAGTTAACCCAGTGATCCGTAACAAATCAAACCCCGTCCCCTGTGATATTTTGAAAAAGGACGCAGCATCATTGTCGTCATCGTCTCACTCACACATAATGTGTGGGCTGGGAGGAGTTGTGTTGTTGCTTCCACTGTTCCTGTTGTGTTTTGTGTTGTTGGAGTCGCTTGCCCCGTGCATTTTGGCTGCCAGCTGGTTGGTTTGATGAATTATAGTTTGTTTTTGCTGTCTTCCTTAATTCACATAGAAAGAATTAATTAAGTTTGATGATGGTACAGTAATGTATCCTTTTCTTCTTTTTCCGCAAATGCTTGGTTGTCAAAGCACAGGGAGTTTACTGCTGATTGATATTTTGCAAGGACAGACTTGCTTTTTCTTTTAGCTTTGGGTTATTAATTGCAAGTTTGTATTTTACTTGCTGATTTGAGATTGGAATGATTTGTGCAAGTAGCTAGTTGACTAGTTATTGTGGCGTGAGGGGACTCAGTCATGATTCCAAGCTGCACATTAATTTGTATATGAACACGAGCATGAGGTTGGGGCTTGGGGAAGCCTTAGGAAATAAGTAGTAAAATGTGACTATGTGAGTGAGGATGAGGAAATCCAAGTTCAATTCAATGGGGGCTTGGGTTTCCACTTTCTGCCTCTCTCTCTCTCTCTCTCTCTCTCTCTCTCTCTCTCTCATGTGGAACTGGGACCAGGCCACCACCTTTATTTATTTTTCTTTTATTATTTCCAGTAAATTAGAGGAGGGCCCTCCTCCCTCTCCCTCGTCTACTTGTTGTAGGCTGAGGCTGAGGCTGATTTCTTTTCACTAATTACCACATGGGTTGCACGTTGTCAACATGGGCGAGAGCAACCGACGCAGCTCCCCCATCCCCATCCCCATCCCGTGCTGCTGTGCATCCTTTGACTTGCAAATGAGCCACCGTCTGCTCCAAAATCTTTTAATTATGGCACCTTCTCTTGATTCGGTTTCTCTGCATTCTCACTAATCACTACCACCATCTCATGTCATGTCATGTGATTAGCATCTAATCTTTTGCTTTAAACAAGAATCAGGACGCCTATTATCTTTAGTTTGCTGCGTTAACATTTGTCCTAATAATTTGACTAGGCGAGGACCATTAGATGTGATCTCAAAGACTAATTAATGGTCTAGGCTACAACCATAGATGTGATTTTCCGGTGATAGACAAGTCGGAGGGAAGTCATCAACTGCCACTATTGACTTCCTTTCTGAATTTGTTCATCGTTACTGTGACCATCTGCCATCATTAAGTCTTGATCAAAGTCTAAAGCGTTCCACCAAACCTTTTGAAAAATATGGACATATTATTTCTAGAAATTGACAGCAATTAAACAGATTCACATCTCATGCCACCTACTCCTCCACTATCAGCAGACTTTTACACCGGGCTAATTTACCAACGAGGCCATGATCGATGCAAATATTACAGACAGGTGCTAGGTTTATATATATTTGCGTCTCCTTAATCTGGTATTTGTACTGCTTCAGCCAAAAATATCTAAAGGAACACAAAACAAACACATATTTCCCTGAAAGGTAATCCCATATAGTTGGCGTTTTCTTCTTTTGTGCTTTAATCAATGGCTACCCTTAATACATAAGAAGGGGGGAATATGCAAAAGTAATCAGAGGCTCATGATTCCAATATCCATTCACCTAGCATCAATCTTTTGCATTACAGTTGAGGAATAAATTACATACACTTTGACAAGGCAGATGCATATATCTTTTTTTCCTTCTTTTTTCTCAAGAATATATATAGGATGGAGCAAAAGCAGGCAGATGCATATATTCTACTGTTAGAACAAAACGTGAAATACATACTAGAGAGAAGTGAACTTTCTTTTATATGTTGAAAAGCAACAAATACGAGGTCGGAGTGTTTCTGAGTAGCGGAGTGGATTCGAGAAGGCAATCGGAGTGTTTCTGAGTAGCGGAGTGGATTCGAGAAGGCAATACGATGTCGAAGTGTTCTCGAGTAGTGGAGTGACATAGAGAATGTAATATGATGTCGGAGTGTTCCCGAGTAGAGGAGTGACATAGAGAAGGCAACATGAGATCGGAGTGTTCCCCAGTAGTTGTGAACTAGAAGTGTTGTGCATTCTTGAACGCTGTACTTGAAGCAATATTTGACCTATTTCCGTGTAAGAATCCCAAAGTCAAATTGCCCCCCGAAACAGTAGTTGAAGAACTCTAGTGTGTACCAACCAGATTTTCCAGTGATCTCCTCGATCTAATCAGGCAAGTGACCTCTTCAGTCAGACACAGGACATGACTCTATTTACTATCTGAATACACTCTTGTTTTTTTTTTTTTATATCCCAAATGAACTACAAGAGAGCCTATTTATAGGACTCCTCTGACAACTCAAGGGTCACAATTCTTTAATGAGAGTAGCTCAAGGGTCTTATTTAAATTTAATGAATCTAACACAAGAGTCATCGACTCATAATGAGGGAAGCCAAAGGATTATGTTCATAATCAATGAATATAGCCTAAGGGTCATTATCCCCATTAATGAGGGAAGCCCAAAGGGTTACCAACTCATAATTAGAGAATTCAAAAAGTATTGTGTTCAAATTCAATATAAGAAGTCTAAAGGTCTTGGTTGCATTAACCAAACTTAGCTCATGTCCAAGTAGTTTGCACTTATGAGAAATTATTAGTTAAAATTATTTTAGTGTGGCAAAAATAAATGTTACCAATATATATATAGTTTGAAAACTATTTTATGTCTTGAAAAATCAATTTTGCACAAAACATCTAACAATCCCCCACAAGTTTACAAATTAACAAGAAAGAAATAATCATTGTGTGTAAGGTAGATGTCACTAGGACATGAATTCCCATTAGACCAACGGAATATAAGATAGGTACGTGGTGAATTTAGTCTTGAACCAGCACTTTTTATCACAATCCAGCGATCACACAAGATTAAAACCTAACTGTGGTGTTCATCATTTGAACCACAAGCTTGCCTGAGTGCTTGCACATTTTATGGCCCGTGCATGTCTTGGTTTCTGCAACGGCTCTAGGTATTTTTATAAGTTCCCATAAGAGAGCCAAATCTCCACCCAAGTATAGGTGAGTTTTTAAGTGTGTTTTCTACCCAACACCTCGCATCTGGAATGCTTGAGACTCATTAAAACTTAAAAACTATTCTCTCAAATGGTAGGAAATGTTTTGCATGCAAGTCTTACTTAATTTTGAACCAAACATCTTATTATAAGTAGCATGAGCTTTGGACTAATAACTTGATATAAGTGGTAAATGTACATAACTCTTACAATAACTTGAGACCCATTCCTGTAGAAGTCCTTTTGACTAAATCTTTTTTCAAGCCTTTAGTTAGAGGATCCACAACATTCTCTGAAGACCGGACGTCAATCACCAAGTGACTCTGAGACATATAAGCTCATTCGTTCAAATAGCTATGCTTCAGATGAATTGTCTGCTTCTTTCCATTGAATAAAGAGTTTGCTGTCACAACACTCATTACTTGATTATCACATAGATGATAATTGCATCTTGTAATTGTAGGTTGTCTAAAAATCACTAAAGACAAGTCATCAAAAAACAGAGTCCAAACTCCAGACGCAGGGTTAATCATAGCCATCACTGCAGCACCAAGTCGCGAAGGTCAAAACCCGCATCTCAGCATCACTGTAGCACCAAGACGTGAGGGTCGAAACCCGCGTCTCAGCATCACTGCAACACTGAGACGCGAAGGACGAAACCCGTGTCTCAGTATCACTGCAGCACCAAGACGCGAGGGTCGAAACCTGCGTCTCAGCATCACTTCAGCAACAAGGTGCAAGGCTCAAAACCCGCGTCTCGGTTATAACTGCTCTCGTTATTGGGTCAATTACTGCCTACGTAATGAGAGAGTTAACCCCCATTATGGAGCGTTTTTAGGGGGCACGTTCACCCCTGAAACCTCTATAAATAGTCCAGTTTGCTATGGAGAAGGGTCGGTCGATCGGATAATTCTTGGTAAAGAATTTTAGTTAAGAGCTGTAGAAGCATCAAGACCTCCACTGAAAAGAAAGAGAGAGTTCAACTCTTCTAACAACTTGCTGCGTACAAGTTTGTCTTTGCCTACAATCTCTTTGAGATTCCTGGTGGACAGGAGCTGTGTTACTCCGTCTGCTATCCAAAGAGAGGATTCTCAAGAGTTCCTGACGTTCACCCGGTCAACGAAAAACAAGATTCACTTTCCACCGCCACATCAAGAACCCAGCACTAAGCAAAGGGGAGATTCAAGTCTAAACATCTTCCCTCCCTTGTAGTAGGAGTATTGATCCGTTGTAATTCTTCATTGATTCAAGGAAATTTTACAAGGAATTTTCTCCTGCCAAACAAGAGATGGCGACTTCGCTGGGGACTACTTTCTCTACTGACAAGCAAGTTGTGACGCAAGGTGACGTCACCTATATAGGAAAAATGGTCGAATCACTTGTCGTGGAGTTCGACCAGGCAAAGTATGAAGAGTTCCTCTCTTCCGGCTTCAAGAGCCCTTAGGCGCAGGTCTACCGCAAAGTCTCTTCGGGGATTTGCTCTCAAGTCCGCTCTGAGATCCTCTCAGACGCGACTGGTGAGAAGGATGTCGTGGCTAATCGCATCATGTGTAACACCCCGTCAACGTCTCCCAGGAGAACCGTGTGGTTAACATTCCTGATGTTCAGCCTGTTCATCCCCTTCCTCAGCGCCAGGTTACCGGGGTTCCCTTCAACCCACACGACGTAACCGGAATGCCGAGCGGTGATAGAGGCGGCGCGCGCGTCAACTACAAGTTAGAACAACTGTTTGTCCAACAGAGGTAAGACGCGAGGTTCAGACTCGCATCTCTTCTGAGCCATGTCAAACACGTGAAGTCCGCGTTGGGCAACCTAAACGTGAGATTCACCAAGCTCGCATTTCTGAAGCATCGCTTCCCAAACGCCACAAGCAGCAACGCGAAGTCCGTACTCTTTATCAAAGACACGAGACCCGCGCCTCTGTACGCGGGACCCAGCAACCATGCGTTTCTCAAGCATCTCTACCCAGATGCGACAATCGACAACGCGAGAGCCGCGTCTCTTCTCAGCAGAGACGCCGGACTCGCGTTCCAGAGCCGCAACGCAAGAGTTGCGTTCATGAGCTCCACGTCTCATAACCTTGCGTCTCAGCTTTGCGAAGCAAGGAGAACTCTCGCAAGTTGAAAAGCCCTCGACAATCGAGGCTAATCTCTTCGATCTCCCTCCCACGGATCTAAGGGATTATTTGACAAGGAAGAGAAGTGCTAGTCTTATCACTCCATCGTGTTGCTGTGAACGGCTTATCACAATGCTCTCTGAGTGCCGTTGCAGTTCACGTGCAAGCCAACAGCCTAGATTCAGACAGTTGACTCTAGCTCCCCGATCAGCTAAAAGAAATCGCTCCTACAGAAGGAGGACTTTCTCTGACACTGAGTATCTTGAAATCACTGCAAACATGACAAGCAGGAGTAGGGGAAAGCAACCAGTGGTCAGCTCCGAAGAGTTTGACACAGAACCAGAAGGAGTGTACCGGTATACTCGCACTCGGACTGGAGTAATTGCCCCGATCAATTACAGTGCCCTGGCTCGGGGCATTGAAGTAAATGACTTGCATTCCACTGTTGCAGAGTCGTAGGCTTCGAACTCTTCCATAGAGAAGGAAGCCTTTATATACATGACAAATACTCCTGAGGAGACGGCCAAGCGCTTTGAGCAACAAGCCCAGGTCCAGAAGGAACAATTCGAGATGATTCGTGCTCAACAAGAATCTATCGATACCCTTAAGCAGATGCTGGCACAATTGTTTGAAGACAAGAGTAAGTCAACCGACAAAGCCTCCTCTAAAAAGTCTAAAGGCAAACGAAAAGAGGGAGAAAGCTCATCTTCTGTATATATCGAGTAGAAAGAGCAATCTACTTCTGGCTCGTCTAAATCCTCATCTAAGGGGAAAGACAAGCAGGACCATGGAGGGACTCATTCTAAAAGAATGAATCAATTACAGCAACGTCTCGAGGCCCTTACTAATCGGAAAGGCCTCCAAGAAGCAGGAGTGGTCCGGCCATATCCGGCCGAGTGGGACCTTGTTCTATACCCTCCCAAGTTCAAAGCTCCGACCCTCCAAGCATTCGACGGCAAAGGGTCACCGAACCAACATATCTACTACTTTAAGTCTCAAATGGGGAACGTGATAGATAACGATGCCATCTTGGCACGCTTATTCATCGGCACCCTAAAAGGGCTCGCCTTTGACTGGTTCATGAAGCTCCCAGAAGGCTCCATTAAAAATTGGGGTGATTTGGAGAAGCTCTTCCTGACACGCTTTTTTGAAGACGACTCAGAGGTCACAATGCCTACTCTTTTAGCTACAAAGCAGCGAAAGGGGGAGTCCGTCAAATCATTTGTAAAAAGATTTCAGAATGTAACACTCCGATGTCCTAGCGGTATGACCCAGGTCACCCTGGTAGAAACATGCCGCCACAATCTACAAACTTCGCTCCTCGCCCAAATAGGAGTTGCTGAAAGTCGCATCTGGAAGCAATTGGTCCGGCAAGGTGAACAGGCTGAAGAAATTGTCGCTAGGGTTAGGGCAGAAGAAAACAAGCCCAGACCCGAAAGGTCGACAAGGCGTACGCCAGACGCATCCCTTCAAACAAAAAGGAAGGATAACTTGGCAACAGAAATCAAATCTCCTGTCAAACCTCAACCGGTCAAGGGAAGTGTCTCTTCAAGTCAGCCATGCGCCAGTAAGCAGTATTCCTTCAAGGACGAACATGTTGACTCGCTGTTCAAATTACTTAACAAGAGCAACAGATTGAAGCTTCCGGAAGCTAGACGTCCTGAAGAAGTCGGTAAAACTGATAATCCCAACTACTGCTTGTATCATAGGATGCTGGGACACCCTACCAAGAGCTGTTATGTCTTCAAAGACATCCTTCAGGCTCTGATTAATACAGAGGTACTAAAACTCCGTCCAGAGCAGAAGAAAGTGACGACCAATATGACATCATTCCTCCAGTTTAGAAGACAACCTCCAACACCCTCTGGAGTAGTCCCCATCGCAAAAGGGGAACTAAGAATGATCAATATAGACCCTCACCATCAGCAATAGAAGGGCCTTGTACCTGTCCCCACACCTCAGGGGAAAGTTATGTGGGTCCATCCTGACCTTGTGGATGGCCAGCAATGGACCACTGTTACCAGCAGAAGGTCCAAAGGCAAGGCGAAGGCTTCATCCTGTAATGTGGTGTGCGTTTCTTCCCGAGAAGCAGAAATCGATGTTCCCTCACTGACTGATTCAGAAGAGGAAACTATAGTTCTCGCCGCGAAACCCAATCAACTTGTGGTAGAAACTCGTTCGGGCCAGTCATATTTGAAAAAGTATGACGAAATGGTGGCGACCCCTCCTAAACCCGCTACAGAGTCAGCCAAGCCCTCCACGAAATAACCCGTGAAAAGGCAGAAAGAGCTTCGATTTTCTAAAGCTCTGTCAAAGGACAACGCGGATGGATCCACAACACCTTACCGCTTTGACGTTTTGACTCAACTGGCCAATATCCCGGCCCGAATCACTCTTTACGAGCTCCTGAGGCTATCAAAGTCAACCAGAGAAGCTTTAAGAGAGGCTCTAGCTAATGTTGAGGTCTTCATGACCCAGGTACCGGTTGGACCACAAGAGGAAGATGTAGAGGATTGCCTCCATGCCTCCCAAAATGCTCCCTGCATCACCTTCACAGCAGATGATATGCAGGTTAAGGGGAAACATGATCGACCCCTATACTTCACAGGGTATATTGGATCATCTGAAGTAAGCCGCATTCAGGTAGATCCAGGGTCCACGTTGAGCATTATGCCTCGCCGGGTCATGCAACATTTAGGGATTCCTACCCACCGATTGAGCGCCACCCAGACTACTATTCATGGGTTCAATGCCAATGGTACCCGCCCAATGGGAAAGATCAAGCTCAAATGCCAAATTGGAGACTTAAAGTCGGAAGTGACGTGCTACGTGATCGATGCCGATACCTCATACAATTTGCTGCTTGGACGACCACAGATTCATTGTAATTCCATCGTTCCCTCCACTCTCCACCAAGTTATGAAATACATTGACGGGAGTGGGAAGGTACGAACGCTGATTGCTGAAAGGCATCCGTTCAAGGGAGTCGAGAACTATTTCATAGACTCTCTCCTGTACCAGGATTCTGTGAAAACAAACTAGAACCCACAACCAGAGGAGCCAGACTTTGGTAATGAAGCTGACACCGAGCCAGAGAAAGAAGAGTGCATGTGGGAACTAGATCCACTTGTAACGAGCATTAATAATCTCGATGTTGATAACACCGCCAGTGATGTAGGGGGATGGTATATAATAAAGAGTTAAATTTGGCTTATTTTTCTGTGTTCACTTCTGATTCAGTGCCGTCAGACACTAGTACTGAAGTGGATAATGACCCCTGGTCGGCAATGGATGCTTTGACATCATTGCATGTACCAGTGAAGTCATCCTTCGAAACGTACCAAGATGTCTGTGATGCGCAAGAATCAATATTCATGGTTCCAGCAAGACAAAAAGGCTAAAAACCAATTCTTTTTGGGCAAATCAAATCCGAGCTAATGTCTCGTGAAGAGTCAAAAACCGAGAAGGAACCCCCTCAGTTCGCCCATTATGAACCAAATGTACTCAGAATGATGGAAAGCATGGGGTATGATCTGACAAACGGTCCTGGGTTGAACTTCGGCAAAGGAAGGAGAACACTACTCTGATCTTTCGTTCCGAAAGGGAAACCCTGATTATTATCATCGAACTCGCAGGGGGTTGGGCTATGTGTCAACTCTGATCCCATCAGCCTCTGAGTCTGAAGAGTCATTATGCCATAATTACTCATCAGGCACGTCATTGTGGGAGTCAGATGTTAGTGTCGGCAACATCTTCAAAGAACTTTCAATAAATATGATTTCAACAAGCCACCTGGAAGACAGAGATGAAGAGATGATCCAGTCTGATACAGATCCTTGGATCAAGCACTTAAATACTCTTTGGGATACTCGCTTTGAATAGCGCGAGCCGTCCACGGAGGATAAGGTTGCCCAGATTAATCTAGGAGATGAGGCTAATCTTAAGCCCATCTTTATAAGCGAAAGCCTGTCACCCTCCGAGAAAGAAGATTTAATATCTCTTGTGCAAGAGTATATAGATGTTTTCGCTTGGAATTACGAGGACATGCCTGGACTTGATCCTCGAGTGGCTATGCATCGCCTCAACATTAATTCAGATGTAAAGCCAGTCAAACAACAGCAGCGACGGTTCCGTCCAGAAATAATGGAGGCAATTCAATCAGAAGTCAAAAAACTTATAGACTCTGGCTTCATTAGGGAAGAACAACATCCTGATTGGGTAACCAATATCGTCCCCGTTGCCAAAAAGAACGGTAAGATCCAGATTTGCATTGATTTTCGCTATCTAAATTAGGCCTGTCCCAAAGACGAATTCCCTCTCCTAATCACGGATGTCATGATTGACAATACGTGTGGATTTGAGCGAATGTCCTTCATGGATGGATTCTCAGGGTATAACCAAATCAAAATGTATCCTAATGATGAAAAATATACTTCTTTTAGGACACCACTGGGGGTATACTGCTACACCGTCATGCCCTTGGGACTGGAGAATGCGGGGGCTACATATTAGAAAGCTATGAATGCCATTTTCCACGAGCACATGCGTAAAATAGTGGAATGCTATGTTGACGACATTGCAGTGAAAAGCCGTGCCAAAGGTGATCACATAACTGATTTGAAGACAATCTTCGACATAATGCGGGCACATCAGTTGAAATGAACCCCACCAAATCCTTCCTGGGGGTGGCCAGTGGCAAATTCCTAGGGTTTGTGGTAACTTTCACAGGAATTCATTTGGACCCGGAAAAAGTTCGCGCTATCCAGGAGATGCAACCTCCACGGAACCTCAGAGAACTTAGGGGATTGCAAGGACGATTGGTATACATCCGAAGGTTCATCTCAAATCTCTCCGGAAGATGCCAACCCTTTACCAAATTAATGAAAAAGGGTGTCTTGTTCGTTTGGGACGATGCTTGCCAACAAGCGTTTGAGCAGATCAAACGATACCTCACGCAACCACCAGCCCTTACAGCTCCTGTGTCCGAAAAACCTTTCCTGATATACGTTCGAGCGATGGATCATTCTTTAGGAGCTTTACTAGCCCATAATAATGATTAAGGACATAAGAAAGCAATCTATTATCTGAGTAGAACTATGATCGGGGCCGAACATCGATACAACCCGATCGAGAAGGAATGTTTGGCATTGGTTTTCGCTGTCCAGAAAATGCGACACTACTTGGTAGGCCAAACTATAAATATCATATCAAGAGTTAACTTTTTAAGGTTACTCATGACAAAGCCCTCGTCATTAAACGGCCGACTGACAAAATGGGCCATACTGCTATCCCAATATGAAATGCGCTTTTTACCACAAAAAGCCGTGAAGGGACAAGCGGTGGTGGATTTCCTGGCTGAGCATCCAGATCCAAGGGCAACCGAACTTTACGAGGATCTCCCAGACGAGGTCGTTGAAGTTTGTCTAACCCAGACATCTTTTGAAAGATAAGTGTGGCAACTTTTCTTTGACGGTGCATCGAGAACAGGTCCGCAAGGACATGTCATAGCAGGAGTGGGGGTAGTACTCGTCTCCCTACAGAACTATGTGATTCCTCGAGCTTTCTCATTAACCGAGCCCTGCTCCAACAATGTAGCAGAGTACAATGCCCTTTTGATTGGAATGCAAATCACCGATGAGATTAGCGTTAAAAATCTCGAGGCATATGGTGACTCTAAACTCATCGTCAACCAAGTTCGCGGGGAGTACGAAGTCAGACATGAAGATCTAGTACCCTATTACAATGCAACTGTCCACATGGCCAAGAGGTTCATAAACTTTTACATCGACCATGTACCACGCCAGCAAAATGCGCATGCAAATGCACTGGCGTCTTTCGCTGCCTCTTTAGCCCTTCCAGCTGGAGTAGTAGAGAAAATACTTGTCCACAGCCACGACTTGTATTGCCCAAGAATCGCTTCTGAGGATTACCAGAAGCTGACAGGAGACTGTCAAGTCAAAGAAACTCTTGAGTCGTCAACCGGTCCAGAGCTTAGAGACTGGCGATTCCCTTACATTGATTATATCTTGTACGACATTCTGCCTGATGATACCAAAGAAGCGGCTGCCATTAGAAGGAAAGCGATCACGCGAACACTGTATAGTCGGTCGCATGACGGGATCTTGCTTCGCTGTCTATCATAAAAAGAGGCACATGAGGTATTGAAAGAAGCGCATGACGGCATGTGTGGAGCCCATCAACCTGGTCCAAAACTTGGGGATCGACTCCGAAGATTGGGATATTATTGGCCTAAGATGATCCCTGACGCCATCACTCATGCCAAACGATGTCACGCCTGCCAAGTTCATGGCGATTTCATCCATCAAGTACCAGGGTACCTTCACTCTATAACTTCTACCTGGCCATTTGAGATGTGGGGCATGGACGTTGTTGGCCCTATAAGCCCACCATCATCAAAAGGACATCAGTTCATCTTAACCATAACCGATTACTTCTCTAAATGGGCTGAAGCCATTCCTTTGAGGGAGGTAAAGTCATCTGATGTGATCAAATTCGTTAAACATCACGTCATCTACTGTTTTGGTGTACCTCGGCGAATTGTTCATGACAATGGACCCCAGTTCGTCAGTCAGGCTTTCCAAAGGTTCTGCAACAAGTTCAGGATTCAGAGTGTGTCCTCAACAGCATACTACCCAGCTGCTAACGGCCTTGCAGAAGCTTTCAATAAGACTATTGGCAAGCTTCTCAAGAAATTCGTCTCAAAAAGTCAGCGTGACTGGGACGACAAATTAGGTGAATGCTTATTGGCCTATCGCACGACAATTCGAACCCCAACGAAAGCTACACCATTTTCTTTGGTATATGGGTGTGAAGCCGTGCTTCCACTAGAAATTCAAATTCCATCTCTACGTGTCGCCTTGACAGCAGAGATGACAAAGGAGGAGAAGCATCGACTGCGACTCCAAGAACTGGAGGTCTTAGATGATAAACGTCTGCAGGCCCAGCAGCAAATCGAGCTCTACCAAGCCCGGATTACCAGAGCCTTCAACAAGAATGTTAAGGAGCAAACTTTCAAGAAAGGTGACCTTATCTTAGCCGTCAGAAGACCTATGGTAATGACACATAAGACAAAAGGAAAATTTCAGTCCAAGTGGGAAGGACCATTTATAGTAGAGTCAGTCTACTCAAATGGAACATATCACCTCATAACTTCAAACGGTGATACACTCATGATACCAATCAACGACAAATTCTTGAAAAAGTACTATCCTTGATAGTACTTTTTCTCCAATTAAGTTAATATTACATCTCTAATCAAAACTCCAGATCCAAGAAAAGCTTCTTTCCTTTACTAGATCACATCATGATAGATCAGTGACAAACTAATCGAGCACTGACTGCACCATGATGTATGATGTAAATATTGAGAAAGAAACAAAAGGCGAAACTTGGGTTTTAGTATTGCTCTCCTAATTAACATCCGAAGCCTCCGACGGCCAAGAATAGAGGAAAATGTTGGCTTCTAAGCCCAACATAAACTTCGACAACTCACCATGCTGAGGGGAATAGCATGGCTAGCCCAACTCAAATGGTAGTTGGTAAAGGCACACCAAATCTGTTGATAGCTGAGGGTTTGTTAAAAATCTTAAGTGGACTTGGTCCCACTCTCTCCTCCAAAGTCACTTACCAATTCTCACCCATAGAATGGTAGGACCTTAAAAACACCGGTGTTCATCTCCCTAGTGAAATAGACTGGATTCTATCAAGTTAACATTAAACCTCTGACAAACCAGATTTTCCAATCCCCATTGGACCCTGTCAAGGTAATATTAAAACCCTGACAACAAAACTCTTTAAAAATCCTCGCTGCTATGTTAATAGTACACCTCTAACGGCAAATTTCCAAAATCCCTTACCAATTCTCATACACATAATGGTAGGTCCACAAAATACAATCGTTGCTACGTTATCATTATACCTCTGGCAATGAAAAATCTCAATACTCCCTAGTAAGTACAAACCTTACTTGTCTCAACTCTATATGGAGTAGCAAGCCTTCAAATTTGTCAAGTTAACACTGCACCTCTGACACTTCAAACTTCACTTGTCAATTCTCATCAATAGAATGATAAGTCTTCAAAATTGCTTATATCGCAAATCAATCACTGTCAAGTTAAAATTTCACCTCTGACATTTTAAATTCTACTTGTCAATTCTCATCAGTAGAATGACAGGTCCTCAAATTGCTCATATCACGAGCCAATTTCTGTCAAGTTAATACCACACCTCTGACAAATTACTGTTAAGTTTAATATTACACTTCTAACCGTGATTAAGTTGCTGCCAAGTTCAATATCAAAACTTTGACAGTCACTTCCCTCAGACTTCCATATCGAAGCTGAGATGAGCGATGCTAAATTTAACATCACACCTCTAGCGTCCAGTTCATTGCTAAGTTCAACAATACACCTATGGCCATGACTTTCCCTTGGACTTCCTTGTCGAAGTCGAGATGACCAATGCCAAGTTCAAAATTACACCTCTAGCATTACCCTCACTGCCAAGTTAAACATTACACCTATGACAGTGACACTTTCAGTTTTCCCAAATGAAGCTGAAACACTCTTGAGTTAAGTTAATATCACACCTCTGACTCACACCCTTGTCAAGTTAACATCACACTTCTGACAAGATTTAATTCAACCCGTTAAATTAATATCACACCTCTAACGGTAAAGGTTCTCCTAGATTCCCCGCGAGTCTAGTCTCACTTGTTATTCTTGTCAACAGAATAACAAGTCCACTTAAAAATATTGTTAGGTTAACATTACATCGTTAACAGTGTTTTCATTAAATCCCCAGCTGGGTCTTAGTCAAGTTAATTCCAAACCTCTGATGAAAACTCATCCTCTGTGGGGGTACAAATTCCACTTGTCATTCTCATTTATAGATTGGCAGGTCCATAAGAATTATCTTACTCCTGTCAAGTTAATATCACACCTCTGACAGCATTGTTGAATTCCTGAAACAGAATTTTTCTACAAACTTTGACTCGTTAAGATTATTATCATATTTTTAGCAAGTCAAAGATCATTTACTTCTATTCGTCTGATTTTCAATGCAAAAAAGGAATTCAAGACAATAGAAGAAGACAAGGAAAAAGTGTCGCTTTTATTTATAGTCAGACATATGAAAGTGATACAAGACGCTCTCTTATACAATAAGATTGAGTGTTACAATAAAGGAGTACAAAGAAGTCCCTCTCTCTCTTAGTAAAAGGTTGCACTCACTCCCTGAAGCATTCTCACCTCTCCAAATACAAGATGTTTGGAAGAGCACCAAAGAAGGGCTTGTTGACACTTAAAAAAGACAAGATTCTTATTGGTCCGAACAATGTCTAAACTTGTTGACATTTACAAAAGACAAGTGACAGACGAGCTGAAGACCAGTTTTCACTCATCTCCGAGGGACAAGGAAACAACTTGGACTCCACTGATCCAGCAAGCAGACAGTGAACCCGGATTGTTTCTAAACAGACCTCAGCAGGTCTAAGATGCTAACACTTAGCATCGCATGAGCCCAAAGGGATAGCCTCGCTTGAGAGGCTAATATCACTTGACTTCGCCTCGAAGCCATCCAAAGCCTCGCCAGGAAGCTAACTCGCAACTTCGCCACAGAGGACTTCCAGCTCCACCAAAGGGTTTCTTTCGGACTTCGCCAGAAGCTGCCTCTAGCTCCGCTACGAGCTCAATGCGGGCAGCTCCGCCATTGGTCTGCTATGGTCAACCTTTGACCAATCAAATCTCCGGATGAGATCAGATCCAATCAGATCAAATCCAATTAAGATCAAATTTGGTAGTTGATTGCCACAATCTCTTGACTCTCCTAAAACGAGTAAGAAGATCAGGGGAAATCCTCCGACGATATGAAAAGGATCAAGAAGATCAACCGACCTGCCAATTCTAGCTTCGCAGAAGCTGATCTTAGCCTCGCAGCAAGGCTACTTTCCGGATTCAAACAGATTCGATTCAATCTGTTTCTATATTTTCAAGGGACAATTATACCCCTGCTCTCCCTATAAATAGCCCATCAGGGGCACAAGGAGAGAACACACGCGATACGCTCGAGAGAGGAAGACTTCTTGGAAGATCTTTTCTGAGACGACACGCATAAGAGGACTCCACAAGCAGAGGCTTCTTCACAACGCACCGTGCGCTCTCGAATTCAGAGATCTTTTAGAGAATTGCTTTCTCTATCCAGGGTGTTGATACCCTAACATCGTCCTTCTTCTCAAGGAATCTCCGGAACCAGGCGAGAAGGAATTCCTAAATTGAAGGCGATTTTGAGAAGCAGCAAGAGGGTTCTACCAACCTTCTATTCTCTGATTCCCGGAATCAGGCGAGAAGGGAATCTCATCGCTCGCATGGTCAAAGGGACAAAGTGGTCGCGCGCTGACTAGACTCCTATCGGCACACTTCTCCAGAATCTCTGAGGAGATCTACTTGTAATCTTTTTAAGAATACTTGTAATTTAGCTCCTCAAACTCTTTTTTGTAAGTTTTCCCCTTTGCAAACATAATGGAAAACAAGATGGCGACTCCGCTGGGGAACTTATTCTCCACTGCCGAGAATCAAGTGTCGCAATGCGACAAACAGACCCTCGGGTCTAATTCTGAATTCAGAAAAGCCAGTGCAGCCAGAGCTTCTCTGGCTAAATCTTCAAGGAAAGTCTCTGCGGAGACAGAAAAGGTTCTCTGCGAACCTACTGCGGTTATTTGGCGCAATAAGGAAGCACGTCCGCAGTCTGATTCCTTTACTTGTGAGAACTTAGTGGTTCAGTTCGATCAAGGAAGATTTGAAGAAGTCCTCTCTGGGGGTGGCCCAATGCTTCGAGCACGGAAGCATAGGAAGGTTTCCACGACCAAGGTTTCAAAGCAGAAACCGGAAGCAGAATTCTGCCAACACCCCTCAGCCTCGCGTGTGGCTAATCAGGTTCCTTGTGAACCTAAGTCTCCTCTGCCAAGGCGGGTATGGAAGCCTAAACAGAAGTCTCCAACCGAAGCTTCAGGCGTAGCTACGCCTAAACCGCGCCTCTCGCGCGAAGAAAAAGGTAAGATGCCTGTCTGCTCCAATCATAAAGTCAAGACGGCAATCATACCGTCGCCCAATTCAAGAGCAGCAATGCCTTGTGCCAGCATCGTTCTTATGAGCGAAGCTACTGTACCACAGCATACTCACTGCGTCCATGGCCGCGAGGCTAGGGCCAGAGTGTTATCTAAGGCAAATCCCCTTTGCAGCGGCATAGTGGGTAAAGCACCACAGCGTGCTCCGCTCTCCAGTTCGTCAAACATTAAGCTCGCACCTGTTGGCGAAGCTAGAACTGAAGTACTATTCAGTGCTAATCCCTTCCGCAGGGATAAGAGGAACGGAACATCATCCTATGTACGCTTTAGAAAGGCCTCTCCACAGGATTATGTAGGCTCCCATGGGCCTGACTTGCGGGAATTCTTGGCGAACAAGCGGAAGTCGGTGTCTTTTCGAACTACTTCCCCCTGTTGTCGACAAAGGGGATGCCAACTGGTGACAATCCATTCAGCTCGTTGCCGGTCACGACGAATCCTCGCCACTCCTCCATGCCGGCAATCAGTCTTTGATGGGCTGTCTGTGCATCTCCCTATGAAGCATCGCAAAAGGAGCACCTTACGAGATCTAGCCTCTGCATCCGTCAACATGACTGGGAGAGGATGAGAGTTACGCGGAGGAAGTCAAACATCTGACGACACCCGCAGCTTCCCAGATCCAGACTACAGCCCAGGCTTAGGCGAAGTCTTGGTGCATGAAGAAGGTGTCTTCCGAAACACCAGATCCAGGGTGGCGATACCCTACAGTTACGAGCAGCCTTCTTCCTCGACGGCCCTAGCCTCGTCACAGCCCAGGAGATCACTCCAATCATCGGACGAAGAAGATGAAGATAGTGGGTACGCCTCTTCGGCGACAATTAGCTCGGTGCGAACAGACAGAGCATCAGTCAATATGGCTGACAACGTCAACGACGACCTTCGTCGGCGCCTGAAAGCTCAGGAACAAACTTTCAAAACCCAGCAAGAAGCCTTGGATAATATTCAACAGATGCTTGCTCGACTCCTCAGCAATCGGAATGACAACGATGCCGGGAGCAATCACGATGAGGAGGAACACTTCAGCAATGAGCAGCCAAAGCCGGAGAAATCCAAAGAGGGTTCTTCCTTAGACGCCGAAGTCCTTAAGGGCCTCCAAGCTCAAATCGCATCCCTAACTCAGAGGGATGAATTAAAGAAGGTAGGGGCAGTCCGTCCTTATCCGCTGGAGTGGGATTCGGTGCCATATCCACCGAAGTTCAAACCACCAACGTTGCATACCTATGATGGAAAGAGCTCGCCAAATCAGCACATCTACTATTTCTGGTCTCAGACTGGTAATGTTATAAGCAATGACGCCATCATGGTTAGGCTATTCATTGGCACCTTAAAGGGGGTGGCATTTGACTGGTTCCGAAGTCTTCCCCCGGGCTCTATCAACTCTTGTTTCTATGAGGACGATACCAAAGTGACCATGGACAAGCTCCTCTCCACTGTGCAGAGGAAGGGCGAATATGTCCGTGACTACATTGAACGGTTCAGAAATTTATCCTTGATGTGCCCAGCAGGGATGCCATTACCCATGCTCTTACAGACATGCAGACGCAACTTCTTAGACCAAGTGGAAGTTCGCATGGGGGCTGTCAAAGCCCACACTTGGAAGGAATTGGTCGAACAAGCAGAGATAGCCAAGAAGTCGGCTAAAAAGTTCGAACCATCCGCCCCTAGAGGCAAGTGGGGGATGAACAACAAAGGGCGTAGCGACCTACCGCAATCTTCTCAAGCTAAAGGCAAAGAGACTATGTCTGTGGAGTTATCTGGAGATGTGCAGTCGAAGGCCAAGAAGATCGGCTTCAACAATCAGGAGCCTAAGTTCCCTCCAAAGCAGTACTCCTTCAAAGACGATCAGGTGGTCACGATATTCCATCTGCTCCACAAAGGGAATAAAATGAAACTGCCAGATGCTCGGCGTCCCAATGAGATAGGGCGCACAAACGACCCTAAATATTGCCTTTACCACAGGATGATCCACCATCCTACTGATAAGTGTTATGTCCTCAAGGACAGAATACAAGCCCTGATCGATACCGGGGTTCTGACATTAAAGACGGAGCAGAAGAAAGTCACTGCCAATATGGTGACTCTTGAGTTCGACAGCACCCAAAAGGTCACAGTTCCTGACGGGACCTATCCAGTCCCTGCGCCACGGTTGGAAGTCAAGCATCCTTCAGCAACAACTCAAAACAATAAGGGTCTTGTTCCCTTAACATTGGAGACAGGGAAGTCATGTGGATACACCCGGACCTCGTCCAAGACGTACAACGGGATTCAAAGGAGCCCAACTCAAAGGGCAAGTCTTGCAATGTCATCTCCATTCTGCCAGACGACGGCAATCTTACATCAGCTTCCCTCAGCGATTCAGAAGGGGAAAAGCTTGCTTGCATGGCGCAAGCCGATACGCCTCAACAGACGGGCACCCGATCTGGAAAATCATACTTGAGGCAGTATGAAAAGTCTACTGACGAGATACAACAGCAAACGACGTCAGTACCAATGTCATCATCCACTCCAATTCCAACCAAGGGAAAAGAGAGGCCTAAGGAGGTACGATTCGACCACGTGTTGAAGAAACCATCAGGCCAAGGGTTTGATACGCCCTTTCGGTTTGACATATTAGCTCAACTGGCCAATATCCCAGCTCGTATCACTATACACGAGCTCCTTCGCCTCTCAAAAGAGACAAGAGAAGCACTCAGGGATGCGCTAGCCAATTCAGAATCCTTTCTGACATGCATGCCTGAGGTCCCTAACGACGACGTTTAGTCTCCTTGCCCAGAATGTCATCATACACAATCCAAGGTGCCTGCTATTACATTCACGGCGGAAGATATGCTTCTCAAAGACAACAAGCACGATCGACCTCTGTACTACACCGGATATATCGGTTCAACGTGCATTGAAAGAATACAAGTCGATCCGGGGTCCGCACTCAGCATCATCCCCAAAAGGCTTCTCTACTTCCTCGGCATACCGCTGTATAGGTTGTCCGCAACCACTACTACAATATACGGTTTCAATGCCGGAAGCACTCACCCACTTGGGAAGATCCGGCTCCGTTGCAGAATCGGGAGCCTGAAGTCAGAAGTGACATGCTATGTCATTGACGCTGACACGTCATATAACCTGCTGCTAGGACGACCATGGATCCATGCCAACTGGATCGTTCTCTCTACTCTCCACCAATGCTTCAGATATGTTGAAGATGATGCGACAGTACGAACTGTCTTCGCTGAAAAGCAACCATTCAAAGGGATAGAAAATTACTTCACTGACGCTCTCCTGTATCAAAAGGCCAGTGAAACACCTAAGAAATCATTGCCAGACGATGATGAAAGTGGCAATGAGGCGGATTCAGAATCCGAAGCAGACATACCAGCCATTCTGATCGACGAATCAATTATAGCATGCCTCAATAGTCCCCAATGTAATACTCCTTCAGAGGATGAAGGTGAATGGGTAATTAATGATAATATTTCTTTTGATTATCCTGCGAGTATTGGGTCGGTTAAATCCATTCCAGATGGCTCTCTGCATATGCCCTTACATAAGCCGAGTGCAACCAGCACATCTATGGAAGCTATGGAAGGGGCCACGCTGGTGATCCCTCCGTCCAAACAAGGGCAGTTACCGATAATCTTCGGTAGAACCCAACCACGGGGACCTACAGTTGCAGATTCAAGTTCAGGTTCAGATACTCCACAGTTCTTCCATTACGCGCAGCCGACACGTCACATTATGAAGAAAATGGGATATAACTTAAAGCATGGAATGGGCCTGAACTTTGGAAAAGGAAGGCGCAGCTTGATGCGTAATTTTATCCCAAAAGGGAAGCCTGCAAATTACTATGATAGTACACGCAGGGGGTTGGGATACATTACACCCACATCGCCAGCAACGGTTCAATGCAAAGACGACGAACCAATCCCATCACATTCAGCCTCATCCTCCGAGTGGGACTCAGATGTCAGTGTAGGAGGAATGTTCGAAGACCTCACTGTCAATATGACTTCAAGCAGTCAATTAGAGCCTACAGAAGCTATTGATGAGGAGCCATGGGCCCAGCAATTAAACCTCCGGTGGTAAAAGCGATTCGAACTGCGCGAACCACCTACTGAAGACAAGGTGATGCAGGTCAACTTGGGTAGTCAAGACTACCCTAAGCCCATCTTTATAAGTGAAAGCTTATCACTTACAGAAAAGGAGGAATTGATAATACTCATAAAGGAGTATATAGACGTCTTCGCATGGAACTACGAAGACATGCCCGGACTTGATCCACAGGTCGCTATGCACCGTCTAAACATCAAGCCTGATGTCAAGCCAGTCAAGCAGCAACAACGTCGGTTTTGCCCGGACATTATGGAAGCTATTGAAGCCGAAGTTCACAAGCTCATTGCATGTGGCTTCATCCGGGAGGAACAACATCCAGATTGGGAAGCTAACATCGTCCCCGTCCTCAAAAAGAACGGGAAAATACGGATCTGCATCGACTATCGTGATCTCAACACGGCCTGTCCTAAAGACGAATTCCCACTGCCCATCACCGACGTCATGATTGACAATACATGCGGGTTCGAAAGGATGTCTTTTATGGACGGCTTTTCAGGATACAACCAGATTAAGATGTATCCCGACGACGAGAAGCATACTTCGTTCCGAACACCATTGGGGGTATACTGCTACACTGTAATGCCCTTCGGACTGAAGAACGCCGGAGCAACCTACCAGCGGGCAATGAGTACGATCTTCCGCGATCATCTCCGAAAAACGGTGGAGTGCTATGTCGACGACATTGCCGTCAAAAGCCGCAACAAGAATGAACATCTTCGCGACCTGAGAACGATGTTCGACATAATGCGGGCTAATCAACTGAAAATGAACCCGACAAAATCCTTCTTGGGAGTGTCAAGTGGCAAGTTCCTTGGGTTTATTGTCATATCAAAAGGGATTCATCTTGACCCAGACAAAGTCAAAGCCATCCAGAACATGCATCCACCAAGGAACCTCAAAGAGCTCAGGGGCTTGCAAGGCAGGCTGGCTTATATCAGAAGATTCATTGCAAATCTCTCAGGCCGCTGTCAACCGTTCACCCGACTCATGAAAAAGGGCACTTCCTTCGTATGGGATCAAGCTTGTCAGGAAGCATATGAAGACATCAAGAGGTACCTCACAAAACCTCCAGTCTTGGTGGCCCCTACATCAGGGAAACCATTTTTGCTTTATGTAAAAGCTCTGGACTACTCCCTCGGTGCCCTCCTCGCTCAAATGGACGACAATGGCCACGAGCAGGCCATTTATTATCTGAGCAGAACTCTCATAGGAGCGGAATCTCGCTACAACCCTATCGAGAAAGAGTGTTTAGCTCTCGTCTTTGCTGTTCAGAAGACACAACATTATTTGGTCGGCCAGACCATACATGTCATCTCCAGAGTAAACCCATTGCGTCTTCTTATGACGAAGTCAGGATCATTGAATTCAAGATTGGCTAAGTGGGCACTTTTATTGTCTCAATACGACATGATCTTCACCCCTCAGAAGGCGGTTAAAGGCCAGGCCCTTGCAGAGTTCTTGGCTGCTCATCCAGTTCCGGAACATTCAAAACTTCACGAAGATATCCCTGATGAAGTCTTCGAGTCTTATGCAACCTCAGAAGAGGAAGTGTGGCAGATGTTCTTTGATGGAGCATCGCGAATGGGCCCTAAAGGCAAGATTATTGCCGGAGTGGGGGTTGTGTTTATCTCCCCGCAGAACCATGTTCTTCCCAGAGCATTTTTTTTGACAGAAACATGCTCCAACAATGTAGCAGAATATAATGCTCTGCTCATCGGTCTTCAACTCGCCCATGGAATGGGGGTACGCTACCTCAAAGCTTATGGCGATTCAAAACTGATCATCAATCAGGTTAAAGGCGAATACGAAGTCCGCCATGAGGACTTGGTGCCTTATTATCACACGGCCGTTGAATTGGCCAACCTATTTTAAGGTTTCTACATCGGGCACGTGTCTCGATCTCAGAATACCAAGGCGGACTCTCTTGCTGCATTAGCAACGACACTAGCCTTGCCAGCCGACACCGAGTATCACCTCACAGTCGCAACTCGACATCTTGTATGCTCCAAGCACATGCTAAGAACTCGAGAAGTCTATAATGTCTCCACGGATCTTGAACCAAGAGACTGGCGCTTTCCTCTCATTGACTATGCTTTGCACGGTCTGCTTTCAGACGATCCTAAAGAAGCGGCGTCCGTCAGACGAAGATCTCTCCGTTTCTACTACGATCCAACTTTGAAGACACTTTACCGTCGTTCATATGACGGTGTTCTCCTCCGTTGGCTTTCTCATTTAGAGGCACAGGAAGTGCTCCAAGAAGCGCACGACGGCACTTGTGGAGCTCATCAGCCAGGTCCTAAACTTAAAGACAGGTTGCATAGGCTAGGATATTATTGGCCAACTATGATAGCCGATGCCATCTAATATGCACGAAGGTGTAAAGCATGTCAGATTCATGCGGACTTCATACACTAGCCTTCGGAGCTGCTCCACCCGACTGTTGCTTCATGGCCATTTGAAGCATGGGGAGTAGATGTCGTAGGGCCAATTAGTCCCTCTTCGACGAAAGGTCACCGGTTCATCCTTGCAATAACTGACTACTTTTCAAAGTGGGCGGAGGCTATACCATTAACTGAAGTCAAGACCTCTAATGTGGTTAACTTCATCAAACACCATGTCATCTATCGATTTGGTGTCCCTAGGCGGATCATCCACGACAACGGTCCCCAATTCATAAGCCAAATATTCTATCGGTTCTGCGATAAATACCGAATTCAGAATGTGGTTTCAACCGCCTATAATCCTGCCGCCAATGGTTTAGCGGAAGCATTCAACAAGACGATCATCAAGCTACTCAAGAAATTCGTCTCCTCGAACAAGCGAGATTGGGACGAAAAACTCGGTGAATGTCTCTGGGCCTATCAAACCACGGTTCGGACACCGACAGGCAATACGCCTTTTCCCTGGTATATGGGTGCGAAGCAGTCATCCCATTGGAAATCCAGATGCCGTCATTGCGAGTAGCTCTGACCACTAAAATCACATCAGAAGACAATGATCGGTTACGTCTTCAAGAGCTCGAAGCCCTAGATGAGAAGCGACTTCAAGCCCAGCAACATATTGAGCTATATCAAGCTCGAATCTCAAAAGCCTTCAATAAGAAGGTCAGACAGAGAGTCTTCCAGAAAGGAGACCTGGTTTTAGCCGTCAGACGACCGATGATTATGACGCACATGACCAAAGGCAAATTCCAGCCTAAATGGGAAGGACCGTTCGTAATAGAAACAGTCTATTCAAACGGAGCGTACCGCCTTATGACTTCAGATGGAGACCTACTCATGATGCCGATCAATGGCAAGTTCTTAAAGAAGTATTATCCTTGATTAAGGATCTTTCTCATGATCAAGTTAACACTACACCTCTGATCAAGATCTTCGTGTCCAAAGTACACACAAAGAGAGCCTTTCTCTTCCTCCAAGCGAGATCATACACCAGTAGGAGCCTGGCCATATACTGGTTCTCTCAAAGGAAAATCAAGGTTACACATACGCTAACCTGATGATCCAATATCCTTAACGATTAAGGATAGAGGAAAATGTTGGCCTTTAAGCCCAACATAAGTCCTCGACAACTCATCATGCTGAGGGGAATAACATGGCTAGCCCAATTCAAACGGTAGTTGGTAAAGGCATATCAAACCCGTTGACAGCTGGGGATTTGCTAAAAATCCTAAGGGACTAGTTCCAATTTGATTCCCTCTCGAAAATCACTTACCAATTCTCATCCATAGAATGGTAAGACCACATATGCATTTCGCTGTTACGTTAACATTAAACCTATGACAACAATTCCCTCGTTTCTCCCTGTGAGAACGAGACCTCCAAAATCACTTACCAATTCTCATCTATAGAATGGTAAGACCACATATATAAATTTCGCTGTTACGTTAACATTAAACCTATGACAGCAATTCCCTCGTTTCTCCCTGTGAAAACGAGACCTCCAAAATCACTTACCAATTCTCACCCATAGAATGGTAAGACCACATATACATTTCGCTGTTACGTTAACATTAAACCTATGACAGTGATTCCCTCGTTTCTCCCCGTGAAAACGAGACCTTTTCCCAAATTCCATTACAACCTTGAGCTTGGTGGCGTCTCAATCGGTTATGTCATTGCGACCTCTGAACCAGCAGACAGCCGAGTCTCAATTTTGAGCATGTTGACATTTACAAAAGACAAGTCTCAATTCCGAGCCCTGTTGACATTTACAAAAGACAGGTCTCGATACTTGTTGACATTTACAAAAGACAAGTATCACCAATTTTTGAGCTTGGTGGCGTCTCAATCGGTTATGTCATTGCGACCTCTGAACCAGTAGACAGCTGAGTCTCAATTTTGAGCTTGTTGACATTTACAAAAGACAAGTCTCAATTCCGAGCCCTATTGACATTTACAAAAGACAGGTCTCGATACTTGTTGACATTTACAAAAGACAAGTATCACCAATTTTTGAGCTTGGTGGTGTCTCAATCGGTTATGTCATTGCGACCTCTGAACCAACAGACAGCCGAGTCTCAATTTTGAGCTTGTTGACATTTACAAAAGACAAGTCTCAACCCTGAGCCCTGTTGACATTTACAAAAGACAGGTCTCGATACTTGTTGACATTTACAAAAGACAAGTATCACCAATTTTGAGCTTGGTGGCGTCTCAATCGGTTATGTCATTGCGACCTCTGAACCAGCAGACAGCTAAGTCTCAACTCCGAGCCCTGTTGACATTTACAAAAGACAGGTCTCGATACTCGTTGACATTTACAAAAGACGGGTATCACCACCCTTCGAGCTTGGTGGCGTCTCAATCGGTTATGTCATTGCGACCTCTGAACCAGCAGACAGCTAAGTGTCAATCTCGATACTTGTTGACATTTACAAAAGATAAGTATCACCTACCTCGAGCTTGGTGGCGTCTCAAACGGTTGTGTCATTGCGACCTCTGAACCAACAGATAGCTGAGTCTCAATTTCGAGCCCTGTCGACATTTACAAAAGACAGGTCTCATCTTTCGATCCAACACGGACCGGTGTCAGGCTTGGTGGCGTCTCGACCAGTTATGTCATTGCGACCCCTGAACTGACAGATACCCAAGTCTCATTATCCAACCCAACAAGGATTATGTTCTCAAGTGTCTACAATACAACTTTGAAAGGACAATCCAGCAAATGAAACGAGTCGGAGACTCGACAGGGAGTCAAAACAAAAAAGAAAGAATTTTCATTGATTCCAAAAGGATGAGATACATGGAGGCACATATACAACGACCTACAGTCGTACATTGTAAGATCTGATCCGCCCTCCAAGGGAAGCCAGCCTCGTCCTCCTGGCATCAGCAGCCTGGGCAAGCGCCTGCGACCTCAGCTCAGCCTCATTAAAATTCATTGCCAGGGCCAAACGAGCTTCGACCTCCGCCAAAGTTGCCCTCTGCGACAATCCCTGCCGCGAGAGTTCGTCACTTTGAGCCTTGAGCTGCTCAAGCCGCGCGGCTTCTTCAAGACGCACCGGTTCAGCCTTGGACAAGAGAAGGTTCCCCTTCCTAATCATCTCCTTGGCCTTCGCAATCCTATCTTCAGCATCAAGAAGAGCACTAGTGGAGGCATCGATGGCATTTCCAACCTCTGTTTGCCTTGTTTCCAAGGATTTCAAATCAGAGGAAAGAGCCTCAGCGGCTTCTTGAGCGGCAAGGCGGGCTTCATGCTTTTGAGCGACAAGGAGCGCAAACCGCTCATCAACCAAAGATTCCAAGTCCAAGCGGCTGAGACGGCGCCATTCCTCTACGTCCCTCTCGAATTGATCTACCAGGAGCTCCAAGGCAGCGGCCTGGTGGTACCCTTCAAGGTCCCGAATACTTTCAATATTGCGGAAGAGGACCACCTTCAAAGTTGAGAACGATATAGTCGAACCTTTCAAGACCAGGTCGATGGATCGCCCTAAGCCTTTGTAAAAACTATCAACTATGTCGCCTATATAATCGTTTTCAACCTCGGCCACCTCTGGTAGACGGGCAACTTCAGAAAAGTCCGCCAGCCCGGTCGATACCACCGAGGAAGGAGCAACAGGAACACTAGCTGCAGCAGCATGACAGGTCATCAGTGATCTCGGCGGAGTCTTCATTGAAACCAGTACACTAGCCACCGCTGAGGTAGGACTAGCGACCATCTCCTGAACAGCAGGCTCAACCACCAGGGTTGGAGAAGTAGGGCTTGTAATCACCCTCAGCTCTGTGCTTGGCAAAATTGTCGGCACCTCACTCGTTGATATAGTTGGGAGTGAGGACACCTCCGGAACTGCCGTTTCTTCAGCCCCTGGTCCTTCAGCTGGCTGGGGCCGATAAGAGGGCAGGTCGCTATATAGCGCATCCAACACAGCAGCATCCGCCGCGGTCGAAGTGCTCATATCACCCCTGGACTCCCCAGGAAGATCAGCCGGTTCCTTTGAAGCTAATGCACCTAGAGGCCGAACACCTGTAACAAGACTGTGTTTAGACAGGACACAACATGCAATAGAAGCCAAGAGGTCAGGACAGTACCATGAGATGACGTCGCCTCAAACATCTCGGCAGCCGGATCAGTCTCCATGGGCTCCATCGGAAAATTCTTGGCGGAATCAGCACGAATGACCGACCCGCTCGCCGAATCTCCTGTGGACCATCCAACAGAGCTCGACGCTACAGGGCTTCCTTTGGAAGTCCCAGCGCCCGAGGGACCAATGTCGGCCGCATCACCTCCGGACTCCTCCGGGTGGACAAAAGAACCAGCTTCAGTTCCATAAGTAAATAGGGGATCATAATGTTCCTGTTGGCCCAAAGGCCTATCGCCCTAGTTTTGATGATGATCAACTCATGAAGTTATATTTACTAATGATCTTGTGCTAATTAGTGACAGATTTGAGATCAAGATCTTAGTAGTTGCATAGCTCAACAAAGGATAAAAGAACAAGATTTGGAGCTTGCATGATGTGATCCAAGGAGCTTTTGGATCAAGCTTGGACCAAGTCAAGAAGATGAGAAGCCTTCAAGTGAAGACTTCAAGAAGATGAAGACTTGTGTCTAGGTATAAGATTTTGTTTTTGTTTTAGAGTAAAATGTAAAGGATAGATAGTTGGTGGATTGCTCAAGTATACCATGCACACACACTCTTGATAGAATTGTTTTCATAAAAGAATTTTTGTTTTAGAAAAGAATTTTAACCAAAAACCAAATTTGTATTTAAGTGGTTTTGATTTTTGGTATTTCATAGTTTACATATCTTATATCCAAAACCATGCTTAGAGCCTATTGTCAAAAACTAGATATTTCATCTTGATTGTGTAGTGGATCATATCCATACACACTATGCTTTAAAGTATATCTTGTTTTTGTATTTGATGAAGTTATGGAAAAACAAGTTTTAGAAAAACATGTTGTTTTAGAAAAACGTTTTTATTATGAGCTAATATTTCCTAGTTACAAAAATAGACCAAAACATCTATAACATGTCTTGATTTTGTGCAAGCATGTTTGTTCTTCATAGTATATTGGTAAAACTATTTTTGTAGAATTTCTATGTATTTTTAGGATTTTATAAAAAGATTTTAAATCCTGTTTTCAGACCTGGACATTGGCTGACAGGACAAGTCGGTCGACCGGACCGGTCGACCGATGTGCACAGCCTTGTGCACACTGCCAGCACAGTGGCCGGTCGACCGGGTCGGTCGACCGACCAGGAGAGCTTTTGCTCTCTGGAAATATCAGTCGACCGAGCCGGTCGACCGATAGAGAGTTTGCTCTCTGCTCCAGGAAGTCGGTCGACCGGGCCGGTCGACCGGAGGCTGCAACGGTCGGATTTTTGACCGTTGCCGGTCGACCGGGCCGGTCGACCGGTAGCTCTGACAGAACCCCAACGGCTCTATTTTCTGTCAGCCTATAAAAGGGGGTCTTGTCAACTGTTTTTGGTAGAAGATTTTGAGGACTTCTTGAGCCAGTTTTTCCAAGTGATTTCAGAAGTTTTCTCCACAAAATAGAGTGCCAATATTTCCTATCAAAAGGGATTTTATCAAGAGAGTGTTTATTGTGATTTCTTGAGTTTTCCATCAAAAGTTCTTTCCTTGATTTCTCACACTACACTTGAGCATCCATTGAGCTATTCATCCTATAGGAGAGTTGTAGTGAGAGTTTGTAATTGGTGATCAAGTGTTTAGATCACCAAGAGATCATTTCTTGTTCTTTGAGAAGGCGGACGGTTGTGTTCGCGGTTTGATTGAGGGTCCTAGTGAGGACTTGGTGTTGTTGGGTCCTAGTGAGGACTTGTAGCTTGAGGTGCGGCCTCGACGAGCCGGTGGGCTTGTGGTGTGTAAGGGACTAGAGAGTCCGAGGGCTTGTAGGTGTTGCGGCACCGAGGAGAGATCCGGTGGGATCTTGCATAGTGGAAATCCTTCGTGTGTCGAAGGCGGGGATGTAGAGCAAGTGTGCTCGAATCTCGAAACAAACCCTTTGTGTTTGCGATTGCTCACTCTTGCTCTCTTTCTCTTTTTGTCTCTATTTTATATCTTGCATTCAATTTATTGTGTTCATCTTATATATGCATGATATATTCCCTTGTGCTCATAATTGATATACATACTTGCTTGGGTTTGTTGTTAACACTAGTATTCAACCAAGAGAGCCAACGCGGCACCTCAACCCATTCAAGGGGAATCTAGAGGAGTTTATCCAGAGCCTCGCAAGGGGAATTCGGCAACACTCTTGTGTTATACATAAGTGTTTAATTAAAAGAAGTTTAATTTGGTCAACTTAGTTTTAATTCCGCATTATTTGTTCATAATTGACCATTAGATTAGCCATCACCTATTCACCCCCCCTCTAGGTGATCTTACAATTGGTATCAGAGCTAGTGCTCTTGATATTGGGTCTAACAACCTAAGAGTTAAAGATCCTCCTTTTTGGCTAATCACAATATTTTTGTACACACACACCTTACCATGGACTTCATGTCTCCACCCACCTTTGACATTCTTAACATCCAAATTTGGAAGGTTAAGATGTCTTTGTTCCTCAAGGCCCTAGGCATTCATGTCTATCTTGCTACATTTAATGATTCATATATTAACAATAGCAAGTATATTGAGGGTAATGCAAAAGCCCTAAATGCTTTGAAGAGTACCCTAAATGATGATTACTTATTTAGGGTTGCTAATATTGATTCGGCTTTTGTAGCTTGGAACATCATCACCTCCCTTGGCGAAAAGGATCTATATTATGCCGGGAGCGATTCGGACGTTGGAAGCAACACCTCCAACACATGCTTTATGGTCCAAGGGGATAACCCCCTTGAGGTAAATTCCGAATCTGATGATGAGAACATGTCATATGATGAGCTCACTACCTTTTGTCATCTTATACTTGAAAAATATGACATGCTTAAAAGGAATAATAAAAATTTGAAAAAGGAAATTGCTTGCATGCATGTAGAACATGACTCTTTTAGAGATAACATTGCATGCTTAGAAAAAGATAACAATATTTTGAAAAAGAAATTTGATTGCATGCATGTAGAAAATGACTCTTTTAGAAATAAACTTGCATGTTTAGAAAAAGAAAAAGAGGATTTGAAAAATGAAAATGTTTCCCTTATGTCTAAATTAAATGATTTGTGTGAAGGGAACACTATTTTGAAGGATAAGATCATTTTGATGGAAAAACAAAAGGAAAATATTTTTCAAGAAAATATTACTTTGAAAAGAAAATTTGTTGAAAAGGAAAAAGACTTTGTTTCTAAAAAGAAAAAGAAAAATGATTCTTCATCTCATCATGCTTTTCATGCCACATCTAATGAGATTAAGAATAGGAAAAACAAAATGAATAATTTGAGTTCAACTTTGAACTCTTGTGCATTCAATCATTCTAAGTTGGAATCTTTGTTTCAAAAGAAACAAGTTCCCCATGCTCATGCACATACTCATCATGCTCATGCTTATGGTGCACATCACGATCACAATCACACTCATAAGCATCATGCTAAGGTGTACACATGTACACATTGTGGCCGCAAAGGCCATTTAGCAAAATATTGTTTTGATAAGAAACCATACTTATATTTTGCTAAATATAATAGATTTTGGGTTCCTTATAACAATGCTAACCCCAAAGGACCCAAGAAAACATGGGTACCAAAACCCCCACCTTTTGATTGTGATGTAGGTGAGGGCTCTCACAAGACGTGAGAGGATTGGTGCCTTGGTAGCCAATGCAATGGACATGATGGACAAACATTGGGATGCATTGCTATCAAGGAATCTTGGTGGGAAAGGCCACCATATTTGGAGCTTTGGAGTTGGTAATAATTTCTAAACTCCTACCTTTTATGTACATGCTTTTACATATGTCATACTCATAGCATGTTCATGATTTTATTTGATTTGTGCTTCATGTGGTATTTACATGCTTAGATGTAGATTTGTCAAACTTGTATGTATACATATACAAATAGTGAATTACAATTGACTCTTAAATAATTTGAACTTCATGCTCACTTGTATCCACTTTATGCATATGTATAATCTAGTTTTGATAATTCTCATATATACATGTTTTGCCAATTTTTGTGATTTACTTCATGTATATGCATGCTTAATTCAAATCTAATAAATATACATGTATACCCGTGAGTCTCTTGCCTTCATGCAAACATTTAATAGACTCTTTTATTTTTGGGATATGTATGCATATTGTTAGATTTGTATAAACCATACATATACCATGAAAATTGTTGATTTTAGTAAAAAAATGATTTTTCATGATTTGTTGTTAAAATTTGACTTATGATCGTTTTGGGTTTCAATGACTATTTTCATGAAGATACTATTTACATAACCTTTGAACACTCATCTTTAAGAAAACATATAATTTGGAGCTTTATGGACTATGAGTGCTTGAACTTTTATGTACTTAGTAGTATTTATGAAAAACATTTGAATTTGATGTATTTGAAGGATCTTTAACTAGTTTTTCAAAAACAATTTATACTAGTTAGTTATTCTTCAAATAGCCTTTGAGATTTACACATGATACTATTTTACATTTGGTATTTTACAATTATATGGATAAATTCTTTTATATTCTCAAAATTTATTTGATGCGTCATGATTTGAATATTAGTTTGAATGTTAACCTTTATCAACACTAGGATTTATACTTGTACATATTATGGGCTACAAATAAATCTATTTATATTTGTGCTTGAATGCCTATTTGAACCCATTAGATGTGCTTGTATTGCTTAGTTTTGATGATAATTACATCTTCAAACTTGTATTCCCATTTTGGACTTGTGATTTGACCATGTGCTTTTCATTTCATGTATATGCTTGTCTTGCCAAAACATTAAGATATATATGGATACCTCTTGAGTCATTTGCCTTTAATGCAAATCTACTTATATGGACTCAATTGTATTTTAGGGATATATATGTATACTTAATGTCTTGACAAAACATACATATATCTTGAAATATAAATTTTGTTTTTAATAAAATTTTGTGTTTTTAAAATTGGTACAATAAAATTTTTGTGATGGATTTCAAGAATTCAAAATTTATGATTTGAAGGAATATTGAGTTTTATTGCTATTTTTCATGATGCCATGTTCCACATAACACTAGTTCACTCATTTTTTTTTTGAATTTGGACTTTATAGATAGAGTGTTTTTAGTGCCTTGTGTTTCATTGATCTTTCATGAAAAACTTTTTAACTTATTCCTTGATGGAAGGATCTCGTACTAGTTCTTAAAACAAGTTCATTTAACTAGTTCGAATTCTTCATATGGTAGATTATATGATGTATACACTTATGCTTACTTTTCAATTGGTATCATTGGTTATTTGCAATTGGTATCAATATGACTTCATGTTGTGTATATCCATATTTTGATTGTATGTATGAATGCCTTCAAATTATATCAATTTCTATTGGTATTATCTTGTCATACATATATGTTATCTATTTGTGCTTATTTTACAAGTGGTATTTCCTTTAAAGCACAAAGATTGTTGATGCTAAGCTTAATTAGATTTCAAATTGGTATTTCATAATAAGCTTATGCATTGTGTTTTGAAATTGGTATCAAAAATTCAAAATTTGATTATTTTACAATTGATATCTCAAAATTTGTTGTTACTAAGAAAAAGTTAAAATTTTGTTTTGATAAAGAAAAATTCAAAATTTTTGATTTGTATTGTCTATATGCAAGGAGAGCTTAACATCTCTTCCATATGTAGATTCATGTTGAGTGTATTGTGTATTGAGAAGCTTAACATCTTTTCTTTATATGGTACACGTGTGTAGGGGGAGCTTCACATCTCCTCTTATTCATTACATAATGTGTGTTATGTGAATTAGGGCTTCACATCCCTCTTTCATGTAATGCATATGTGTAGGGAAGCTAACTTAGCGTCTTCCTCTTCATGAATTTATATCGCATATAAATCTTTAGTAATTTTACCATTGGTTTGTATTACCCCTCATTGATTTTTTTTGTTTTTGACAAAAAGGGGGAGAAAATTTTATTTGATTTGGTTTCGCTTTGAACCCTTTGTTGATGATTGACAAAAAGGGGGAGAAGTATTTTAGATTGTATATGCATGTTTTCATTGCTTAAGGGGGAGAAGTATTTGTCTTCCTCACTTATTATGCATATATGTTATATTTTGCAATTAGGAGCAAAAGATTTGATTTATGATTTGATTTATATGATTGCATCTCCTACATTGCATACATGTCATGTGCTTTTATTGCCATATCTATTATTTATTTGGTATGCATGAGTTAAGGGGGAGCTTCTTTGAAGCTTTACTTTAATCCATGCATATATAACCTCATGAGTTTTGTCATCATCAAAAAGGGGGAGATTGTTGGCCCAAAGGCCTATCGCCCTAGTTTTGATGATGATCAACTCATGAAGTTATATTTACTAATGATCTTGTGCTAATTAGTGACAGATTTGAGATCAAGATCTTAGTAGTTGCATAGCTCAACAAAGGATAAAAGAACAAGATTTGGAGCTTGCATGATGTGATCCAAGGAGCTTTTGGATCAAGCTTGGACCAAGTCAAGAAGATGAGAAGCCTTCAAGTGAAGACTTCAAGAAGATGAAGACTTGTGTCTAGGTATAAGATTTTGTTTTTGTTTTAGAGTAAAATGTAAAGGATAGATAGTTGGTGGATTGCTCAAGTATACCATGCACACACACTCTTGATAGAATTGTTTTCATAAAAGAATTTTTGTTTTAGAAAAGAATTTTAACCAAAAACCAAATTTGTATTTAAGTGTTTTGATTTTTGGTATTTCATAGTTTACATATCTTATATCCAAAACCATGCTTAGAGCCTATTGTCAAAAACTAGATATTTCATCTTGATTGTGTAGTGGATCATATCCATACACACTATGCTTTAAAGTATATCTTGTTTTTGTATTTGATGAAGTTATGGAAAAACAAGTTTTAGAAAAACATGTTGTTTTAGAAAAACGTTTTTATTATGAGCTAATATTTCCTAGTTACAAAAATAGACCAAAACATCTATAACATGTCTTGATTTTGTGCAAGCATGTTTGTTCTTCATAGTATATTGGTAAAACTATTTTTGTAGAATTTCTATGTATTTTTAGGATTTTATAAAAAGATTTTAAATCCTGTTTTCAGACCTGGACATTGGCTGACAGGACAAGTCGGTCGACCGGACCGGTCGACCGATGTGCACAGCCTTGTGCACACTGCCAGCACAGTGGCCGGTCGACCGGGTCGGTCGACCGACCAGGAGAGCTTTTGCTCTCTGGAAATATCAGTCGACCGAGCCGGTCGACCGATAGAGAGTTTGCTCTCTGCTCCAGGAAGTCGGTCGACCGGGCCGGTCGACCGGAGGCTGCAACGGTCGGATTTTTGACCGTTGCCGGTCGACCGGGCCGGTCGACCGGTAGCTCTGACAGAACCCCAACGGCTCTATTTTCTGTCAGCCTATAAAAGGGGGTCTTGTCAACTGTTTTTGGTAGAAGATTTTGAGGACTTCTTGAGCCAGTTTTTCCAAGTGATTTCAGAAGTTTTCTCCACAAAATAGAGTGCCAATATTTCCTATCAAAAGGGATTTTATCAAGAGAGTGTTTATTGTGATTTCTTGAGTTTTCCATCAAAAGTTCTTTCCTTGATTTCTCACACTACACTTGAGCATCCATTGAGCTATTCATCCTATAGGAGAGTTGTAGTGAGAGTTTGTAATTGGTGATCAAGTGTTTAGATCACCAAGAGATCATTTCTTGTTCTTTGAGAAGGCGGACGGTTGTGTTCGCGGTTTGATTGAGGGTCCTAGTGAGGACTTGGTGTTGTTGGGTCCTAGTGAGGACTTGTAGCTTGAGGTGCGGCCTCGACGAGCCGGTGGGCTTGTGGTGTGTAAGGGACTAGAGAGTCCGAGGGCTTGTAGGTGTTGCGGCACCGAGGAGAGATCCGGTGGGATCTTGCATAGTGGAAATCCTTCGTGTGTCGAAGGCGGGGATGTAGAGCAAGTGTGCTCGAATCTCGAAACAAACCCTTTGTGTTTGCGATTGCTCACTCTTGCTCTCTTTCTTTTTGTCTCTATTTTATATCTTGCATTCAATTTATTGTGTTCATCTTATATATGCATGATATATTCCCTTGTGCTCATAATTGATATACATACTTGCTTGGGTTTGTTGTTAACACTAGTATTCAACCAAGAGAGCCAACGCGGCACCTCAACCCATTCAAGGGGAATCTAGAGGAGTTTATCCAGAGCCTCGCAAGGGGAATTCTGCAACACTCTTGTGTTATACATAAGTGTTTAATTAAAAGAAGTTTAATTTGGTCAACTTAGTTTTAATTCCGCATTATTTGTTCATAATTGACCATTAGATTAGCCATCACCTATTCACCCCCCTCTAGGTGATCTTACAATTGGTATCAGAGCTAGTGCTCTTGATATTGGGTCTAACAACCTAAGAGTTAAAGATCCTCCTTTTTGGCTAATCACAATATTTTTGTACACACACACCTTACCATGGACTTCATGTCTCCACCCACCTTTGACATTCTTAACATCCAAATTTGGAAGGTTAAGATGTCTTTGTTCCTCAAGGCCCTAGGCATTCATGTCTATCTTGCTACATTTAATGATTCATATATTAACAATAGCAAGTATATTGAGGGTAATACAAAAGCCCTAAATGCTTTGAAGAGTACCCTAAATGATGATTACTTATTTAGGGTTGCTAATATTGATTCGGCTTTTGTAGCTTGGAACATCATCACCTCCCTTGGCGAAAAGGATCTATATTATGCCGGGAGCGATTCGGACGTTGGAAGCAACACCTCCAACACATGCTTTATGGTCCAAGGGGATAACCCCCTTGAGGTAAATTCCGAATCTGATGATGAGAACATGTCATATGATGAGCTCACTACCTTTTGTCATCTTATACTTGAAAAATATGACATGCTTAAAAGGAATAATAAAAATTTGAAAAAGAAAATTGCTTGCATGCATGTAGAACATGACTCTTTTAGAGATAACATTGCATGCTTAGAAAAAGATAACAATATTTTGAAAAAGAAATTTGATTGCATGCATGTAGAAAATGACTCTTTTAGAAATAAACTTGCATGTTTAGAAAAAGAAAAAGAGGATTTGAAAAATGAAAATGTTTCCCTTATGTCTAAATTAAATGATTTGTGTGAAGGGAACACTATTTTGAAGGATAAGATCATTTTGATGGAAAAACAAAAGGAAAATATTTTTCAAGAAAATATTACTTTGAAAAGAAAATTTGTTGAAAAGGAAAAAGACTTTGTTTCTAAAAAGAAAAAGAAAAATGATTCTTCATCTCATCATGCTTTTCATGCCACATCTAATGAGATTAAGAATAGGAAAAACAAAATGAATAATTTGAGTTCAACTTTGAACTCTTGTGCATTCAATCATTCTAAGTTGGAATCTTTGTTTCAAAAGAAACAAGTTCCCCATGCTCATGCACATACTCATCATGCTCATGCTTATGGTGCACATCACGATCACAATCACACTCATAAGCATCATGCTAAGGTGTACACATGTACACATTGTGGCCGCAAAGGCCATTTAGCAAAATATTGTTTTGATAAGAAACCATACTTATATTTTGCTAAATATAATAGATTTTGGGTTCCTTATAACAATGCTAACCCCAAAGGACCCAAGAAAACATGGGTACCAAAACCCCCACCTTTTGATTGTGATGTAGGTGAGGGCTCTCACAAGACGTGAGAGGATTGGTGCCTTGGTAGCCAATGCAATGGACATGATGGACAAACATTGGGATGCATTGCTATCAAGGAATCTTGGTGGGAAAGGCCACCATATTTGGAGCTTTGGAGTTGGTAATAATTTCTAAACTCCTACCTTTTATGTACATGCTTTTACATATGTCATACTCATAGCATGTTCATGATTTTATTTGATTTGTGCTTCATGTGGTATTTACATGCTTAGATGTAGATTTGTCAAACTTGTATGTATACATATACAAATAGTGAATTACAATTGACTCTTAAATAATTTGAACTTCATGCTCACTTGTATCCACTTTATGCATATGTATAATCTAGTTTTGATAATTCTCATATATACATGTTTTGCCAATTTTTGTGATTTACTTCATGTATATGCATGCTTAATTCAAATCTAATAAATATACATGTATACCCGTGAGTCTCTTGCCTTCATGCAAACATTTAATAGACTCTTTTATTTTTGGGATATGTATGCATATTGTTAGATTTGTATAAACCATACATATACCATGAAAATTGTTGATTTTAGTAAAAAAATGATTTTTCATGATTTGTTGTTAAAAATTTGACTTATGATCGTTTTGGGTTTCAATGACTATTTTCATGAAGATACTATTTACATAACCTTTGAACACTCATCTTAAGAAAACATATAATTTGGAGCTTTATGGACTATGAGTGCTTGAACTTTTATGTACTTAGTAGTATTTATGAAAAACATTTGAATTTGATGTATTTGAAGGATCTTTAACTAGTTTTTCAAAAACAATTTATACTAGTTAGTTATTCTTCAAATAGCCTTTGAGATTTACACATGATACTATTTTACATTTGGTATTTTACAATTATATGGATAAATTCTTTTATATTCTCAAAATTTATTTGATGCGTCATGATTTGAATATTAGTTTGAATGTTAACCTTTATCAACACTAGGATTTATACTTGTACATATTATGGGCTACAAATAAATCTATTTATATTTGTGCTTGAATGCCTATTTGAACCCATTAGATGTGCTTGTATTGCTTAGTTTTGATGATAATTACATCTTCAAACTTGTATTCCCATTTTGGACTTGTGATTTGACCATGTGCTTTTCATTTCATGTATATGCTTGTCTTGCCAAAACATTAAGATATATATGGATACCTCTTGAGTCATTTGCCTTTAATGCAAATCTACTTATATGGACTCAATTGTATTTTAGGGATATATATGTATACTTAATGTCTTGACAAAACATACATATATCTTGAAATATAAATTTTGTTTTTAATAAAATTTTGTGTTTTTAAAATTGGTACAATAAAATTTTTGTGATGGATTTCAAGAATTCAAAATTTATGATTTGAAGGAATATTGAGTTTTATTGCTATTTTTCATGATGCCATGTTCCACATAACACTAGTTCACTCATTTTTTTTTGAATTTGGACTTTATAGATAGAGTGTTTTTAGTGCCTTGTGTTTCATTGATCTTTCATGAAAAACTTTTTAACTTATTCCTTGATGGAAGGATCTCGTACTAGTTCTTAAAACAAGTTCATTTAACTAGTTCGAATTCTTCATATGGTAGATTATATGATGTATACACTTATGCTTACTTTTCAATTGGTATCATTGGTTATTTGCAATTGGTATCAATATGACTTCATGTTGTGTATATCCATATTTTGATTGTATGTATGAATGCCTTCAAATTATATCAATTTCTATTGGTATTATCTTGTCATACATATATGTTATCTATTTGTGCTTATTTTACAAGTGGTATTTCCTTTAAAGCACAAAGATTGTTGATGCTAAGCTTAATTAGATTTCAAATTGGTATTTCATAATAAGCTTATGCATTGTGTTTTGAAATTGGTATCAAAAATTCAAAATTTGATTATTTTACAATTGATATCTCAAAATTTGTTGTTACTAAGAAAAAGTTAAAATTTTGTTTTGATAAAGAAAAATTCAAAATTTTTGATTTGTATTGTCTATATGCAAGGAGAGCTTAACATCTCTTCCATATGTAGATTCATGTTGAGTGTATTGTGTATTGAGAAGCTTAACATCTTTTCTTTATATGGTACACGTGTGTAGGGGGAGCTTCACATCTCCTCTTATTCATTACATAATGTGTGTTATGTGAATTAGGGCTTCACATCCCTCTTTCATGTAATGCATATGTGTAGGGAAGCTAACTTAGCGTCTTCCTCTTCATGAATTTATATCGCATATAAATCTTTAGTAATTTTACCATTGGTTTGTATTACCCCTCATTGATTTTTTTTGTTTTTGACAAAAAGGGGGAGAAAATTTTATTTGATTTGGTTTCGCTTTGAACCCTTTGTTGATGATTGACAAAAAGGGGGAGAAGTATTTTAGATTGTATATGCATGTTTTCATTGCTTAAGGGGGAGAAGTATTTGTCTTCCTCACTTATTATGCATATATGTTATATTTTCCAATTAGGAGCAAAAGATTTGATTTATGATTTGATTTATATGATTGCATCTCCTACATTGCATACATGTCATGTGCTTTTATTGCCATATCTATTATTTATTTGGTATGCATGAGTTAAGGGGGAGCTTCTTTGAAGCTTTACTTTAATCCATGCATATATAACCTCATGAGTTTTGTCATCATCAAAAAGGGGGAGATTGTTGGCCCAAAGGCCTATCGCCCTAGTTTTGATGATGATCAACTCATGAAGTTATATTTACTAATGATCTTGTGCTAATTAGTGACAGATTTGAGATCAAGATCTTAGTAGTTGCATAGCTCAACAAAGGATAAAAGAACAAGATTTGGAGCTTGCATGATGTGATCCAAGGAGCTTTTGGATCAAGCTTGGACCAAGTCAAGAAGATGAGAAGCCTTCAAGTGAAGACTTCAAGAAGATGAAGACTTGTGTCTAGGTATAAGATTTTGTTTTTGTTTTAGAGTAAAATGTAAAGGATAGATAGTTGGTGGATTGCTCAAGTATACCATGCACACACACTCTTGATAGAATTGTTTTCATAAAAGAATTTTTGTTTTAGAAAAGAATTTTAACCAAAAACCAAATTTGTATTTAAGTGGTTTTGATTTTTGGTATTTCATAGTTTACATATCTTATATCCAAAACCATGCTTAGAGCCTATTGTCAAAAACTAGATATTTCATCTTGATTGTGTAGTGGATCATATCCATACACACTATGCTTTAAAGTATATCTTGTTTTTGTATTTGATGAAGTTATGGAAAAACAAGTTTTAGAAAAACATGTTGTTTTAGAAAAACGTTTTTATTATGAGCTAATATTTCCTAGTTACAAAAATAGACCAAAACATCTATAACATGTCTTGATTTTGTGCAAGCATGTTTGTTCTTCATAGTATATTGGTAAAACTATTTTTGTAGAATTTTTATGTATTTTTAGGATTTTATAAAAAGATTTTAAATCCTGTTTTCAGACCTGGACATTGGCTGACAGGCCAAGTCGGTCGACCGGACCGGTCGACCGATGTGCACAGCCTTGTGCACACTGCCAGCACAGTGGCCGGTCGACCGGGTCGGTCGACCGACCAGGAGAGCTTTTGCTCTCTGGAAATATCAGTCGACCGAGCCGGTCGACCGATAGAGAGTTTGCTCTCTGCTCCAGGAAGTCGGTCGACCGGGCCGGTCGACCGGAGGCTGCAACGGTCGGATTTTTGACCGTTGCCGGTCGACCGGGCCGGTCGACCGGTAGCTCTGACAGAACCCCAACGGCTCTATTTTCTGTCAGCCTATAAAAGGGGGTCTTGTCAACTGTTTTGGTAGAAGATTTTGAGGACTTCTTGAGCCAGTTTTTCCAAGTGATTTCAGAAGTTTTCTCTACAAAATAGAGTGCCAATATTTCCTATCAAAAGGGATTTTATCAAGAGAGTGTTTATTGTGATTTCTTGAGTTTTCCATCAAAAGTTCTTTCCTTGATTTCTCACACTACACTTGAGCATCCATTGAGCTATTCATCCTATAGGAGAGTTGTAGTGAGAGTTTGTAATTGGTGATCAAGTGTTTAGATCACCAAGAGATCATTTCTTGTTCTTTGAGAAGGCGGACGGTTGTGTTCGCGGTTTGATTGAGGGTCCTAGTGAGGACTTGGTGTTGTTGGGTCCTAGTGAGGACTTGTAGCTTGAGGTGCGGCCTCGACGAGCCGGTGGGCTTGTGGTGTGTAAGGGACTAGAGAGTCCGAGGGCTTGTAGGTGTTGCGGCACCGAGGAGAGATCCGGTGGGATCTTGCATAGTGGAAATCCTTCGTGTGTCGAAGGCGGGGATGTAGAGCAAGTGTGCTCGAACCTCGAAACAAACCCTTTGTGTTTGCGATTGCTCACTCTTGCTCTCTTTCTTTTTTGTCTCTATTTTATATCTTGCATTCAATTTATTGTGTTCATCTTATATATGCATGATATATTCCCTTGTGCTCATAATTGATATACATACTTGCTTGGGTTTGTTTTTAACACTAGTATTCAACCAAGAGAGCCAACGCGGCACCTCAACCCATTCAAGGGGAATCTAGAGGAGTTTGTCCAGAGCCTCGCAAGGGGAATTCGGCAACACTCTTGTGTTATACATAAGTGTTTAATTAAAAGAAGTTTAATTTGGTCAACTTAGTTTTAATTCCGCATTATTTGTTCATAATTGACCATTAGATTAGCCATCACCTATTCACCCCCCTCTAGGTGATCTTACAGTTCCCCTTGCTCTCCAGCTGCCTCAGCTCCTACAATCAAGAAGAATTGATAATAAGTCATTTGGAACACACAAAAGACCTATTATACGGACGGAGTTGATCTTACCCAGATCCAGAGCAAATTCACCGGTAGTCGGTTCAGCAACCGACGGGTCCGTTACTAACGGGATAGCAGGAGGGAACGCTGCTGAGGGTTCGCCCTCTACGATAACCGTAGGAGCCTGGCGACGGGGCTTCTTCGCCAATGACTTCCTACGAGATCTACCCTCCCGCTTTCTTTTGAAGTGGACATCAGAATCCTCTTCCTCCACTTCTTCTACACAATGAGGGGGAATGGTCCCCATCACACCAGAGCCAGTCGCAGAAGTCTCAGCCCCCGCTCCCGCTTCGAAGCGAGGACTTCCTGCATCTGAGGCCTCGTTGTCATTAACAGCGACGAATTCCTCTATGCCCGGGACGCGGACCCTTTTGCCTCCCCTCTTCTCAGAAGCCTTCCGTTTCAACCGCTGAGAAATTAACTTCACACCAGAGCTGTTGGCCTTGAAATCGAGAGGTGTGGAGTTGGAAGTTGTGTACCACTGGCAGAAGCACAGGGTCATTTGAAGATTGGGACTCTTTAACGGCGTACGCAGCCGCGCCCCAGTACCGCCTGCAGTAAAGAATCGCCAGGCACGGGCCCCGTCAATAAGACTCCCCATGAAGGCCAAATCAGGATTGTGGTTGCCCACATACAGCTGGTCGTACCCAAACTGCCGAGCAAACCGGCTGGGGACATAAGGTTCCAAATAGCAGGTATCCCCGCTTCTGTACAATAAGTGTGAGGGCCGGATGCTGACCAGCCACTCAAAAACTCCCCGGCTCAGGGAAGACCGCCCTTCCCCCTCATCTCGGAACTCCTCGTCGTATCCTGCACCCCGAATACGGGGAAAACAGCGGAAGAGACCGTAAACGTCATATCGACGCACCAATTTACGGGCCTCAGCCACGTATTTCTTCAGCCACGAACGTCCTTCGAATCGGCGGAGGAGCGCCATTCGAACACCTTGCGGAGGGTCCTCTCCAACTCCAATCAGTGAAGGACAATGTAAGGCGAACCACGCCATCAGATAGGTGTAGGGCAGACCTATCCTAGGATTGGGTCCGTCACAAGGCAAAATGGCCCCCTTTCCACGCTTCATTGCTGGCGGCCTGCAAAAAGCCTCCGTTAATGCACGGAGGCCTCTTTGAATGCAGCACACCATGGCCGGGAGAAGACCCAGACGGCGACCATGGACCAAACGAACGGCGGGCAGCAAAACATTCGGATGAACGATGTCACCTGAAGAAGATGGCACTACGCATTTCTTCAGCCAGACGGTTAAGAAACCGGCCAGCAGTGCCTCCCGAGACATAGGCTGACGAGCCTGATGATGGAAGCTCCGAAGGACATCACCCTTCTCATAGGGACCATCTCTTCAGTTATGACAAGATCCCTTTGAAGGTGCATCTGCATCCGTTCAAAGATATCCCCATCAGCAACTCCGCAATGTGCTGCTTCAGGAGCATTCCTCATATCCAGGAACAAGTAATTCCCCCAGCTCTTCAAGCTACAGGAAGTGCCCTTGCTGCCACCATGGATGCCGGAACAAATGTGCAAGTGGCACATTAACTCCCGATAAGTCTCGAATAAGGCAGGCTCCTGCTTCTCCAGAAGAGTCAGCTCTGCCTCGCACGGAAAGTGTTCTTCATAAGGGAGAGACCCGAAAGGCAAAGCAGAGATTTCCCACATCTCATGCAAGGCCATGCCCAACTCGCCGACAGGGGTAAAGAAAGTCCCTGAAGCTGGGCAATATAATTCAAAAATGGCGTAAAAGCACGCCACATTTATCTCAATGCCGTGGCAGGTCGCCCTGACGGCCTCATAGAGGTTTAGCCTCTCCAAATCCTCCTTGAAATGAGCAAGGATGTAGGTAGTCAAATCCACCCACCACGTCTTCGGAGGATGAATCCAGCCTGGGGTCCTGAAGTCAGTGGCTGGATAGTTCCCATTGACCTTGCAGAATTGGTTGCCAAAGGTCAACGCCACTGTAGGATTTTCTCCCACTGGGATGTCTCGCGACACATTCCCAGGATGTAGACCCATTATGCAACGAGGAGGCCCCGCTCTTGCATAACCAGGAGACTGAAGCATCAATTTCCCTATGTGGACGGAGTCGGTATTTCGGCTCACATCCCATGCCATCTTCCGAGCCTGCGTCACACACTGGAAGGAAGACAAAGAAAAATGTCGTCTGTTGGATGGAAGGTAAAACTTCTCATCACCCAACTGGAAGATCCATTGCCCTTCTCCGGCCTGTAGTTGGTGATCAGGATCTGGCGCGGCATCCCCAAACATGAAGTCAGGCTTCCTATAAGTCCGACGGTCAACATCTTCAAGAGGAGCCGTAGTCAGAATACTCCTCGTGGTGTGCTAGTCACCACCGTGAATAAGCGTGTCTCGAACAAGAGAGCTCTGCTCACTAAACACAGAAGCTTGCCCTTGAAATTGCAAGCTGATATTGCCATCAACTCCGCTGATCATCCCAAACAGATTGTTCAAGGGACTGGGAATGTAGTGCACTGCAAGAACAAAACGAACTATGATTAGTTCACCAGCCAAGCGAACATGAAGACATAAATTTCACCAAGGCATAGTCTCGCCCAATGAGCAAAGCCAGCAAGGTGATAGCTTCAACAAAGCTTAATCTCGCGGACAAGTCTACATTTTGCAGAAAATGCCCAAGTATTAACTTCGCTTAAGCAGAAAGTGGTATAGCCCTAAGGGCTGACGTCATCAAAAGGGCATTATGGTCAAAAACCATTCTTGACGGCCATGATCGAAGGGACAGACCCGTATCCTGTTCCTCAACAGGACGAAGACAGCCCAAGCAATAGCTTCGTACGGAAGCTTAGACAAGAACTGTTCAGTTCTTAGTTTCCCGTCCAAGAAAATGAGGGAAATTCAGGGAAACGGATTCCCTAATAAAAACAGATCATGTTCGATCGTTCTGATAGCCAAATATCGGCTTTAAAAGAGAGACTGCAGTCTCTGATCAAAAGAGAAAGTCCCTTACCGGCGACTGGTCGCTCGATGACCGGAGGAGGAGAAGGACCCTCCGCTGCAGAAGTTGCCACTTCTTTCCCCGCTCGTCTCTTGGGCGCCATTGAAGAGCTGTGAAAGTTCTCAAAGCTTTCTGAATAAAGAGGAAAGGAAAGAGGAAGAAGAAGAATCAAAAGTTCTCTGGAAAAAAGATCTGTTCTTTCTCAGCCCGATCGGGCTTTTATAGGCCAATCAGCGCCTGAAACGATGCCTCGAAAAGGGCACGGGCCGCTGTTTCAATTTGAAACGTTGCTTAAAGCGCCTTCCCGAGAAGCGCTGACTCAGCCACTAAGGCTTAACCTCGTCAATGAGTCAAAGTGCGGACTTCGCACAAGTTCATCAAGAACTTCGCCAAAAAGATTGCCTTAGCCCACTAAAGGCACAGTTCGCCGATATGCCAGCATCGTGCGAAGCTCATTCAAAAAGGACCCTGTCCTTAACTCTGCATAAAGTTTAGCCCCGCTATGGCCAAATTCTCAATGAAGGTAGGCAAAAATCAGATGACCAGAAAATGAACTTTCATTGATTTAAGAGGAAAGGTATATTGATACTACATCAAAGTTGTATTTCATACAATAGATTCAGTTGCTCAACAGGATCATTTGCGCAAAAGGCATACAAGTGGTTTTATCTGCTTCCAAACCAGACCAACTGGACACGAAAGGCCTTCCTCCTGCACAAGGCCGTAACCAGTTGTGCCACGAGGACAGGGCCATAATTTTCCACATAATGGCAGATTTTGCCACCAGGAAGCTGGATCACCTTTGATGAAAATTGGCAATGAACTTATCGCCGCCAACACGATAGATCACCTATAATGGGAATTGGCAGTGATGTCAGTGATCTCACAGGTGTGACGTCCGCTTTCCTGAAGCGGATCATCTCCAACGAAGCGGCCACCAGCCTCACCTCAGAACGAATCATCTCGGATAAGAGGCTGCCAACAGCCTCTGGGACACACATCAGCTGCCCCAAGTTGTTCCTCCTGCTTAAAAGTAAAGCTTCAACCGGGAAGCATAAGGCAACTTTTCAGTCTCTTTCATCAAGACACAAGATCGGCGAACATAGCTCACTGTAATGTAAAATTGGAGCAAGTTAGCAGTTAAACACAGAAGACACTGTAAAAGCGCTAAAGCCGAATTCTTTGGGGCAAAGCAATCCGATTTCAGTTAAATCAAAGGATAAGCCTCGTTCGCACAGCAGTGATGGGCTAGCTCAGCAAACGCCAAGTCCTAGCCTCGCCTATATGGCTAAGCCAGACTGATCCTATGGGACACAGTCTTAGCCTCACCTATATGGCAAGACTGGCTCAACCTTGAAGATACCAGGTCCCAAGTTCTGCCTATGTAGCAGACTTAACATACAATGATCTTTCTGTGATCAAGTCAGATGATAGCTTCGTTGGTGAAGCTATGTCAAAATCCTTCTCTGCAGACCAGTCAATTGTAAGATGAAGAGTAAGGAAAACTAATCCCTGAAGCAGCTGTTAAAGCTGAATTAAGGGAGATGAATTTTCTAAAATCGGTGAAGTCGTTGAATGATCAAGACTTACCGGTCCTTGGCCGGATAATGACCAGAGTGGGCATTCTCACTAATTCAGAGATCTGAGTATCTCTCTCAACTAAGAGAAGAGGAGAAGAGCAGATCACTTCTCTTCAGAGGACCTCAAGTGTCCTATTTATAGGCCCCATGGCCTGAGCACTGCCGCCTCAAGCGTGGAAGCACGAGCGCATTTAAGGCATTTACTGCGCCTTGAGAAACGGGACGGTTTCCCTTGAAACCGTGCAAAGGGAGAAACGTCTCCCTCATAAAGGCACTTATTGCGCCTTGAAGAAAGAGAATATCCTCCCTCGGAAACGTGCAAATCGGAAAATATCTCCCTCGATCAGCACGAAGAAAGGAGTAATCCTCCTCGTAAATGGCCCACGGCAGTTGGCCTCAGGAAAGCGACAAACACTCCAGGGCGAACGTATCTCCAGAAGCCCAGATGCGGAGCTACCTGCACGCGAAGCTACTCAGAGTCACGAACCTCTGTGCAATTCTTCGGTGAATCTACATCCCAAAGCAGGATTTAAAGCGAAGCTGAACTCAACTATTATGGCGACGTTCATTCTCCACCAATCAAAGAAGTTCAAAGTATTTCGAAGTCTGAGCCATTGCAGACTTTCGAAAACTTTGAAGGGGGTCTTGTTGATACTTAAAAAAGACAAGATTCTTATTGGTCCGAACAATGTCTAAACTTGTTAACATTTACAAAAGACAAGTGACAGACGAGCTGAAGACCAGTTTTCACCCATCTCCGAGGGACAAGGAAGCAACTTGGACTCCACTGATCCAGCAAGCAGACAGTGAACCCGGATTGTTTCTAAACAGACCTCAGCAGGTCTAAGGTGCTAACACTTAGCATCGCATGAGCCCAAAGGGATAGCCTCGCTTGAGAGGCTAATATCACTTGACTTCGCCTCGAAGCCATCCAAAGCCTCGCCAGGAAGCTAACTCGCAACTTCGCCACAGAGGACTCCAGCTCCGCCAAAGGGTTTCTTTCGGACTTCGCCAAAAGCTGCCTCTAGCTCCGCTACGAGCTCAATGCGGGCAGCTCCGCCATTGGTCTGCTATGGTCAACCTTTGACCAATCAAATCTCCGGATGAGATCAGATCTAATCCGATCAAATCCAATTAAGATCAAATCAGAGATCAAATTTGGCAGTTGATTGCCATAATCTCTTGACTCTCCTAAAATGAGTAAGAAGATCAGGGGAAATCCTCCGACGATATGGAAAGGATCAAGAAGATCAACCGACCTGCCAATTCTAGCTTCGCAGAAGCTGATCTTAGGCTCACAGCAAGGCTACTTTCCGGATTCAAACAGATTCGATTCAATCTGTTTCTATATTTTCAAGGTACAATTATACCCCTGCTCTCCCTATAAATAGCCCATCAGGGCACAAGGAGAGAACACACGCGATACGCTCGAGAGAGGAGGACTTCTTGGAAGAGCTTTTCTGAGACGACACGCATAAGAGGACTCCACAAGCAGAGGCTTCTTCACAACGCACCGTGCGCTCTCGAATTCAGAGATCTTTTAGAGAATTGCTTTCTCTATCCATGGTGTTGATACCCTAACATCGTCCTTCTTCTCAAAGAATCTCCGGAACCAGGCGAGAAGGAATTCCTAAATTGAAGGCGATTTTGAGAAGCAGCAAGAGGGTTCTACCAACCTTCTATTCTCTGATTCCCGGAACCAGGCGAGAAGGGAATCACATCGCTCGCATCGTCAAAGGGACAAAGTGGTCGCGCGCTGACCAGACTCCTATCGGCACACTTCTCCAGAATCTCTGAGGAGATCTACTTGTAATCTTTTTAAGAATACTTGTAATTTAGCTCCTCAAACTCTTTTTTGTAAGTTTTTCCCTTTGCAAACATAATGGAAAACAGGGCTGAGCACTATTGTGACGATCGTATACTGATTACATCATGATGCATGACGTAAACATTGAAGGAGTCCATCATTGACCAAGAACAATGGTGTTTCTTGAGGTCGAAATGCAGCAGAACCTTCTGATTCCACCCGACCAACTGGTGTGGGTCATAATCCTTCGTTGATGAACATCTCCACAACCAGAAAGTCATCCAATGAACATGAATTTTTTGTCGATGTCACTTCTGGGGTAAGATTGGTGAAGGGAGAATCCGAGACCTTACAGGTGATGTCCTCTTTCCCGTGACCTGCAAGAGGACCATACCCACCACTATACCCACTGTGACCATGACAAACCCGGGGGCACTGCCGGTGCATCATGTCCAATGAGGTCTTGACGGATGTCATCAGTCGCGCAAATCCTCGTCGCCGATGAACAGGAGCCTTGATTTCTCCAGTGCTCGACCATCAAACAAGTTCGCTGGTCGATATATTCTCCCAAGGACCCAGAGAATATGCAAAAGGCTGATTAAGGCTACCTACAAGAAATAAAAACCAAAGGGTTAGAATTCTATTAAGACGAAAACAGAAAGACTGAAGAACAGACGCGGGTATAGCTGTATACTTCAGACGCAGGGATGACCAGTGCAGAAAGTCAAAATTCTGTTACGACAGAAACAGACGCGATTGAAGTTGAGGACTTCAGATACGCACAGATCTGAATGCGATCTAGTTTTAGACCCGCGTTCAAAATATAAGACGCAAAGAGGACCAGACGCAAAAGTTGCCACATCCTTGTTTGCGAAACAAGGGTTGCTACATCCAAGTCTGAAGGCCTCGAAAAGAATTAAAATTCTTTTAAGTTAGCAACCTCAAACGCGAGCTTTATATGCAAAGCTCGCGTCTCAAAGTCTAAGTACAGAGTTCATCACACTTGCTGTAACGCCCCGGTCCCAAGGATACGGAGACGTTATGGCGACGTACATACGCAAGGTGAAAACACCCTCGCGCGTACGTTAAGCCTCAGTACAGGAAATAGCCTCCATATATACAAGTGTTCTAGCATGAAATAAGTACAAGAATACCTGCAGAAAGAGGTTAGAGATCATAACAGATAGGAAAAATATGGATAAATAAGATAACAGAAATAAATCACATAGATACCTATGAATGGTCTCGAGGACGAGTCTCCTATCGGACAATACGATAACCCGGATCTCCAACCTGGGCACGCAAACCCAGGGTCGTCAGAAAGCGACCTAGTGAGTGGTAAAATGAAGGAGGCAGTAATATTGTACTATAGTAATACAAGCACGATAATAATATATAATACATGTTTAGGTAATAGTGATACCATATAATAGAAATTTAATAATCTGTAGCAATATAACAATGACATATTTTAATACCATCACCACCTAGCATGTTATCATCGGGTCATGTCCACAGTAGTCTCCAGTTTGATATAATAAATCTGTTGTATAGTGGTGAGTGATAGAAGTGAACATGCAGATGGGCATATGCAATACGGTGTTGTGTCTATACAATAATGATGTCTGCAAGATATACAGAAAATAGAAGATATGCAATGCAGAGTATACATGTACATGAGTAGTATGCCACCACAGAAAGTGTAACATGTACCAAGTAAAGTAACAAAGTATACATGTAGCATGATAGCGGAGAAATGATCAGGAACAGTACCAAGTACAACGTAACAAGAGTATACATGTATCAGGTAAGTCATGATATTTATACAATAATAACAATCAGTACCACTTGGTATTATAATCAATCTCTTCCAGTGTCCCATACCACTGGCAGTTCATACTGGAGCCCGCACTCCAGTCGAACCCATCCGGACATGGCATACGGGTACCATTATCCAAACGAGAGAGTGACCAAATAACAAGTGTTCCCGACGTCACTATTGTGTATACTATTTATTATGTTAATTGGAAACCAAATGGTCGAGGAGCTCTTATCGGGTAGGTGTATCCCGTGCATACCCGGGATCACGGCCTTAAACAAACCCCTAGCTGCTGAGACCAGGGCCCTCCGCTAAGAGGGGAGCACGAATCAAGTAACGGGAGCTCATGGAGCTATTGGTAGGCAGCACTACCATCCCCTGCAGTGGGAGTAACAATATGGATCCAGTACATCCACCCGATAAGATCTAGTCAACTGTCAAGTCTCCCCCATCCCCAAGTTATATTTATGATCTGATATTTAAAGCACACAGTGTAACAAGAACAAATACAGTGCATGATACATGTCACATGATAACAGGACCTGAGCTCTGTTGATAGCATAGAACAAGATAACGGGAAACGGGGACAATAGATGTGGGATTCCACACATCGCATATCAACAGCTCATGTATCCAGTAACGGGAATATCAATATCAGTAACGGAAAATAACCATATAACGGGAATACAGGACGGACTACATCACGGTAACAATAATCCATGTAGCATAAACAATGGTCAATATAACGGGAATACAAGAATAGCCATGTAGCAATAATATAACCGATGATCCATGTAACAGGAATACATAGACAATCAATGCATGTATACTGGGTGGTGTAAGAACATGAAGTAACTGTGCACAGAGTATCCATGTAGCGGTATCCAGTGTAATAGCATCTCAGTGTATCAGTGGTTCACGAACATGCAGTAATAATGTCATGAATCTCAGTGTCTATGTAAGAGTAAGACATGTACATGGAACATCATGAAATAACGGTATCTAGTGCGTTCATTGCATTAGAATGTCCGTGGGATGGTGATACTAGCACATGAAATATCAGTGTCGCGTATCCATGGAACAGTGGTCATGAACATGAAATGATAGTGTCCTGTGTAGTGTATCAGATGTTGACATGCAATACTGTATCGAATGTATCGGTGGGTCTGTAATGGTGACAGTGTCATAGTGACAATGTACATGTAACAGTAACGAAGTGATAATATCCAATGATGTAATAGATGTAACTAAATCATGTGGAATAGATATAATTATCTATTACTTATATTTTATAGACTTCTCTATAATGAAGTATATTTTAATTACCATTTATAGTGATTTACCCATATCTATGATTTATTAACTAAAGCAATCACTCAATTTAACATGAATAAATATACTTTATAAAATGAAAACACTCACAAACTCACCATGGGAAGGTAGCTCTCTTTCCCACGATCGCAACGGATCCAGAATCGTCCAAATCGGAGTCCGGATGCTCCAGATATCGCCCGAATACTTTATTGGGCTTTGGATGCGGGTTTGGGCTCTTAACGGGTCGGGTTTGGATCCGATACCCAAACCCGAAACTTAAGTTAAATGGATATTGGGTTAATAGGTACCAACCCACCCAATAGGGTTAATGGGTTCGGGTTCATACCCGAACCCAGTAAGAGAGAGAGAGAGCAGCAGCAGCAGCTGTTGCTGCTGCTGCGCGAGCAAGCCGGCCAGCCTTGCTGGCCGGCGGCGAGGGGGGCCTGCCGACGGCGGTCCCGGCAGCCGGCGGCGCGATCGTAGGTCAGGCGAGAGAGAGAGAGAGTGAGAGAGAGAGGAGAGGAGAGAGAGAACAGAGAGAAAAGGAGAGGGGGCAGCGGGGCAGCCTGGCCGCCTGGCCGGCGGTCGTTCAGGCCGCCGGCGGCGGTCTGGGGCCGCGCACAGAGCCAGGGGGAAGAGAGAGAGAGTGAGAGAGAGCAAGAGAGGGAGGAGTTTACAGTAGAAGGAAGAAGGAGAAGAAAAAGAAAAGAAAAGAAAAGGAGAAGAAGAAGAAGAAGAAGAAGGGGAGAGAGTGACGCCCGTGCTGGGGAGGCGCGGTGGGCGCCGGCCACCGGCGGCGCGAGCGCAGTTCGATCCCGCCCCCGGGCCTGGAACAGTGCAAAGGGGAGAGGGAGAGGAATTTGAGAGAGAGTGTTTTAGAGAGAGAGAGAGAGAGAAATATGAGAGAGAGAGAGTGAGAAGGGGGTTTTTATTTAGAGGAGAGAGAAAAAGAGGCGGTGGAGTATGGCGGTGGGGAGGCATCCAGAGAATTGGAGAAGAAGAGAAAAAGAAAAGAAAGAGAAATGATTATTTTTATATATATTTAATTAATATTATTTTATTCAGTAAAATTTGACTAGCTCCGTATGGTTTCCCAAAATTACTGAAAAATAGAGAATATTACATGGAGGAGGAATGTGCAATCAGATTCATGAAATAAAGTCCGGTTTGCAAGTTAAAAATCCTGGAGTGTATCATCGATACCGGTCGACACCAGATTGGCCCGATTTTCTATAAATTCAGAAAAATCTCCAAAAATACCAAATTGTAGCTACTGTGATTCTAAGACATATGGTGAAAGCAGATTCCCAAAATGCTACTCCGTTTGTGAAATAAAAATCGTAGAGCCGATTATCAGTATCGGTCGACACCGGCCACAGCGATTTTTCAAAATAATCCAGAAAAATTCTAGAAAATTCTGAAAAATCTAAAATATTAGAAAATGATATCTGAAACTAAAATCGGCTCAATCTGACTAATAGAAAGGTCAAATCAATTTTGTACGTCGTATCGAGAATTGATACTGTGATACGTACATCAGGGAGCAGGGGGTTACATTTCTCCCCACCTTACAAAAAATTTCGTCCTCGAAATTTCAAGTCAGGTGTGAGAATAATATTTCCAACCCCAAAGCCTAAAGGTTACGGGTCCACGACACGTCCGCTGCGCACTCTGATATCTATAAGGAACTCGGGATGAGAAGTATTGTAGTGAACTAACACTAACGGATTGGAAGCACTAAGATGCAAAGAAAACGAGAAGGAAATCGGATATTCTGGTTGAAAACTGTAAGTAAGGAATACAAAAGAGTCAAGGAATGAATTATCAATGACAGTGTATTCCTGTACTCGTCGCTGGAATCCCCAAATTCAGATACAGATAAGTTAATCTGAACCTGATTGTACTATTGGTAAGAGCCCAAGCATTGATCCAGGTGGTTACCCACGCCAGGTGTGAACCTAGGCTCTGATACCACTATGTAACGCCCCGGTCCTAAGGATACGGAGACATTATGGCGACGTACATACGCAAGGTGAAAACACCCTCGCGCGTACGTTAAGCCTCAGTACAAGAAATAGCCTCCATATATTCAAGTGTTCCAGCATGAAATAAGTACAAGAATACCTGCAGAAAGAGGTTAGAGATCATAACAGATAGGAAAAACAGGGATAAATAAGATAACAGAAACAAATCACATAGATACCTATGAATGGTCTCGAGGACGAGTCTCCTATCGGACAATACGATAACCCGGATCTCCAACCTGGGCACGCAAACCCAGGGTCATCAGAAAGCGACCTAGTGAGTGGTAAAATGAAGGAGGCAGTAATATTGTACTATAGTAATACAAGCACGATAATAATATATAATACATGTTTAGGTAATAGTGATACCATATAATAGAAATTTAATAATCTGTAGCAATATAACAATGACATATTTTAATACCATCACCACCTAGCATGTTATCATCGGGTCATGTCCACAGTAGTCTCCAATTTGATATAATAAATCTGTTGTATAGTGGTGAGTGATAGAAGTGAACATGCAGATGGGCATATGCAATACGGTGTTGTGTCTATACAATAATGATGTCTGCAAGGTATACAGAAAATAGAAGATATGCAATGCAGAGTATACATGTACATGAGTAGTATGCCACCACAGAAAGTGTAACATGTACCAGGTAAAGTAACAAAGTATACATGTAGCATGATAGCGGAGAAATGATCAGGAACAGTACCAAGTACAACGTAACAAGAGTATACATGTATCAGGTAAGTCATGATATTTATACAATAATAACAACCAGTACCACTTGATATTGTAATCAATCTCTTCCAGTGTCCCATACCACTGGCAGTTCATACTGGAGCCCGCACTCCAGTCGAACCCATCCGGACATGGCATACGGGTACCATTATCCAAACGAGAGAGTGACCAAATAACAAGTGTTCCCGACGTCACTATTGTGTATACTGTTTTATTATGTTAATTGGAAACCAAATGGTCGAGGAGCTCTTATCGGGTAGGTGTATCCCGTGCATACCCGGGATCACGGCCTTAAACAAACCACTGGCTGCTGAGACCAGGGCCCTCCGCTAAGAGGGGAGCACGAATCAAGTAACGGGAGCTCATGGAGCTATTGGTAGGCAGCACTACCATCCCCTGCAGTGGGAGTAACAATATGGATCCAGTACATCCACCCGATAAGATCTAGTCAACTGTCAAGTCTCCCCCATCCCCAAGTTATATTTATGATCTGATATTTAAAGCACACAGTGTAACAAGAACAAATACAGTGCATGATACATGTCACATGATAACAGGACCTGAGCTCTGTTGATAGCATAGAACAAGATAACGGGAAACGGGAACAATAGATGTGGGATTCCACACATCGCATATCAACAGCTCATGTATCCAGTAACTGGAATATCAATATTAGTAACGGAAAATAACCATATAACGGGAATACAGGACGGACTACATCACGGTAACAATAATCCTTGTAGCATAAACAGTGGTCAATATAACGGGAATACAAGAATAGCCATGTAGCAATAATATAACCGATGATCCATGTAACAGGAATACATAGACAATCAATGCATGTATACAGGGTGATGTAAGAACATGAAGTAACTATGCACAGAGTATCCATGTAGCAGTATCCAGTGTAATAGCATCTCAGTGTATCAGTGGTTCATGAACATGCAGTAATAATGTCATGAATCTCAGTGTCTATGTAAGAGTAAGACATGTACATGGAACATCATGAAATAACTGTATCTAGTGCGTTCAGTGCATTAGAATGTCCGTGGGATGGTGATACTAGCACATGAAATATCAGTGTCGTGTATCCATGGAACAGTGGTCATGAACATGAAATGATAGTGTCCTGTGTAGTGTATCAGATGTTGACATGCAATACTGTATCGAATGTATCAGTGGGTCTGTAATGGTGACAGTGTCATAGTGACAATGTACATGTAACAGTAATGAAGTGATAATATCCAATGATGTAATAGATGTAACTAAATCATGTGGAATAGATATAATTATCTATTACTTATATTTTATAGACTTCTCTATAATGAAGTATATTTTAATTACCATTTATAGTGATTTACCCATATCTATGATTTATTAACTAAAGTAATCACTCAATTTAACATGAATAAATATACTTTATAAAATGAAAACACTCACAAACTCGCCATGGGAAGGTAGCTCTCTTTCCCACGATCGCAACGGATCCAGATTCGTCCAAATCGGAGTCCGGATGCTCCAGATATCGCCCAAATACTTTATTGGGCTTTGGATGTGGGTTTGGGCTCTTAACGGGTCGGGTTTGGATCCGATACCCAAACCCGTCACTTAAGTTAAATGGATATTGGGTTAATGGGTACCAACCCACCCAATAAGGTTAATGGGTTCGGGTTCATACCCGAACCCAGTAAGAGAGAGCAGCAGCAGCAGCTGTTGCTGCTGCTGCGCGAGCAAGCCGGCCAGCCTTGCTAGCCGGCGGCGAGGGGGCCTGCCGACGGCGGTCCCGGCCGCCGGCGGCGCGACCGTAGGTCAGGCGAGAGAGAGAGAGAGTGAGAGAGAGAGAGAGAGGAGAGGAGAGAGAGAACAGAGAGAAAAGGAGAGGGGCAGCGGGGCAGCCTAGCCGCCTCGCCGGCGGTCGCCCAGGCTGGCGACGGCGGTCTAGGGCCGCGCACAGAGCCAGGGGGAAGAGAGAGAGAGAGTGAGAGAGAGCAAGAGAGGGGAGGAGTTTACAGTAGAAGGAAGAAGGAGAAGAAAAAGAAAAGAAAAGAAAAAGAAGAAGAAGAAGAAGGGGAGAGTGGCGCCCGTGCTGGGGAGGCGCGGTGGGCGCCGGCCACCGGCCACCGGCGGCGCGAGCGCGGTTCGATCCCGCCCCCGGGCCTGGAACAGTGCAAAGGGGAGAGGGAGAGGAATTTGAGAGAGAGTGTTTTAGAGAGAGAGAGAAATATGAGAGAGAGAGAGAGAGTGAGTGAGAAGGGGGTTTTTATTTAGAGGAGAGAGAAAAAGAGGCGGTGGAGTATGGCGGTGGGGAGGCATCCAGAGAATTGGAGAAGAAGAGAAAAAGAAAAGAAAGAGAAATGATTATTTATATATATATTTAATTAATATTATTTTATTTAGTAAAATTTGACTAGCTCCGTATGGTTTCCCAAAATTACCGAAAAATAGAGAATATTACATGGAGGAGGAATGTGCAATCAGATTCATGAAATAAAGTCCGATTTGCAAGTTAAAAATCCTGGAGTGTATCGTCGATACCGGTCGACACCAGATTGGCCCGATTTTCGATAAATTCAGAAAAATCTCCAAAAATACCAAACTGTAGCTACTGTGATTCTAAGACATATGGTGAAAGCAGATTCCCAAAATGCTACTCTGTTTGTGAAATAAAAATCGTAGAGCCGATTATCAGTATCGGTCGACACCGACTACAGCGATTTTTCAAAATAATCCAGAAAAATTTCAGAAAATTCTGAGAAATCTAAAATATTAGAAAATGATATCTGAAACTAAAATCGGCTCAATCTGACTAATAGAAAGGTCAAATCAATTTTGTATGTCGTATCGAGCATTGATATTGTGATACGTACATCAGGGAGCAGGGGGTTACACTTGCGTTCAAAGGATTTTGAGTAAGAGTTCAAACTCAATCAACTCGCACTTCATCAAGAAGTCTAAAAGACGCGACTTCCAAATAATGGGCGCACCAGTCAGAATTCAAGAGAAGGTCAAGAGAGTGAATCTCTTCAAGGGACAGAAAAACCAAAACTCAGTGGGACTGAGTATTTCATGGTGACAAGTAGTTCCTACCCGCAGAAGAACCCTCTAGAGGTTGAACTTTATGCATCAAGGGGCGAATATAAGAGGTACTCAGAGGAATGCTTTTTGATCTTGAAATCACTTGACAATGATAATCTTCAGGAAAGATTAAAGAAAAGCATGAAAGCTTTGAGTTTTCGCTGTCCATGGGGGCACATCCCATTGAAGGAAGAAGATTAAGTCAAGATAAAGACCCTCAGAGCGCCTGATCTTAAGGGAAACAGTCTAAGCAATGGACTGATAAGGGGGCGAAGCCTATTTATAGGCGAGCCATAAGGCCTGTAATTAATGGCGTAAAAAAATCAGAGCCATCAGCCTTAATTCCTGCACGAACGTTAAAGCCCAATAAAGAGCTGACGCATGGATTGCCGCTTCGGGAAACATCAGAGGACACGAGTCCCCAATCGTCAACGCCGACTTGGCATTTAAAGATCTAACAAGATCTTTAAGACGAGTTGCATGTGACGCTTAGGAGGTTGCGTCAGGCACAGATTCAAAGGTCGCGTCCTGAGATCCGCGTCCTTTCATGAACCCGAAAAGCCGCGTTCATTTCATTCCTTTCGAAAGGGCCATGACCGCGTCTCTGGGAATGATTCAGAGCCGTGTCTCCTCAGCGAATTGGATCCATTCAGAGGTTGCGTCTTGAGTTCGCATCAACTTGAAAGCTGCGTTCTGAAGCTTGCGTCCTCAATGACCAGAAAAGGCCCATGTCATTCTCGAGGAGCCCAGAACTGCGCCTCCATTCCGAGATGAAAGTCTTACCTCCATCATAAACTCAATACAGCCTGAGTTTGCGCCTTATCAAGGGACCAGAGCCGCGTCTCTACTGAGCCAGTGCCGCATCCCCATCAATTAGCTGAGATCCATGCGTCAGTCTTGAGGAACCTAAGACCGCGTCTCCACTGCATCTTGATTTTGCATCCTGACAGAATCAAGGGCCGCGTCCATGGATCCACCTCCTTCCATAACCAGGGCCGCATCGTGCGTCTTCCTTGGTGAGCTTGAACAGTGTCTCCGTTAGCGAGTCAGAGTCGCGTTTCCCAGATTCGCGTCCCACTATAAATGAGAGCCGCGTCTCGCTCAAGAACTCAGTTCAGCCTTAGTTTATTATTCATGGCCGACTAAAGACTACATTTCACAAACAGTCAAAGACTACGGTTATAAAAATTCAGTTCATCTACAGTTAGCAAAGAACTTGAAAGGACAAAGATGGAATAAAACTTTGACGACTTTTATTATTTGATTCATGGTAAAAGTAATACAGACACTCTTAACAAATTGAGTGTTAAAAAAAAAGGGTGAATAATACAAAAAGGAGAAGAACTCTAATAATCCTGCTTCGCCAAAGAACGGATTTGTTCCCGGAGACGATGCATCTCGTGCTGACGTGCCCTTTCAACCTCCACCAGAGCTTGGACCCGCAGCTCCTCCTCAGACAAAAATCTCTTCGCAGCCAGTTGCGCTTGAAGAGACTCCAATCTGGAGGAATGAGCAGAGAGGTTTTATTCAACCTGTGTCCTGGCAGTTTCCAGGTCCTCCAGCCTTTTTTTAGCAGCGACAAGCTTCTTCTCATTGGTCTCGGTCAAGGCTTGTGCCTTGGCAATGGTAGCTCGAGCAGTGGCAAAAACCTGCTCTGCACTCTGTATGACGATTTCAGATTCCTTGGAATCGCCAATCAGCTTTTGGTGGTCAGCTTGAAAATGCTGGAGATGGCAGGCCTCTTCAGCTATTTTTTCTCCATCTCCTTTCGCTCATGTTCTTGAGCGGTAAGAAGCTTATTCAGGGTTGTCCGAGCCTCATCTACTGAGCCAGCATTCTCCAGAGTCTTAAGCTCCTTCAGGTGGCTCCCCAGCTGCTCCACCAGCATCAGGCATGCCCTAGCCTGCGAAGGACTCCTAGTATGACCAATGTTCTCGATCTAATTTTCGAGAAGTATTCGGGCAAACTCGAAAGAGCTGCCCCCAGAAAGGATGAGGTCAATACAAGATCTTATGGAAGTAAAAAATTGCTGCACCATTTGACGTGCTAGCTCTTCCATGATGTCATTAGCTGGAGATAACCCTGCTGTTGTACTCCCGGACCCCCTTTCCATGACAGTGTGAGAGACGGGAACCAGTTCAGATTGCGCAAAAGTGAGGCCGATGATAGGTTCGTCAGGTACTGAGGTAGTCACCAATACCTCCGGGACGGTTATTGTCGTAGCAGCCTCCACTGCAACAGAAGCAACACGAAACCTTGCGGCATCGGGTTCCCTGGTCGAAGTTTGGACTGTGCTATCTTCTGCGTCAATGCTTGCCACAGGATCCTCTACTTGAGCTACCCCAGTGCTCTCTGCAAACCACTAAAATTTCAGTGATAATAATGAAAAGGAGAATATTCAATACGTCAGTATTCTCTTACCAAGTTGAGGATCTGAAGATGGCGAATTCCTGGATAGTTCGTGTGGGGTTAAGGCCTCCCTGACCTCGACGTTTGCACTCTCTTGAGGATTCTGATAATAGGAGCCTCAAGGCCCTCCTGCTGGGCTAGCTCTTGAATCATCTCCTCAATATGAGAGGAAGTTGTAGCTTCACTGTCGACAGCCAGCCCTATAGCAGAAAATCAAAATGAAATGTCAGAACCCTTCCCTAACTTGAGGAGGAGCCAGTTCAAGAAGACAAGGAGAGTACCTTCGGTAACAGCAATTATTGCTATTGGCAAAGCCGTCACAAGGTCACATCCATGTATCTCTTCCTCCGAAATATGCGAGAATTATTTTCTCGTATCAGGAAGAGCGGGTTCATCGCCAAAATTAACTTCTTCGCCAGAATAATATCCATGTTCTTCGGACGACGAAGACAATAATTCAACACAAGAGGTTTTAGCAATCGAGACCTTACCACTGAGTACCCCAGTAGTAGGGCTGGGGTCGACAACCCGCGAAGTGGGTATCAATACACTGGGAGACACAGGCTGTTGTACCTCAACCCTTCTCTCATGAACTGAAGAAGGCCCAGGCTGAGTTGAGACTCCCAGGATCTCAACGTCATCCCTCCCTATCAAGTCGACCTCACGTTGCTCTACCTCTTCAGCCATGGCGGGTTCACCTGCAAGCTCCCCTTCTTCCGGGATTACGGGGCCCCTGCTGCGTAGACCGCGAGGACGAAGAAGGGGGATCTCCTCTTCATCTTCCTCTTCCTCCCTCTGCTCCTCAACACCAGAAGGAACTACCTCGAGCATTGAAGCTTCAGCCTCCGATTCCCTCCTAGCCTTCTTCGGGATGGGCTCATCCTTGGAAGCAGAGCCGTGGGAACGTTTGGACACAGCCTGCCGATTCTTTTTAACAGGCTGCCCCTTGGGTGCTGCTGCCCTTGGTCCCGTCCCTGTTTCCCCTCCTGTTTCCTTCTTGGCTGCCTGATATTCGTCCATACCTCGCATACGTTTGTTGGACACCAACTTGTCCTTATAAGACGCTTTAATGCTCTTAATCACGAGGTATTTATTCCGAAATCAGGCATCCTACTAGCCAGGGAATACCAAGTACAGAAACTGAAGCTGGTATAACAATTGGGTGTCTTGTGAGGCAAGCTGAAAGCAGCTTTTGTCCCTCCAGCCATACTGTAGTACCATGCCCGAGCACCTTCAAACAAATTCCTACTGAATGAGAGGTTGACATTGGGGTTGCCAATATACAATTGATCATAGCCGAACTGTCGAGCGAAACGACTCGGCATGTAAGGCTCGATCGTACATGAATTCCCTTGCCGGAAGAGCAGATACCCAGGCCGAATATTTATCTGCCACTAGAAGACTCCCGATGGCAGCCTTGTAAAATCATCTGGTCCCGCAAGGTCGGCGAATTTATCCCTGTATGATGCACCAGCAATCTCAGGGAAGCAACGGTCGAGCTGATAGTTCGAAACATTCAAAATATATTTCCGAATGTAGAACATATAATAGCAAGACCAGCTCGAAGTTTCCAGCTTCTGCACAAAAGGGACAAACCCCGCAGACAGAGGCACTGCCGTCATCAGGGAAGGAAAGTGCATAACATACCAAGCCATCAAGTACGTATATGGAAGCTCGATCCTGGGGTTAGGAGTTTTTACTCTCGGCCTTCCCTCCGAATCAACTTCTGGCCTGCCCTTGGAGTCGACAATGGCCTCCACTTGGAACATGCTTTTAACCAGAGCCTGTAACCTACTTTGAATTCCAGCCACCATTGCTGGAAGGAGGGCGATGGACTTTCCGTAGGCCAGCAAAACCGCCGAGTACACCACATCGGCGATAATTACTTCATGTGGTAGTGTTGGTACCACACAACGCTTCAGCCATAGCATAAGGAAGCCCGCCAACAGCGCCCGGTCAGAAATGAAAATTCGGGCCTGATGATGAAAAATTTCAAAGACCGTATCAAGGTTGAAAGTATCTTCATTTAACTCCGTGGTGTAAGAGCTTGTAGAGGCGTCGATCCTCTCAGTAATTTCTTCGTCAGTGCAAGGAGCCAGGCTGGTCACTGGGCTATGTTTCTCAGTTATACCATTGAATAGGTAGCTCGCCCAGGACATCTGCTTGACACCCCTATTCCTCCAAGAGGTTATTTGGCCGCAGATGTGGAAGTGGCACAACACTTCCCAGTATGTCTTGTACACCTGAGGGTTTTCCTTCTTTAAGAGATGAAGTTCTTCAGAAGTCGGGACGTACTCTTCATAATGGGCATCTCCCATAACTAGCCCCGAGACTTCATACAATTCATGAAGAGCGAGCCCCATCTCTTCAACCGGAGTAAAAAATGTGCTCGTCAAAGGATTATAATGCTCCAGGATGCCATAAAAATTGTGGGAGCTTTGCGGAGGCCATACTGTACAGCCCTGACCGAGTGATATAACCCCACCTGCTGCAGTAGAGCTCCAAGTTTGAAAAGGACAAATCCAACCATCCTACCCCACCAGGATCTGTTGGAAGAATGAACCCACCCGAGCGGACGGAAGTCGACGGGAAAATCACCCCTCACTTTCATGAACTGATTGATGAAGGTGGTGCCAAGTTGTGGTGTTTCTCCTCTCAGATATTCAGATCTGACTAATCTGGGAAATAAACTAAAGACCTCTTTCTCATGGCCAGCAGAGTGTATTTCTTTGGCACCTAATCTGCCAAGAGAGACACCGGAGACAAATCGGGAAAGATCCCAATCCATCGCACGATGAACAGACATGTGCTGTAGATAGGACAAGGGATACATCCTCTCCATGTTGGGAAGAAAGAACCGCATGTCCCCTATCTGACGGAGCCACTTATAATCTCTATCATGTAGAATCCTATCGTCCTCGTCAATGTCGTTACCAAAGAGGAAAACAGGCTTCTGTAATGGAGTGCGAGAGTCCGTTTCAAACAGTCCATCAGAGATAATCTCCCGGAGGGTCACCATGCTGGCCTTGGAGATTCTCTCCTTTCGATCCTTCGACTTACCAGTAGTCACAAGAGCAATTCTCTGAAGCACGAAGGTCAGATTACGATCAGCGCCACCTACGTGCCCAAAGTGACACTTTTTAGACAAAGGGTTGGAGGAGTATCGTACTGCAAAGAGGACAACACTGGGTCAGAAATCTAAAAGAAAATGGCCAAGTGCTTGAAAAGCAAACGCAAGAATGAGCTCAGACGCGGAAATCAACAAAATCCGCGTCTAGACTCAAAAATGCAAGGCTTGCATGTTGCCTGCATTTCAAAATTCAGAACTTAGAAAAAATTTCTAAGTATCGGACTCAGACGCGAGATTCATTAAAACTTGCATCTGATCTTACAAGACGCAAGAATTGTAAGAAGTTTGCGTCTGAACTCCTCACACTTAGAAAAATTTTGAGTGCTGAACTCAAGACGCAGGGCTCAATAAGGCCCACATTCAGCAAACAGATACAGACTCAGATTGATGAAGCAAAGATGCGGAAGTCATCAAACTCGCATCTTGTCCACCAATTCAAGAACCGCGTCTGACGATCAAATACGGGCATGAGCCTCGCGTTGGCGGTTCACATTTAAAAGGTACTTAAGAGTTGAAAGAACTCTATAAGCCCCTTCAATGGCGGAAACCAAATCAGATGGTTTTACTACCTGAAATAGGGGCCTCCTGCATGGAAGAACCACCCATTTGAATCTCCGGAGCGACAGCGCTCGAGGACGAAGAAACGGGTTTGGTCTTGGGTGCCATTTCAACCGTGAGATCACTGTTGAAGATGGTGAAAATGGAAAAAACTTCGAGCTTTTCTTAACCCTAAAAGGCTCGGCGAAGAAGAAGAGTCTAATGATGACTCTTGAAAGACTGTTGTCTTTTATAGGCACAGAAATCCCCAGAGATACGCGGCGTTTGGCTCGAGGCCTAATCCCCGTCTGACGCGTGGCGTGTATATTAAATGCAACGCAAAATTCGCGCGCCAAAGGAAAGATGTTCCTTCAACTCCTCCGGACATGTGGCAACGCGCCCACAACACGGATTCGTGTTTAACAGAAAATCACGTCCCTCCAAAAATCGCGCCTCTTCAGCAAGGCCAAAGCCGCGCCTAGTTCACAGAGTGAGAGCTGCGTCTTCATCTCAAAGATCGCGTCCCTATAAGAGCCGCATTTTTACAGCAAACGAATGATACGTCCCCACTCCAAGTGAGGACTGCGTCTTTAAAGCAACATGACCCCTGCGTCTACAAGACCTGCATTCAGTCTTTACTTCTGTAATTCAGTTCAATAGTACACTGACACATGCAGATGACTGTTCACCCCTGACTCAAAGTACACCAACAACAAGCTCAGAGCACCGGGGAGGTCTAGACTGCGTATCTAGACACTCGCTACGATCATTTTTGGCGGCTTCAAAAGGTTTCACAGTACACTCACGAAGACCATGTTTCAAACAGGATCAAGCTCAGGGCATCTCAAATGATTGTCAGTCCAATCATGAGAAGTATGAATTCAATCGGAGTCCAAAGTATTTCGAAATCCGTCCCAGTCAACTGCGAAATATCGAAAACTTTGGAGGGGGTTCTGTAGGTTGTCTAAAAATCACTAAAACTAAGTCATCAAAAAACAGAGTCCAAACTCCAGACGCAGGGTTAATCATAACCATCACTGTAGCACCAAGACGCGAAGGTCGAAACCAGCGTCTCAGCATCACTGCAGCACCAAGACGCGAGGGTCGAAGCCCACATCTTAGCATCACTGCAGCACTGAGACGCGAAGGACGAAACACGCGTCTCAGTATCACTGCAGCACCGAGACGCGAGGGTCGAAACTTGCATCTCAGCATCACTTCAGCAACAAGGCGCAAGGCTCAAAACCCGCGTCTCGGTTATAACTGCCCTCGTTATTGGGTCAATTACTGCCCACGTAATGAGGGAGTTAACCCCCATTATGGAGCATTTTTAGGGGGCACGTTCACCTCTAAAACCTCTATAAATAGCCCCGTTTGCTATGGAGAAGGGGTCGGTCGATCGGATAATTCTTGGTAAAGAATTTCGGTTGTGAGCTGTAGAAGCACCAAGACCTCCACTGAAAAGAAAAAGAGAGTTCAACTCTTCTAACAACTTGTTGCGTACAAGTTTGTCTTAGCCTACAATCTCTTTGAGATTCCTGGTGGACAGGAGCTGTGTTACTCCGTCTGCTATCCAAAGAGAGGATTCCCAAGAGGTCCTGACGTTCACCCGGTCAACGGAAAACAAGATTCACTTTCCACCGCCACATCAAGAACCCAACACTAAATAAAGGGGAGATTCAAGTCTAAACATCTTCCCTCCCTTGTAGTAGGAGTATTGATCCGTTGTAATTCTTCATTGATTCAAGGATTACAAGGAATTTTCTCCTACCAAACAGTAATTCTTTTAACGGAGGGTATCGGAGAACAACTGAGCCACTCAGCAACATCTCCTGCAACAGTTAATGCAAAGAACTCAGACTCCATTGATGATTGTGCAATCAGAGTTTACTTCTTGGACTTCTATGAAATGATAGCTCCCCCCATGGTGAGGACAAATCCTCTAATGGATATGCACTCATCTGGTTTTGAGCACCAATTTGCATTTGAGAAGCCTTACAACTGAATATCCGGTATAGAGTAGACTCAGATTCAAAATTCCCTTCAAGTACCTCATTAATCTCTGAACAACATCTCATTGAGGCTTTTTAGGATTACTTATAAATCTGCTAAGCATTATAACAGAGAATGCTATGTTTGGCCTTGTGCAGCTCATTACGTACATAAGACTACCAATATTATTTGAGTACTCTAACTGTCTTACTGGTCTTCCAGTGTTGCGTCGAAGTTTCTTATTGTAATCATATGGCACAGACAACTGTGTCAGGTCGAAGTAGCCATACTTTTTCAACATGTTTTCTATGTAAATGGATTGAGATAATCTAATTTCATCTTTTGTGTAAATGATTTTGATTCTGAGAATCACGTCCGCAGCCTCAAGGTCCTTCATGTTGAACTAGGCCGACAAAAATTCCTTGGTAGATATCACTATCTTCAAGTCGGTCTCGATGCTGAGCATGTCATCTATATAAGGGCAGATCACTACTACCTTTCTTTCAACAACCTTGATGTATAGGCACTTGTCAGATTCACTGACTCGATACCCATTGCTACTAACAATCCTGTCAAATTTCTCATGTCAGAGTTTTAGAGCCTACTTAAAGTCATATAAAGACTTTGTTAGCATATATACCTTATTTATAGAAGCATCAAGTCCTTCTGGTCTTTCCATTTAAACTTCTTCAGTGAGATCTCCATTTAGAAAAGCTGCTTTCACGTCCATCTGGTGAATGATGAACTTCTTGATGGTCGCCCATGCAATCAACACCCTGGTGGTAGTAATTCTGCAAATTGGTGCCTAAATATCGAAGAAGTTAATATCTTTCTGAGAGAAGTCTTTTTCTACTAGTCTCGCTTTGTACTTTTCTATGATACCATCAGGTCACAGTTTCTTTTAAAAATTCACTTGCAGCTGATAGGCTTTGCACCTTCTGGCACATCCACTAATTCCCAGGTGTGATTCTGGATCAGAGAGTCTATTTCGTCACTATGGCTTCCTTCTATAGAATAGCATATTTGGACTGCATTGCATCTTTGAAAATTTGTGGATCTACTTCTATGTTTTAGGTGATGAGTCATCTCCAAAGTCTTGCTTTCTGATGCGTTTAGAAGGTGGCTCTACAGCTTTTCGAGTTTCTTCTTCAACAGCAGTACTTTTGCTTCTGAAGAGATTGACTCATCTGGTGTAACAGACTTTTCAGCATTTTCAAGTATATCTTTAAGCGATAAACATTTATCCGTGATGAACTTATCGTCGAAGAACTTTGCATCTCGAGCTTCGATGATGGAGTTGGTGCCAAGATCCAAAAATTTGCAGGCATCAATATCTTTAGCAAAACTAAGAAACACACACATGTTTGCCTTAGGACTAAGTTTTGGTCTCCTGATATCTAGTATTCGGACGTAGGCAAGACACCCCACACTTTGAGATTGTTTAAGGATGCTGGATATCCCAACCATTGCTGAGGTGGAGCAGTATCTGATTTGGAGTAAGGCACCAGTTCAGGATCCAGTTAGCCATCAGTAATGCCTCTCCCAAATAGCAGGTTGGTAAATCGGATGTAATCAACATCGAGCTTACCATCTCAATGAGTGTGTGATTCTTCCTTTCTGTAATTCCATTATACTGCAGGGAGTAAGTGTTGGTCCAAAGGCCCATCACTCTAGTTTTGATGATGATTAACTAATGTAGTTATAGTACTAATGATCTTGTATTTATTTAGTCTCAGATTTCTGATCAAGATCTTAGTAGGTGTTTAGCTTCAACAAAGGATTTAAAGTCAAGTTTTGAAGCTAACACGTGTTGATTCAAGAGCTTGTACATCAAGACCTCATCAAGTACTCAAGAGGAGTCTAGCTCTTTGGATCAAAGTTTGGACCAAGTCAAGAAGAAGAAGAAGACTTCAAGTGAAGCCCTTCAAGAGAAGACTTGTGTCTAGGTTTGTTTTGTTAAGATTTTATTTTTAGATAAAATGTAAAGGATAGAATAGTTGGTGGATTGCTCAAGTATACCATATACACTCACACACAAGATTTAGATGAGTTTTTATAAAAGAATTTTCATTTTGAAAATTACTAAAGAGTTTTCATTTTAAAAAATACCGGTTTGATTTTTAGAGTTTCTTATATACATATGTTTAACCAAAACCATTTTAGTACTTATTGTCAAAAACATATATATTTCATCATATATGTATAGTGGATCATATACATACACTCTAAGCTTTAAAAGTGTTTAATTTATCTTGTTTTTGTATTTGGAGAAGTTTTGAAAAAATCGATTTGGAAAAATACAGATTTTGTTTCAAGCCAAAATTTCTAAGTTACAAAAATAGTTTAAAATGTTTGTAACATGTTTTGATTTTTACTCAAATATATTTGTATATCAAAGTATAATACTGAACTTATTTTTGTAGATTTTTAGAGAATTTATGAGATTTTATTGAAGAAAAGATACCAAGTTTTTAATCCCTTAAAAAGACTGTTTTGGCTTCTGCCGGTCGACCGCACGGTCGACCGAGCCAGGAGTCGGTCGACCGGGCGGTCGACCGACGTGCACAAGCGTGCACGCCTTGTTTGGCTGGAGGGCCGGTCGACCGACCCGGTCGACCGCCAGAGAGTTCTGCTCTATGGAAATGGCCCCGGTCGACCGGGCGGTCGACCGGCAGAGAGCTCTGCTCTCTGTATCCAGGCCACGGTCGACCGGACCGGTCGACCGCTGGCTCAACGGTCAGAAATCTGACCGTTAGCCGGTCGACCGGGCGGTCGACCGACAGCAGTTTGGACTGCTAATTGGACCCCAACGGCTAGTTTTTGGTTAGCCTATAAAAGGGGCTTCCCTGGGCTGTTTTAGCTAAGATTTTTGGAGAGTTTTAAACCTAGTTTTTTCCTATCTATTTCAGAGGTTTTCTCCACTTGTTTAAGAGCCAAATACTTCCATTCAAAAGGAGAGTTTATCTAGAGTTTTCAAAAGTGATTTTCTTGTGTTTTCCACCACAACTTCAATCCTTATTTTTCTCACAAACACTTAAGCTTTCCATTGCTATATCTAACCTATAGGAGAGTTGTTGTGAGATTGTTTTTAGTTTATCAAGTGTTTAGATCACCAAGAGATCTTTCTTGTATTTGAGGAGGCGGACCTGCGGGTTCGCGTTGTTTCGGGTTCTAGTGAGAACTCGGTGTAGAGGTGCGGCCTCGGCAAGCTAGCGTGCTTGCTTGTGTTTGTTCTTGCGGGAATAAGTGAGAGGGCTAATGAGTCCAAGAGTTCTAGTGGGAACTCCTTGTAGGTGTTGCGGCACCGAGTGATCCGGTGGGATCGTTTTTATTGGAAATCCTTCATAGTGTTGAAGGCGGGGACGTAGAGCAAGTGTGCTCGAACCTCAAAACAAATCTCCCGTATTTGCGATTGCTCTCTCTCTATCTCTCACTTGTCTTTATATCTTGCTTATGCTTATTGCTCATATCTTTACTTGCTTGATATATTTGTGTTTAATTGATATATGCTTGGGGATTGTATGCTCACACTTGTATTCAACCAAGAGAGCCAAAGCGGCACCTCAACTCTTATCTAGAGGAATCTTGAGCAAATAGTCCAGAGCCCTTCACGGGGAATTCGGTTACACTCTTAGGTTATACTTGGTGTGTTGTGTATTAGAATTTATAGTTTGCATAAATAGTTTTAATTCCGTATTAATTCACCATTAGATTAGCTAGTCACCTATTCACCCCCCTCTAGGTGATTTCAATTGGTATCAGAGCCACGTGCTCTTGATTTGGGTCTAACAATCTTGAGTTAAAGATCCTCATTTATAGCTAATCACAATATTTGTACACACACATAGATTTCATGTCACCTCCCACTTTTGATATTCTTAACATCTAAACTTGAAAAGTTAAGAGTCATTATTCCTCAAAGGCCTAGGTATTCATGTTTATCTTGCTACCATTAAGAATTTATATGTTAATAATAGCAAGTATATTGAGGCTAACTCAAAAGCCATTCATGATCTAAAGTCAACCCTAAGTGATGATTATCTATGTAGGGTTTCTAATGTTGATTCGGCTTTTGTAGTTTGGAACACCATAGTCTCCCTTGGCGAATAAGAACAATACTATGCGAGGAGCGACTCGGATGTTGGAAGTGAAGCTTCCAACGTATGCTATATGGTCCAAGGGGATAACCCCCTTGAGGTAAACTTCGAATTCGAGCTAGAAGAGGATGTTGATTTGTCCTATAATGAACTTGAATCATTTTGTCAACAACTCCTTGAAAAATATGAATTGCTTAAAAAGGACAATAAGAAAATGAGAAACAAATTTGATGCCATGTTAAAAGAAAAAGATTCTTTACAAGATAAATTGGAATGTTTTTCAAAAGAAAATGAATGTTTGAAAAATGAGAATATTTCCTTATCTTCAAAATTAAAAGATCTTTGTGAAGGAAATAACTCTTTGAGAAATAAAATTAGTTTGGTGGAAAAACAAAAAGAAGTTGCTTTGAAAGAAAATAATTATTTAAAAAGAAAAGTTATTTCAAAAGAAAAAGAAAATGTTTCTAAAAAGAATAAAAATAATGATTCTCATTCTCACCATGCTTTACATGCCACTATTGATCACAATGAGATTAAATTTTTGAAAAATAGAATATATTGTTTGAGCTCAACTTTGAGTAATTGTGCATTTAACCATAAAAGATTGGAAACCTTGTTTCAAAAGAAACAAGTTCCACATGTTCATGCACATCACCCATAACATGCTTATGCACATTTTGCACGTCATGATCATGCTCATTCACATGTGCATAGTAGAGTGTACAAGTGTACACATTGTGACCGCAAAGGCCATTTAGCAAAATTTTGTTATGATAAAATAAATTATTTAAATTTTGCTAATAAGAATGTTTGGGCTCCGAATAAAACTAACCCCCGTGGACCCAAAAGAAAATGGGTACCAAAGTCCCCACCTCTTGTATTCGATGTAGGTGTGGGCTCTCACACGACGACGTGAGAGATTTGGTGCCTTGGTGGTGGATGCATGGGATCAAATGAACACTACAAATTGATGCACCACTATCAAGGAGGTTTGGTGGGACGACCACCATATTTTGGAGATTTGAAGTATAGTTCTTATGGTTTGGTAACTATCTCTAAACTCCTATTTTATTTACATGCTTTTATAATTGATGATTTTTAGCATGTTTTAGTGTTTGTTAAAAAAAAGCACGTTTTGTGTTTATGCTTCATGTGGTAAATACTTGTTTAGATGTAGTTTTATCAAAACTCGTGTATATACGTGTACAAGTTGTGAGCAACATTTGATTCATATATGTTTGCACTTCATTGCTCATTTGTGCTCACCACATGCACATGGTATATGAAAGTACACCTAGAGGGGGTGAATAGGTGTACGGCTAATCTATGAACAATAATGCGAAAATTAAAACTAAATTGCAACACACTTAATGTAACCAACGAGTATAGCCGAATTCCGATGAATGGCTCTGGACTAACTCCTCTTGATTCCTCTGAATAAGAGTTGAGGTGCTATATGAAGCTCTCGTGGTTAAACACAAGTGAGGCACAAACAAACAACACAAGCATGTATATGATATGACAATATGAATCAATGCACAAAGTAAGAGAGAGAGAGAGTTAGAGAAAGTGGATCAAACACAAACACAGATATGTTTCGAGGTTCGAGCACACAGCTCTACGTCCCCGCATTCACACAGAAGGATTTCCACTATCTCGTCCACACAGGACTTCCCACACAGGAAAACCTCCAATGAGGATTTGGGGCAATTACAATTTGGAGTACACAACTCCTCTCTTTACAAACACAACCTCTACACTTAGAGGTTAGGCACAAAGCCAACACAAATCCACCTCACAAATGAGGGATGGGCACAAAGCCAAACAACCAATCAACCTCTCACTAGAGGGATAGGGCACAAAGCCACCACTCCAATAATCAACCTCTACACAAGAGGGATATCACAAATAAGGAGGATTTACAACTTGGTGATCACAAAGACCACAAACCAATTTTCTCACAAATCAAGATCCTAATAGATAGGTAGATATGATAAGCTCAAGTGAGAAAATAAAGTATTTGGAAATGAAAACAACAAAGAAAGACACTTGGGAAAATCACAAGATATTGAAATAAAGATCAAAAACCAATTCCCAAATACTCTCTTTTTCTTTGAATTTTCCAACACTTTATAACAAATGAAGATAGATCTTTTGAACCCAAAACTCTTTTGAAAAACTTACTGTTTAAACACTAGAGAAGTAGGAAATTTTTGCCCTAAAAATTTTTGTTGAAAAACTACTTCAAATTGGGTATTTATAGCCCCATAAAAATTTTGCCGTTGGCTGGCAGAAAGGTCAAAAATGACCTTTCGGTCGACCGGCCGGTCGACCGGCCAATGGTCAGAACTAGAGAGCAACGGCTCTCTGGCCGGTCGATCGTCCGGTCGACCGGGCCAACCCGAGAGTGGGTTGACTTCAGTCGGTCGACCGCTCGGTCGACCGGCCAAGCAAGCTGCCTGCGTGCACGCCCTTGTGCACGTCGGTCGACCGGTCCGGTCGACGACTACTGGTCCGGTCGACCGCCAGGGCCTGGCAGGACTGGTTATAGGATTTGAAAACTGTTCTTTTTAATATCAAATAAATCCCATAAAATCTCTAAAAATCCACAAAAATAAGTTATTATATTATCTTTGAAATACAAACATGTGTAAAAAAATTCAACACATATTTCAAACTATTTGAACCATTTTTGTGTCCTTAAAGTTTTACCGAAAATCAAAATCTGTATTTTCCAAAACTAGGATTTTTGAAATGGAAAATCGTTTTGTCCAAAACTCATCCAAATACAAAAACATGATATTGAAACAACTTTGAGGCATATAGTATATGGATATAATCTAATATACATATAAAGATATATATCAATGTTTTTGACATTAAATCCGAAAATAAGTTTTGTTAAAATACCAAAACTCCAAACTCATGAAATAGACTATCAAACTAAGTTTGTTTAAATAGTTCAAGTATAGATGTATATAGAACAAATCTAATATACATTAAACCATGTAAACTTTGTTTTGATACTATCTATTCATGAAAACCAAGATCGGTTAAACCAAAAACTAAAAACCAAAACATAAAACTTTAAACAAGTGTGTGTGTGTTGTGAACTTGAGCATATCACACTATCTAACTTTACAAATGGATCTAAACTAACTATTCTAAAACAAACTGAGGTCTTCTTGTAGAGCGCTGTCTCCAAGTCGACTCGATCCAAACGTGATCCACCGAGCTTGACTCCAAACGAGTGTTAGATATGAACTTGACGCTCGGGCTCTTGAATCACCATGTGAAAGCTCCAAAACACTTTTGTTGAAGCTAATCACCTACTAATATCTTGGTTAAATATCTGAAACTAAATATCACAAGATTATTAGTAAACTATAACTACATGAGTTAATCATTATCAAAACTAGAGTGGAAGGCCTTTGGGCCAACAATCTCCCCCTTTTTGATGATGACAAAACTCATGGAGTTATTTATGCATGGATTAAAGTTAAGCTTCAAAGAAGCTCCCCCTTAACTCATGCATAGCAATAAATAATAAAATATTCAATGAATGAATATACATAAACATGCATAAAACAATGAAATGAACATGCTCTTCATACCAAATTTTTAAAAAAAAATAATTTCTTCTTCTTTTTAATATAAACATGTTCTTAAATACCAATGAAAATATAAACTTAGAATAAACATGTTCTTTAAAATAATTGTTCTTGATACCAATAAAAATTTCAATTGAAAGCTAATCAATAAAAGTTCTTGGTACCAATAATAAAACTTTTAATAAAAGCTCTTGATATTAATTGAAAGATAATCAATAAAAACTTTTGATACCAACATTAAAAATATTAATAAAAGTTCTTGATATCAATAAAACAAAACACCAAACTATGTTCTTGATACTAATATTCATGCTCTTGATACCAATATCAACAAAACATAAAATAAACTCTCTTTATATCAATATGAAACAAAACAAACTTTGATAAACATGCATATAAGCTCAAATACTTCTCCCTTTTTTTGTCAATCATCTACAAAGGGGTCAAAGAAAACCAATATGTTCTCCCCCTTTTTGTCCGAAACAAAAATCAATAAGGGGTGAAATAAAACATTATGATACCAATTAAAAAAATATATCAATTTAGTGCATCATGATACCAATGAAAATAAACAAATAGGTAAATCAACCAAAAAATTTGAAGAATTACCAATTGAAAGTAAATAAGGCATTGAAAACCAATCTTGAAGAAACCAAATGAAAGTACCAATTGAAAGTACATAAAACATTTTTGAAGAAACCAAACAAAATTTTGATATCAATTGAAAGATGTAAACATATAGATAATCTTGATACCAATTGTAAAAATTAGTACCAATTGAAAATATTTTATACTTTTGATACCAATTTGAAAAACATAAACCAATTGAAGATATTTTTCATTAGAAGTGTATGATACCAAATTAAAATCAATATGTAATATCCCTAATGTAAAATACTGTATTTTTATTTTTCTAAAGTATTTATTTTATTTTACTGGTGATATTATTATTATTTATTAACTTGAGTTATAGTACAAATTATTTTAAGATAGTAAATAGTATTTTGGCCTTATAATTATCTTTAACATTATTAAGTATTATCATTTTAATTACTAACTAGTATTTTTCCCATTACTATGTTACTAGTTTTATTATTATAGTTGCTATTATTGTTAATATTGATATTGTTATTATTCTTATTCATATTGTATTATTTTAGTCATTATTATTAATGTTAGTACTTTTACCAAGTATTATTAGATAAGATTTTTTAATGTTGATAATTTTATTGTAATTATTATTGTTAATTATTATTATGATATTGTTAATCACTATTAATAGTATTATTATTTCATCCAAGCCCAATAAGCTCAGCCCATTCTCCTTTTCATTTTATTTTCTTTTCCTTTTTATTCTAAGCCCACATGAGCCAAGCTCACTTCCTTATTTTCATCTTTTTCTATTTTTCTTTAAGCCCGAAAGCTAAGCCCGCAAGCCCACTCTCTATTTTTCTTATCCTTCATATTATTTATTTCTCTTAACTAAAACCCAATAACCCATAACCCATTACTATAAAATCCTTACCCATTAACCCAAAACCCAATCCTAATTTTAATCCTAATTTAAATCCTAACAAAAATCACATCTAAATAGGATCTCCTTGAGATTTTTAGTAATCTTCAATTCTAATCCTAACTTACTAAATTAAGCCATTTAAACCTAATTGGAATTCGTATTTCTAAAATCTCTTATAACCTATATAAAGACTCAAACCCTTCTTTCTCTTCTACCTCAAGAGAAAACCCTAGTCTCCCCACTTCCATCTCTTCCTTCTCCTCAAGTGGATCGTGAACAAACGGCTTCGAGGTATAGGGATTGAGGAGAAAGCAAGGAGGAACAACTCAAGTAAAAATTTAATTTTTATGAATTCAATTATTTAATTAAAATAGCATGATTAAGATTCTATTTTGTTACGAAAATTAGATCTCCCCTAAATTTAAATCAATTTATATGAATTAGAATTTGATAACATATCATGATTTAAAAATCCCCTTTTTATGAAACTGAAAATCCATCCAATAATAATAAATAGGATAAAATTTGTATGAATTAAAAATTATAATTAAATTGGAGTACCATGCTTAGATTTACCCTTTTTAAGAATTTCTTCATCATCAAAAAAAAAAACAAAACAAAACAAAAAAAACAAAACAAGACCCAAAAAAAAAAAATTGCTGGCTGCTGCACAGACCGCTTGGGTCTGTGCAGAGCCAGGCTGGCCAGGCCGCACCTGGCCTGGCCAGGGCCTGGCTGGCCCGGGTGGCCCGGCCAAGGCCGGCCCAGGCTGGCTGGGCCTGGCCTAGCCCGGGCCTGGCAGGCCTGGGCTCGGCTAGGCTGCACAGTCAGGGCCATTCGGCCCTGTAAAAAAGAAAAAAAAAATTTCTGGACCAGGCCTGGGCCTGGCCTGGTCCAGCCCGGGCCTGGACTAGGCCTGGGCCTGGGCTGTTGTGTTAAAAAAAAAAAAGAAAATCTGGACCAGGCCCAGGTCCGGCCTGGTCCACCTGGGCTAGGCCTGGGCCACCTCATATAATAGAAAAGAAAAGAAGAAAGAAAAGAAAGGAAGAAAGAATAGATCATTTGCAATAAAAATAATTTATTAAAAATATCAAAAAATGGGAGAAAAATATAAACAATAATTTATAATATTTCTACTTTCTATGATAAAACTTTTAGACTAATAGCAATATGGAATTAAATCAAATCACCCACTTTAAACCTTTTCACTTAATGGCAAATTCATACACATTAAGTGTTTTAAGGATTTAAAGCCCATTAAAAAAATCCAACAAAAAAATTAGAAATTAGTTTAAACTAAACCTACTAAATTCATTAAACCTAAAGAATCATATTTCTAACTAATTAATCAAGATTAAAATCCCTTATAACTCTCAAGTAAAATATTCTTTTAAAAATCTAACAATTCCTATTTAATAATTTATGTAGATTTATCAAGGCCTTGTAATTTCAGTGCTCTGGACTTGGGATGGATCTCAGGTGAGTGTCACTTCTTTGTTTAATTTTATTAAATTCTATTTTGTGAGTGTCTTACTTCTTTGTTAAATTTTATTTAATCATGTTGTGAGTGTTTCTCTTCATCATTTTGTGAGTGTTTCACTTTCATCATTTCATGTGACTGTTTGAGATATTTTACTATTATTATCACTTGTATCACTTTATGAGACATTATTGATTGATCTACTTATTTGTGTAGTGACCTTGTATCAGTATCATTTCATGTGTTGATAGATCGCTGTTGTTGCCTTAGGCCTAGCATTGATATACCTTAGACCAGACTTGATCTTGTAACTGATCTAGTGGTGATAAATCTTAGAATATAAGTATATTGATTTTGAGGCTGATTGATTGATGATTGAGGACTAGAAATTCATATTTTATGCGGGATATTTATCGGACAAACTGTTGGTGACTATTCCGATTAGAACTCTTTTGGATATTGAGGATGTGTTAGGCTTGTGTTGCTTTATTGATAGACTGTTTTACCGATGCATGGATATGTGTGAATATGATACCCTTGACGCTAGTATATACGATGAGACTGACTTCTGGACTGTTAGGAGTTATAATTTTTGGATTATCGCATTGGTGAGTTTGACTGATATAGTGATGACTTTATCGATGTTGACCACTAGATGTAGAGGTGATCTAGATTCTATGTTGATCGAAGACGTTACACTGCTTAGTTATGATTTTAATTTTTGGAATATTAATGATCTAATAAACAGGAGATCTTTATTGATAAAATGAACATTTTGGACTTGAACCTGTCGGTAAACTCGATTGGATTTGAGTTGACTTGGGGGTTGAGGAATAGACGTTGACTGGGTTGACTTGATCTGGCTTGGTGGATTTTTAAATATGTGTACTTGACTTTGGGATCCTGTGATTGACCTTGATAGAGTGAGGGTGTGTGATAATCTAGATCAAATTAAAAATATGAGGATTTGATTAGATGTATCAGAACTTGTGTTTGTTTCAGTTTTTGAGGTTCAGATATATCGGTGACTATATTACATGTTCGGAGTTTTATGACAGTTATTGATCGATCAGATTTATTGATGACTTAGAGGATGGATACATCGATGACTTTGAGGATATGAGTTGATTATATACATTGCCCGAATTATTCTATTCATGACAGTAGATCATTATTCATCCTGAATATCTTGATTTACATGAGGAACTTGATTGTTTATACATGATATCTACCTGATATTATTGTCCATGTTACTTAATTGCTGGAAAAATATTGTTACATGGTAACAACACCGTCATGTTATACTTGTTACATATTCCTGTTATACCGGCATCCTGTTCACTAATATTATATATTCCTGTTATACCGGTATCCTGATTACACATGTTTATATTATTACCGTGACTACCATCGAGTTATCCCAGTGATTCAAGTAACATGAACATTAAGTAATCTTGATAAACTAATAATATGATATTAGATAACTTACACTGGGATTGGGGAGATTGATGGAGGAGACAGCGTCTGTATTTTGGGTGGACCTAGGATTTAGGTTGCGCAGCCGAAAGAGGGTTCCACTGCAGGGTTCCCGTGGGGTGACTGGCACCCCGTCCTGTTTCCTGTTATACATGTTATACATGTACCTGTTCCTGTTATTCATGTTCCTGACTACCTTGCGGTAGGTCCTGGTTCAGCACCAGGAGTCTGGGCCGTGGTCCCAGGTATGCACGGGACCCACCTAAAATACAGACAATGTCTCCAACCGATCAGTTTCAATAACTGAGGACCTCAATTGGCATGTGTGGTAGGCGTAGTATGGGATGCGTCTATTACATGTGGTAATTGGTGTTCGCTGACATAATTAATAATAATAAACTGTTAATGTATTGTGACTAACCGTGATCACCCGACTGTATATATATGTATAACTATGATAGATATAGGATTGTACACCAGAGTGACATGTGCTAGGTTATACCTTCAGATATCAGTTGCTTGTTTACAGTTGTGATATTTGACTTTTATCTTCATTCATGTGGTTATGCAGTTATCTGTTTATCATGTTATTTAGTTATTTTCTGTCTGTAGTTTATTTGGTTATTATTCTGTGCACATTGGTTATATGCACGAGCTCTCCCCTTTACACACACACTCACCAGGTCGCTTTCTGACGACCCTGGATTTGCACGTCCAGATATTGGACGCTTTGTTTCTATTGTGCAGGTGTTCGAGGAGACGGTACGCTTCGCGAAGAGCTAGAGCTTCTCCCTATTCGATTCCAGTATTCTTATCTTTCTTGTCTTCATATTATTTCCTGATTCTCGTTATATCAGATTCATTTGTTATTCCAGTTCTTTATTCATATGATATCATGCGTGGATGCTTATATGTATTATTGCAGTGGTCGTTGACTCATTATAGTATAAATTTATAGCTTGTTTCGGGTTACTTAAGGCTTAGCGCATATACGTGAGGTATTTTCTTTGCGTATATGCGTCGCCGACTCGTGTCGCGTCTCCATTCCAGCGTATTTTGGGAAGCGGTGCGTGACACAATATTAACTTTTCAATCATCTTTTATCATAAAGTGTGAGAGTAGAATAACAAAACCAATTGAAAGGTGAAATATGATTTTCTCCCCCTTTATGAAATACCAAATAAAATGATGCATAAGCTTGTATAAGAAACCAATTGAAAAATAATTAATTGAAATATGATAGTCATTTAAGAAATCAAGCTTAGCATTAAAATTTGTGCTCAAAGATATAGAGATATAGTAAGCACAAATAGAACATATATATGTATGGAAATTTAAATATCAATCGAAATTGATACTATATGAAGTTTAAGCATACATATATAAAAGCATATATGAGTATATAAAAAGAATATCAATAGTGATACCAATTAAAAGAGACAATGATATTAATTGAAAACACAATAAAATCAAGTGTATAACTCATACTTCCTACCACCCATCTCATGCACATGTTTTAAATGGATTTTCAATAATGAGCATACAAGGCATGGTCGCCCAACCAACCGCCCTTGGATGGGTAGGGGTTTTCAAAAATAAGTTTGAAAATAATATAATAAGTTTGAAAACTCTACCCTATGAAGAATACGAACTAATTATATGAAAAATTTGTAAACTGGTACGAAATCCTTCAAGTAAGGAATAAAACAAAAATATATTTCATGAAAAATATGTAAGTTACATGATCATCAACACTCAAAATCTATAAAGTTCATATCATACTCATGAAAACAAAATCATGAGAAAATAATAAGTAAAGTGAGTGTATAAGAGTTATGTGAAACATATCATCATGAAAATAGGCAATTAAGCTCAAATATGAAATTCCTTGAAACATGAAAGTCATCAAAACTAGAATCCTTCAAGGTATATGTATGTCTTGTACAAACTAAAGTATACATACATATCCAAACATGAACGAGTCCACAAAAGTATATGCATGAAGGCAAGTGGCTCAAGGATGTATATGTATAATTAATAGTTTAGACAAAATAAACATATACATGAAATTTAAATAAAAACATGAAAAACATATCAAAAATGGGAATACAAGTCAAAATGCATGAATCATCAAAATTAGGCTATACTAGTACATCTAATGGGTACAAATGAGCATTCAAGTACAAACATATAATAATCTATTTGTGGCTCACTAGTTGTACAAGTATATACTCAAGTCTTAATGAAAACTAACATCTAAACATGTAATCAAAACATGAAGCATAGAAATCAAAACAAAACTCATATGATCATTATGTAAATGAACATGCATTAGGTCTATAATATACACAATAGCTAAAACAAATATAAGAACACAAAGTTATAAATCCATATTAAACATGGGTGTCTCAAAATACTAATCATGTATATCATATGACTAATAAACATGGCATATGGCATAATGAACATTAAAACAAGACATGCTATAAATGAATGATCTAAAAGCATGCAAATATAAATAAGGAGTAAGAGATAGTTATCAAAACCAATAGGGCAACTCTCCATTTCTCCAAACCAAGGTGGTCCTCCCACCAAACTTCCTTTGAAAGTGATGCATCCAAATTGTCATCTTTAGGCTGGGAACGCACCCACCTCAAGGCACCATTGCTCTCACGTCATGCGAGAGCCCACACCTACATCAAATAACATAGGGGTGGTCTTTGGTACCCACACTCTTTTGGGTCCATGGGGGTTAGCTCCTTTCCTAACCCAAACAAATTTATTTGCTAAATTTACATCATGTATCTTATCAAAACAAAATTTAGTAAGGTGGCCTTACGTCCACAATGTGTACAAGTGTACACATGAGAATACATCGTGTTATGGGAGTGAACGTGGGAAGTATGTGTATGCCGTGGTTTGTGTGCATGCATAAGAGGAACTTGTTTCTTTCGAAACATAGATTCCAACCGTAAGTGGTTCAAAGCACAATGGCTCAAAGTGGAGCCCAAACAATCCACACTCTTTTTTTAACAAACAAATATCATTATCAATCCTAGAAGAAGAGGTGGATACAATAGGTAAGCTAGATGAAGAACCTACACTAGCATGGCAAACATGTGTGTCTAAATCATTTTGCAAAATAGTATTTTTGCTTAAGCAAACTTCTAATTCTTTTGAAATCAAATCAATTTTATTTTGAAAGAATTATTTTCTTTTAATACAAAATCAAGTTTTGAAGTTAAATCCTCATTTTTCTTCAAAACACTTTCACAATTATTTTTACTTTTCAAAATTTTGTTTTCATTTAAAACAAGTTCAAGTTGGGTTTTCAAAGAGTCACACTCAATTGAAATCTCAACCTTCTCTTGCAAAGCCAAATCAAGTTTTGAACACAAACCCTTATTTTCTTCTTTTAGTTCAAAACTCTTCTTTTTCAAAAGATTATATTTTTCTAACAATTTTTCACATACAATTGATAGTTCTTCATTCAAAGCATTTGGATCAACATAATCATCACAAGAAGAACTAGCATCATCATTATCTAATTGAGCATCCGAATATACCTCAAGGGAGTCATTCCCTTGGACCATATAGCAATGTTGCTCGGATTCTCCACTAGATTCATCCTCCATTTGGATTGGCAATTGAAGCTTGGAGGAGGTCAATGTGTTCCACACTGCAAAGGCGGAATCACAGTTAGAAACCATCATAAGATATTCTTTATTAAGCGTGCTTCTAAGTGCCTCAAGGGCTTGTGCATTGGCCTCTATATGCTTGCTATTACCAAGATAGGATTTCTTGGTAGCGGCAAGGAAAACATGCAAGCCTAGGGTTTTTAGGTACATACTCATCCTAAATTTTCACATGTCAATGTTGGAGACGTCAAACATGGGAGGTGTCAAGCAATCCATGAGTGTGTGTAAACAAGATAAGTGTGCAAATGCAAATGATAGATTAGCAAAGCAAGATCACACTCCTAGGTGGTTAAACCAAATATCAGGAGCGTAGGCTCTAATACCAATTGAAAGTACACCTAGAGGGGGTTGAATAGGTGTACGGCTAATCTATGAACAATAATACGGAAATTAAAACTAAAATGCAACACACTTAATGTAACCAACGAGTGTAGCCGAATTCCCGGTGAAGGGCTCTGAACTAACTCCTCTTGATTCCTCTGAATAAGAGTTGAGGTGCTATATGAAGCTCTCGTGGTTGAACACAAGTGAGGCACACACAAATAACACAAGCATGTATATGATATGGCAATATGAATCAATGCACAAAATAAGAGAGAGAGAGAGAGTTAGAGAAAGTGGATCAAACACAAACACCAAGATATGTTTCCAGGTTCGAGCACACAGCTCTACGTCCACGCCTTCACACAGAAGGATTTCCACTATCTCGTCCACACAGGACTTCCCACACAGGGAAACCTCTAATGAGGATTTGGGGCAATTACAATTTGGCGTACACAACTCCTCTCTTTACAAACACAACCTCTATACTTAGAGGCTAGGCACAAAGCCAACAAAATCCACCTCACAAATAAGGGATGGGCACAAAGCCAAACAACCAATCAACCTCTCACTAGAGAGATAGGGCACAAAGCCACCACTCCAATAATCAACCTTTACACAAGAGGGATATCACAAATAAGGAGGGTTTACAACTTGGTGATCACAAAGACCACAAACCAATTTTCTCACAAATCAAGATCCTAATAGATAGGTAGATATGATAAGCTCAAGTGAGAAAATAAAGTGTTTGGAAATGAAAACAAAAAGAAAAATACTTGAGAAAATCACAAGATAGATATTGAAATAAAGATCAAAAATCAATTCCCAAATACTCTCTTTTTCTTTGAATTTTCTAATACTTTAAAACAAATGAAGATAGATCTTTTGAACCCAAAACTCTTTTGAAAACTTGCTGTTTAAACACTAGAGAAGTAGGAAATTTTTGCGCTAAAAATTCTTGTTGAAAAACTACTTCAAATGGGGTATTTATAGCCCCATAAAAATTCTGCCCGTTGGCTGGCAGAAAGGTCAAAAATGACCTTCCGATCGACCGGCCAACGGTCAAAAAATCGACCGTTGAGCCTGCCGGTCGACCGCGCCGGTCGACCGCGCCCAGAACCAGAGAGCAACGGCTCTCTGGCCGGTCGACCGCCCGGTCGACCGGGCCAACCCGAGAGTGGGTTGACTTCAGTCTGGCCTGCGTGCACGTCCTTGTGCACGTCAGTCGACCGGTCCGGTCGACTGACCACTGGTCAGGTCGACCGTCCCGGTCGACCGCCAGGGCCTGGCAGGACTGGTTATAGGATTTGAAAACTGGTCTTTTTAATATCAAATAAATCCCATAAAATCTCTAAAAATCCACAAAAATAAATTCTTATATTATCTTTGAAATACAAACATGTGTGAAAAAATTCAACACATATTTCAATCTATTTGAACCATTTTTGTGTCCTTGAAGTTTTACCGAAAACCAAAATCTGTATTTTCCAAAACTAGGATTTTTGAAATGGTAAATCGTTTTGTCCAAAACTCATCCAAATACAAAAATATGATATTGAAAAAACTTTGAGGCATATAGTATATGGATATAATCTAATATACATATAAAGATATATATCAATGTTTTTGACATTAAATCCGAAAATAAGTTTTGTTAAAATACCAAAACTCCAAACTCATGAAATAGACTATCAAACTAAGTTTGTTTAAATAGTTGATGCATAGATGTATATAGAACAAATCTAATATACATTAAACCATGTAAACTTGTTTTGATTTTATCTATTCATGAAAACCAAGATCGGTTAAACCAAAACCGAAAACCAAAACATGAAACTTTAAACAAGTGTGTGTGTTATGAACTTGAGCATATCACACTATCTAACTTTACAAATGGATCTAAACTAACTATTCTAAGACAAACCGAGGTCTTCTTGTAGAGCGCCGTCTCCAAGTCGACTCGATCCAAACGTGATCCACCGAGCTTGACTCCAAACGACTGCTAGATATGAACTTGACGGTCGGGCTCTTGAATCACCATGTGAAAGCTCCAAAATACTTTTGTTGAAGCTTATCACCTACTAATATCTTGGTTAAATATCTGAAACTAAATATTACAAGATTATTAGTAACCTATAACTACATGAGTTAATCATCATCAAAACTAGACTGGAAGGCCTCTGGGCCAACAGTATAGCCTAGTTTTGATGATTCACTCATTTATACTTATTTTGCCTATTTTTGTGCATGTTTTACTTCATGTATATGTAATTTTTATTCAAAACTAATAAATATATATGTATGCCCTTGAGTCACTTGCCTTCATACAAATACTATTATAGACTCTTTTTATGTTTGGGATATGTATGTATATTGTTAGTTTTTGATAAACACATACATATACCTAGAAGTTTGTTTTTATATAAAAATTGAATTTTTCATGTTTTTCATTTGTTTGATAAAATGATATTCATGTTGTTTTGAGCCTAATTGACTATTTTCATGGAAAATGCTACTCACATGATTATGGTACACTCACATTTCATTTGTTATTCATGACATTATTTTCATGAGATATTTTGAGCCTTATAGATTTCGAGTATCAATTCTTGTGTTTTTAGCATGCTTTATGGATTCATATGATTTGATTTCATGTTTTGAAGGATCTTTAACTAGTTTTTCAAAAATTACTTAAACTAGTTAATTATTCTACATTTGGTAGTGTGTTTCACAAAAAAAAAATATTTTCAAACACTTGTTTTTGAAAACCCCTACCAACCCCTTTAAGGGCGGACGATGAGCGACCATGCCTTATATGCTCAAATTAAATATCTTTTATCATGTGCATGAAAAGGGTGAATTTTTATGAGTTATACACTTGATTCACATCATAGTTTTCAATTGGTATTCACAATTGATATTTTCTTTGTATACTCATAATTTGTTTTCTATATATGTATGCTTCACATTTCATATAATATCAATTTCTATTAGTATTTTCATTTTCATACATATATTGATTTGTTTGTGCTTGACTTACTAGAGATATACATGTTTAAAGTACAAAGTTTATTTATGCTAAACTTGAATTAAATCTTGTTTTCAATTGGTATCTCAATTGACATTTTAATAAGCTTATGCATCATTTTCAATTGATATGTTTATTGATATCAAAATTTACAATATACTTTAATTGGGATCAATATGTTTTGATTTCTAATTGGGTTTAAATTTCAATTGATATCACTAATGTTTTACCTATTGGTATAAAAATTTATCATATATTTCAATTGGTATTTCAAAATTTAATTGGTATCAAAATATAAAATAATTTCTTTCATTGATATCAAAATGTAAAAATGTTTCAATTTCAATTGGTATCACAAATTTCCTATTTCATATGGTATCAAAATCTTGTGATATCTTAAATTGATTGGTTGATTTAAGAAAAATTCAAAAATTTGTATTATTATTTACAAAGGTATCTCAAAATTTGTTTAAGTAATTATTAAAAATATTTTGATATGTATTGCCTATATGCAAGGGGAGCTTAACATCTCTTCTACATATAGATTCATGTTGAGTGTATCTTATAATGAGGAGGTTGACAACTCTTCTTTATGCGATACACGTGTATATGGGAGCTTCACATCTCCTCTTATGCATTGCATATTATGCGTTATGTGAGTTAGGGTTTGTCATCCCTTCTTCATGTAATGCATATATGTAGGGAAGTTAACTTAGCGTCTTCCTCTTCATGAATGTATATCGCATATATATCCTTATGATTGATTCATTTTATTTTACCCCTTTATTGATGATTGACAAAAAGGGGGAGAAAGATTTTGAGTTTACATATGCATTTTTGAGTTTTTACATATATTGAGTTTATGCATCTTGTGTTTTACAAAATGGGAAGAATGTTTTTAAAAGTTTAAACAAAAAGGGGGAGAAAAGTTTTTAAAAAAAGGATTTTGGATTTATGTTTTTGTCTCTCACCTATTGATGCATATCTAGTTGTCTAGTTTCATGTACTTCATTGCCATATCTATTTGTTTATTGTTATGCATGAGTTAAGGGGGAGCTTCTATGAAGCTTAACTTTAATACATGCATATATAACTCCATGAGTTTTGTCATCATCAAAAAGGGGGAGTTGTTGGCCCAAAGGCCCATCACTCTAGTTTTGATGATGATTAACTCATATAGTTATAGTACTAATGATCTTGTGTTTATTTAGTCTCAGATTTCTGATCAAGATCTTAGTAGGTGTTTAGCTTCAACAAAAGAATTAAAGTCAAGTTTTGACGCTAGCACGTGTTGATTCAAGAGCATGTACATCAAGACCTCATCAAGTACTCAAGAAGAGTCTAGCTCTTTGGATCAAAGTTTGGACCAAGTCAAGAAGGAGAAGAAAACTTCAAGTGAAGCCCTTCAAGAGAAGACTTGTGTCTAGGTTTGTTTTGTTAAGATTTTATTTTTAGATAAAATGTAAAGGATAGAATAGTTGGTGGATTGCTCAAGTATACCATATACACTCACACACAAGATTTAGATGAGTTTTTATAAAAGAATTTTCATTTTGAAAATTACTAAAGAGTTTTATTTTGAAAAATATCGGTTTCATTTTTGGAGTTTCTTATATACATATGTTTAACCAAAACCATTTTAGTGCTTATTGTCAAAAATATAGATATTTCATCATATATGTGTAGTGGATCATATCCATACACTCTAAGCTTTAAAAGTGTTTAAAATATCTTGTTTTTGTATTTGGAGAAGTTTAGAAAAATCGATTTGAAAAAATACAGATTTTGTTTCAAGCCAAAATTTCTAAGTTACAAAAATAGTTCAAAATGTTTGTAACATATTTTGATTTTTACTCAAGCATATTTGTATATCAAAGTATAATACTGAACTTATTTTTGTATATTTTTAGAGAATTTATGGGATTTTATTGAAGGAAAAATACTAAGTTTTTAATTCCTTAAAAAGACTGTTTTGGCCTCTGCCGGTCGACCGCACGGTCGACCGAGCTAGGAGTCGGGGCGGTCGACTGACGTGCACAAGCGTGCACGCCTTGTTTGGCTGGAGGGCCGGTCGACCGACCCCGTCGACTGCCAGAGAGTTCTGCTCTCTGGAAATGGCCCCGGTCGACCGGGCGGTCGACCGGCAGAGAGCTCTGCTCTCTGTATCCAGGCCACGGTCGACTGCTGGCTCAACGGTCAGAAATCTGACCGTTGGCCGGTCGACCGGCAGCAGTCTGGACTGCTGATTGGACCCCAAGGCTAGTTTTTGGTTAGCCTATAAAAGGGGGCTTCCTTGGGCTGTTTTAGCTAAGATTTTTGGAGAGTTTTAAATCTAGTTTTTCCTATCTATTTCTGAGGTTTTATCCACTTGTTTAAGATCCAAATACTTCCATTCAAAAGAAAAGTTTATCAAGAGTTTTCAAAAGTAATTTTCTTGTATTTTCCACCACAACTTCAATCCTTGTTTTTCTCACAAACACTTGAGCTTTCCATTGCTATATCTAACCTATAGGAGAGTTGTTGTGAGATTGTTTTTAGGTGATCAAGTGTTTAGATCACCAAGAGATCTTTCTTGTATTTGAGGAGGTGGATTTGCGGGTTCGCGTTGTTTCAGGTTCTAGTGAGAACTCAGTGTTGAGGTGCGGCCTCGGCAAGCTAGTGTGCTTGCGTGTGTTTGTTCTTGCGGGAACAAGTGAGAGGACTAGTGAGTCCAAGAGTTCTAGTGGGAACTCCTTGTAGGTGTTGCGGCACCGAGTGATCCGGTGGGATCGTTTTTAGTGAAAATCCTTCATAGTGTTGAAGGTGGGGACGTAGAACAAGTGTGCTCGAACCTCGAAACAAAACTCCCGTGTTTACGATTGCACTCTCTATCTCTCAATTGTCTTTATATCTTACTTATACTTATTGCTTATATCTTTACTTGCTTGATATATTTGTGCTTAATTGATATATGCTTGGGGATTGTTTGCTCACACTTGTATTCAACCAAGAGAGCCAAAGCGGCACCTCAACTCTTATCTAGAGGAATCTTAAGCTGATAGTCCAGAGCCCTTCACGGGGAATTCGGCTACACTCTTAGGTTATACTAGGTGTGTTGTGTATTAGAATTTATAGTTTGCATAAATAGTTTTAATTCCGCATTAATTCACATTAGATTAGCTAGTCACCTATTCACCCCCCTCTAGGTGATTTCAGTAAGGAGCAGTTACCTATGTGATGATGTCATGCTCCTTGAGGTATACTTCAGCTTCCTTCAACTGGTACTCACCACTTCTATCGCTTCTAAGCTTTTTTACTGAATGTCCAAGTTGCTTCGCCACTCGAGTCTGAAACTCTGTAAACTTGTCAAAGTCTTCATCTATTGACTTCAACAAGTTTACATGGCCAAAGCGAGAATGATCGTCAATGAAGGTGATGAAACATTTCATGCCTACCACTAGTTTTACTCGCTTCTAAGGAACTCACTTTGAAACTTTCATGACCTGACTAACGAATTCTTTAACCAGTTTGCTTGTCAGAGGGAATTCAGAGGAACAACAACCACCTCCTCACGGTCAAGATAAAATCTGGAGAGAGTGTGAAGAAAAATGTCAACTACTTTTAGAGCCAGATGACTCTAGTATACAATTGTAACGAGGACGTAGCCGTGTCCGCCTTCATCAATGGGCTGCAAGTTACAAACCCCTTCTACAAATATCTGGTGAAGAATGACACCACCAAGATAAGTGATATACTCGTCCGGGCGCAGAAGTACATCCAGATAGAAAAGGCGATACGGGCCACATCCAGTCGCCCTCCGAGATAAGGGCCCAAGGTCGAGAAACCGAAGGCGCAGTTCCCCCGAGGAAGAATCTGAGCCACAAGTCCTCTGCTGTCCACAAGCCATCCAGGCGCGCGGCTGAATCTAGCAAGTGAAACGAAGCAGAGTTTGACCTCATCCCGTTTAGAGTGCACGTCGATCCCATCTTCAAGTTTATCAAGGACCATGGGTTAGGCGTCCGGCCAGACCTCTGCCACCTAACCCGAAAGGCCTTGGAGTTAGGGATTTCTGTGCCTTTCATGAAGGGAGAGGCCACCTCACAGTGGACTGCTGAACCCTCTGACGACACCTTTAGAACTTGGTAAATGAAGGATACCTCCGAGATTTCATCCTCAACCCTGGACTGCCCTCGGAGGTTAGGGTGCAGAGGTAGAGGCAGCTCAGGACCATGGATGAGCAGCCGAGCAGCTCCCTTGTCCAATACAAGAAAGTGAACACTATCTTCGAGAACTCCTCTATGGAAGGCACCACCACAAAAGAGAAGACCATCTACGTCAATGAAGCCCGGAGAGATAACTACCTGGCAATAGTGAATCACCTTCTACATCTCCTAGCAGGTTAGTCTCCTACTCAGAAGAAGATGCCTATTATGTGCACTTCCTGCACAATAATGCCTTGGTTGTGACAGTACACGTTCGATGCTGGAAAGTGTTGAAGACCTTGGTTGACGGAGGGACTAGCGTCAACGTACTTTATGGCCACGCTCTAGATCGAATGGAGGACACTCCCGAGTAGGATTGCAAGCTGATCAACCCCCGAACATAGTCGCTTCTCACGATTTTGATAGGAGTGAAACTCGTTCCCCTGACACGGTCGAATTCCCAGTTTGCGTGGACCCTTTCAACGTCGTCACAGAGTTCTGTGTTCTCGATGTCCAATTCCCTACAAAGCCATCCTCGGGAGGTCGTTGATCCACGTGATAAGAGTGGTCCCATCTACCCATCATCAGCTACTGAAATACCCAACACCATCCGGAATGGCCAACATCAGGGGTGACCAGGCAATGGCGAGGATGATTGCTGCAGTAGCCTGAAAGAGGTCGGATTGGGCACAAAAGACCAACTGAGAGAGCCTTAGCAAAGACTCTCCTGTGGACAAGAAGTAGAAAAGTATTGCTGATCAATAACAATCACAACACGGCGAAAGCCGAGATCCTGACTCATCTACTGAGTTGGGAAAACCCAACAATAAGATCGAGGAGAAGCCCGAGACATTCAGGATAGACCCGCGTCACCCCGTGCGGACCCTCCGAATCGGTTCAAGCCTGCACCCTCACGAGAAGACATTGTTCAAACAATTCTTATCGAAAAATTCAGACATATTCGCGTGGTCTCCCATCAATATGCCTGGAATCAACCCCGAGATCATCTGCAGCAAGCTTCCCATCAAGGCAGACGCCTGTTGGAACTTATTTTGATGAAGACTTGAAGACTTATGTGACGCAATACATTTGGAGCTCTAACACATGAAGAAATCAAGAGTTCTACATGATCAAGATGCCCCAAGGAGGGTTGATATGTTGTGGTTTGTAAAGATGAAGTAGCATGTAAAAAGCCTTGACACAAACGCACATTTCAGTATCCTGTTAGTCGACTTGAAGTCCACTATAGTCGACTAAACCCATGTGTAGTCGACTAACCCAAAAGCCCAAGTCGACTAATTCCTGTATCATATCAGACCCAACTCTCTGTTTGTGTATTAGTCGACCGACAGTCAACTATAGTCGACTAATACATTTTCTAGTCGACTAACCCTTGTCCCCAAGTCGACTAATAACTGGTATAGTCGACTAACAGTTAGTTGCAGTCGACTTGAATCAGTTAAACAGAAAACTGTCTATCCAACGTCCACTGATCTAGTCGACTAACAGATAAACCAAGTCGACTAATAGAAGGAAAATTGCCTAGTCTAGTCGACTAACTCTATGGGCAAGTCGACTATAGCCAGTTTCTGACTGTTGGACAGTTTTCGTTATCTGGTCTTTTGTGCAACGAATTCCAACGTTTCTTTTGTTTGAATTGCACTTATAACTACCCTAACTAACCCTAGTCTTCAGCTATATATATGGTAGTTAGTTCAAAGGCCAAAGGTTAAGAATTCTAAGAGATTTTCTCAGTTTTTCAAAAGCCAAAAATCTGCAAACCTGAAAACTGTTTTCTAACTTCTGTTCTTCACCAAATTCAATTCCTTTGTGAAGTTCTATGAAGTATCTCCTATACTAGAGCTTGTCCACGTTCATACACAGTACCAAGGCTTATAGGAAAGTTGTAATACTCAAAGACAATCATTGTACACGGGTAGCTTCTTGGTGTAGAGGCAGTTGTACAAGGTGACCATTGTACACGGGTGGCTTCTTGGTGTAGAGGCAGTTGTACAAGGTGAAAGTATTCTCTTGGTGGAAGAGAAGGTGTTCTCTTGGTGGAAGAGAAGGTGTACACATTTGGCAAAAGGGATTTGTCAAGTGGTGTGCATGTTGTGATTTTGGGTGTGCAAAATCAAGTTAAAGGAAAATCTCAAGCGGGTGGCTTGGGGACTGGATGTAGGTCACAAGGACCGAACCAGGATAAATCTCTCTTGTTTGCGTTTGCATTTTCTGAGATTTGATTTCCTTTATTTGCAAGTTTGTTTATTTACTTAACGATTAATCCTTCTTGTCTAGTGTTTGTGTTGATTTAATTATAGATCCAACATTTGGTATCAGAGGGGTACAAGTCAACAACAAAGATGGCAACGGAGTTCTCATCATCCCAGTTCAAAGAAGGACATTCTACACAACGTCCACCGCTGTTTGACGGATCCAACTACAACTATTGGAAGTGTAGAATGAAGATCTACTTGCAATCGCTCAACTACGACCTTTGGAATATCGTAGAAGCAACGTACACCAAGCCCACAACTAACTACAACGCTTGGAGTGAAGATCAAAAGAAGAACGCGAACCTTAACGCAAAAGCAATGAATGCCTTGTTCTGTGCCCTTACAAAAAAGAGTTCAACCGTGTTTCAACAGCAACTTCTGCACATCAAATATGGCATACTCTTCAGGTAACACACGAAGGCACTAATAAAGTTAAGGAATCTAAAATATCTGTTCTTGTCCACAGGTTTGAGTTATTCAAAATGGAGGAGAATGAAACCATATCCGAGATGGTTACAAGATTCACCGACATCACCAATACATTAGCATCCCTTGGAAAGGACTACACCCAAGTGGAAAGAATTCGAAAGATCCTTCGTGCACTTACACCAGAATGGGAGAAGAAGACAACCGCCATTGAAGAGGCGAATGATCTCTCAACTATGACATTAGAAAACCTAATCGGTAATCTAATGGCATATGAAGTGCAGTTAGAAGAAAGAAAGAAGGACAAAAGACAACACCGCTCAAAGAAGAAAGAACTCGCCTTCCATGCATCCTCCGACACGGACGATTCCGATGACGATGAAGAGGAGATGGCTATGCTTTCAAAGAAATTCAGGCGATTCCTAAAGTAAGGTAAATTCAAATGTTTTAATTGCAATAAACCAGGTCATATGAAGATGGATTGTCCCTTGCTCAAAAAGAAGGATAAGTATAAGAGTAAGAAGTTCAGAAAGAAGAAAAACTATGAAGCATCATCAGAATACAGTGATTCCTCATCTTCTGATGAAGAAGAATCCACTGAACGTGTTAACTTATGTTACATGGCCATAGAAGATGAAGAGGTATCATTTTCTGAACTTTCTGATGCATTTCATGAATTATTTGTTGATCTGAAAAATGAAAAACTGAAAAACAAAGTTTTGTTAAAAGAAAATGAAAAACTTTACAGGAAAAATCTTGTTATGCTTTACAATTATCTTCTATAAATTCTCAACAAGATGAATCTGAAAAAGTCATATCATCTTTGAAAAATGAAAATGAGAAGTTTATAAAAGAAAATCTTTTTCTGAAAAAGGAAACTAAGTCTTTGAATGATAGGATTTCTATATTGGATAAAGACATGTTAGTTTTCAAAAAGAAATATGAAGATCTTTTTCAAAAGTGACTAAGTTCAATAAAGGAAAAGAAAAGTTGAATGATTTATTATCTTTTCAGAAATTGTCACATAATAATCATTATGGTATTGGATATAATGAAAAATCTTCATATTGTAGTAATCCATATAGTTCTTTTGTAAAAAGAAAGTTTAAGAAAAATAAGTTTATATGGATTCCTAAAAATTTAAGTTTTCATGATAAAAATACATATATTGCTTCATACATGCATGATATATGTGATTCTTGCAACTATGTGTATATTAACAGGTGGAAACCAAATTCTAAATGGATTTGGAGTCCTAAAGGTTAAAATGATCTTTTATGTTTGGTACCATCTAACGTCTATCTTGCAGGTACCATATAAAAGTTGATATATATATATATTTACTAATATATTTGTTGCAGGGGGAGAACAAAGTCTTTTCATATTTGTTATAACCCAATTTCTGCAGGGGGAGGAAAATATAACATATTTTCTGCAGGGGGAGCACTTGTGCACACATAAAGCGTCATCATCAAAAAGGGGGAGAATGTTGGAACTTATTTTGATGAAGACTTGAAGACTTATGTGACGCAATACATTTGGAGCTCTAACACATGAAGAAATCAAGAGTTCTACATGATCAAGATGCCCCAAGGAGAGTTGATATGTTGTGGTTTGTAAAGATGAAGTAGCATGTAAAAGCCTCGACACAAACGCACATTTCAGTATCCTGTTAGTCGACTTGAAGTCCACTATAGTCGACTAAACCCATGTGTAGTCGACTAACCCAAAAGCCCAAGTCGACTAATTCCTGTATCATATCAGACCCAACTCTCTGTTTGTGTATTAGTCGACCGACAGTCAACTATAGTCGACTAATACATTTTCTAGTCGACTAACCTTTGTCTCAAGTCGACTAATAACTGGTATAGTCGACTAACAGTTAGTTGCAGTCGACTTGAATCAGTTAAACAGAAAACTGTCTATCCAACGTCCACTGATCTAGTCGACTAACAGATAAACCAAGTCGACTAATAGAAGGAAAATTGCCTAGTCTAGTCGACTAACTCTATGGGCAAGTCGACTATAGGCAGTTTCTGACTGTTGGACAGTTTTCGTTATCTGGTCTGTTGTGCAACGAATTCCAACGTTTCTTCTGTTTGAATTGCACTTATAACTAGCCAAACTAACCCTAGTCTTCAGCTATATATATGGTAGTTAGTCCAAAGGCCAAAGGTTAAGAATTCTAAGAGATTTTCTCAGTTTTCCAAAAGCCAAAAATCTGCAAACCTGAAAACTGTTTTATAACTTCTGTTCTTCACCAAATTCAATTCCTTTGTGAAGTTCTATGAAGTATCTCCTATACTAGACCTTGTCCACGTTCATACACAGTACGAAGGCTTATAGGAAAGTTGTAATACTCAAAGACAATCATTGTACACGGGTAGCTTCTTGGTGTAGAGGCAGTTGTATAAGGTGACCATTATACACGGGTGGCTTCTTGGTGTAGAGGCAGTTGTACAAGGTGAAAGTATTCTCTTGGTGGAAGAGAAGGTGTTCTCTTGGTGGAAGAGAAGGTGTACACATTTGGCGAAGGGGATTTGTCAAGTGGTGTGCATGTTGTGATTTTGGGTGTACAAAATCAAGTTAAAGGAAAATCTCAAGCGGGTGGCTTGGGGACTGGATGTAGGTCACAAGGACCGAACCAGGATAAATCTCTCTTGTTTGCGTTTGCATTTTCTGAGATTTGATTTCCTTTATTTGCAAGTTTGTTTATTTACTTAACGATTAATCCTTCTTGTTTAGTTTGTGTTGACTTGTGTATTTTAGATCTATTGTTGCCAACAGAGATAGTTCCGCATTTGTCATTATCTCGGGGACCAACAACGCCAAGCAGGTAAAGCAGACTCCTAGGAGAATGAACGAAGGAAAGAGTTGCGTTATGAAGTCGTTCGCCAACTTCAAGCAGGCTTCATCCGAGAGACATTCTTTCCCGACTGGCTCTCTAATCCTGTCCTCATGAAGAAAAAGAATGAGAAGTGGAGAGTCTGCATCGACTTCATCAACCTCAATAAAGATTGCCCCAAAGACTGTTATCCTCTTTCAAGGATCTATCAACTAGTAGAGGCAACGGTATGCCACAAGCTCCTTACCTTCATGGACGCCTATTCCGGCTACAATCAGATCATGATGCACCTACCAGGGGTCGGGATTGTCCTCATCACCCCCGAAGGATCCATCATCGAACAGTCATTCACCCTCGGCGTCCCTGCATCTAATAACGAAATGAGTATGAGGTTGTCCTAGCTGGGCTCCAAGCGGCTATCACTCTCAGGGTCATGTGACTCGAAGTTCGGTGTGACTCCTCCTGTTAGTCAACAAAGTCATCGGGGAGTACACCGCGAGAGATCCTCGGATGGCTGAGTACTTACAACTTGTCCTCAAACTGAAGTCCAAGGTTCCTCGATGCAACCTCAGGTGGGTCCCTAGATCCGAAAACAATCACGCCGACTCGCTTGCCAACAACCTGGGGACAACCAAGAAGTTTCAGTTCAGACGTGAAATCCCTCTCGAGTACTTTCAAGTGATTTAAATTAAAACTAAAATGAAAAGAAAAAGTCACATAACTTGAAAAATGCGTCAATCAAGTTTTGTTGGATCCATTTAACTCCTATGAAAGTACTAAAACACAAAAAAAAAATCAGTTAAGCTTGGCATTTTATTCATCTCAACAAAATCTTTTTTTTTTCAAGAAAATATAATTAGGCTTTATAATGTTCCAATTTTGGTCTATATTTATAGAGTGACTACATGTTCCTTCTCTATTTAAAATGTTGTAGAAGACTGTTTAGTCTCTCTGACATTTAATAAGGTCTTGATTATTGCAAATAATAATTGTTAAGGCAGTTATAGTGGACCTTGTAATAAAGGCAAAAGGTAAATCTTGTAATAGAACTCGTGTTAACTTTTTGCAATAATTTTAATAATTTTTTTGTAAGAATCTATATAATAGTTTGTTCAAAAATCTTACTTTATTTATTTGTGTGAGTGGTAATAGATTAAAGAGATCCTTTGTAAGAATTAGTTAATTAATTAATTACTTGTAGGAGTATAACAATATGCTTTACGAATTTACATAACTATTCTAATGCATAAAATAAGTATTTTACATAAATAATAATAATTAATTAATTTGCATTAAAATTAATTAACAGGGAAATCTTATTTGTCTTCTAGATTGTTGGAAATTTTAACCATATTTTTTTAAATTAAAACATGTAATAATTAAAACTTAGCATAAATCAAATTAAACGTGTATCAATTACTAAACATGCAACAAAATTAAAATAAAGAAGAAGATTGCTGGCCTGAGAGATGTAATGTGACACACTGCCCTAGAAGACAAACGACCGGTCCTCTCGTCCGGACATCGAATTGGTCCTGTCAACTAGCGGTAAAAACTCCCCTGAAATCACCAATACCTGAGCTCGGATGCTAGCATCACGTTTCTACTCAAATTCAGTATGGTTGCCCAAATAAAGAAAAGAGAAAAAAATTAATTAGGTTGAAGCCCTTCTCACGAAGAGTAGGCCTTAAAAGAAATTTCAAAGTGAAAGAAGAGAAAATGAGAACGGTGTGTTGAGAACTGAGTTAGGGTTCTGTTTATAGCCTTAGAACCCTAATTGTTGTAACAACTCCATCAAAAAATCTAAGCAATTGAGAGATTTTCTCAACTGACTTAGATCCTGAAACTTGGTCAAAGTTGACTTGGTAAAATAAATTTGAAATAAAAGCTTTTTTTTATTTTAATTCAAAAATCCAACAGGAAGGAGGGGCGGCCGCCGGGGGGTTGAGGGGGTCGAGGTCGGCGGAAGAGAGGGACGACACGGAAGGGGGTCGGGAGTGGGAGGCTGAAGAAGAGGTGGAAAATAGGGGTGAGGGCAATTTGAGGGGAAAATCAAAAAAAAGGGGGCTACTTATCAATTTTGTAGGTTTACTAATTCAATGGGGCTACTTATCACATTTATGGGTTTAAATAACAGCACTCTTATATTTTTTAATGGTGGGGGTATTTTTGATTAAATTAAGAATTTGAGGGATTATTTTAGAAATATAAAGATTTCGGGGGTAATTTTAAAAATAGGAAAGATTTGATGGTATACATACTAGTATACCGTCATTATTGGTGAAAAATCGACCGATCAGTTAAGAGGAGGAGAGGGAAAGAAGAAGGAGGAAGAAGGATGGGTAAGTTGAGAGAGAAATAAGGAGGGGTTCGACGCTGCACTCTCTCGCGCGGATGAAGACGAACGGATAGACAAAGTTTCTATATGAATCACATGAGAAAACTTCTCGTCGGTCAGTTTTGACAAGAAAAACACATTTTTAAATTCCCCAAATTATTTTGACGGAGAAAGATATTTTAAGGACTAACAACGCTCAATTGTCTAATCTTGGCCCAAAAGGACCAATTTTGTTGGATCATCTAGGTTGGGCTAGTTTGCTTTCCTAATCCATGTTAATAGACAGCCCTGATTTCCTCCTTTGGCAGTCAAAAAAAACTCTCAACGAATATTTTTTTTTTTCATATTCTTTATACTTTTTGAATATGTTTAGTTCTTTAATCGACTCCTCCTTTTTTATTTTTTTCTTTTTTTCCCCTTAAATGATTCCTTTTTTCTTTATGAAAAAATATGTAAGGAAAAAGGAAAAAAAATTAAGTGAATAGAAAAAAAATGAGATAAAGAATCATGAAAAATAAAAAAAGTTGGGAGTCAAAAAAAATCTCTAAAGGAAAATTTTTTGAAATAAAAGAAAATAATGACTTAAATTTAGATAGAGACAAAATAACTGAAAATTATTGGTTTAGTAGAAAGAAAATAAAAAATAAGAGCTAAAAGAAAACAACGGATATTCTAAAAAGTAAAGAAAAATATAGAAAGCAAAGAAAAAGAAGAATAAAAAACAAAGAAAACAGAACAATTTGAATTAAAAAAGTGAGAATTGATAAAAAGAAAAAAGAAACTTGAAAAACAAAAGATGGGGGGAAAATGAAATTTTTGCTAACAATGAGAATCAAAGTCACTTTAACATTAGAAATTTTACCAACCTTATAGAATTTCAATAGGTAGACCCCAAATAACGATCGACCAAGAACTTGAAGCAATGCGCTCTTCAACCTCTTCCTCAGATTCTTGCATTGCAAAAAAAAAAATCAAAACCATCCCATAAACTAGTTGTTGTGTTTTTTTCATCTAGCAGGACATCACAAACAGAACAAAGAAGAAGACGGGAATAATATAGGTGATGTTGATAATGAAAATCGAGAGAATAATTATTAAATAAATAAATATTCATTCAGTTATTCTATCAAATTCTATTCGAGTGATTATTTAAGTGTAAAAAAAAATACTTTTTACCATTCGCAATTTAAATCAATCAGATCTGAACATTTTATTAGTATTCAATTTTTTAGTTCATTAAATTATTGTTTAGTACATATAAATTTAAGCCTTTATAAAATATAATATTACATACATACATACAATTATATTTTGACCCCAATATTTTATAATTATTAAATTTTAAAGAACTCTTATGTAGAACATTTATGTGAAATCAAAGTCAACACAAAGTTTAACGGTAAATCTAAATCAAGTGTTCTCTTTAAGCTCTCTCTCTCTCTCTCTCTCAGCGCAACGTTCAAAGTGAAATTTATAATTCTCAAACACAATTATAATTTTGTCAATAAAAGAGAAAAAAAATATATCTTTAACTAATTCATTCTCAAATATTTAAACACTGAATATATAAATGCAATAATATTTTAATATTTGAGAAAAATTTGAATTCCATTCGGATTTGAAGGAGAAAATTTGAATTTGGATACCAAGGCACATATTCGAATTCGAAAATTTTAAATCAAATCATGTACCAATAAGGTTCGATCTGATTTCAACCCTAAGGGCAGAGATCGAGAAAGAGCTATGCAATGTTTTGACAGTTTTTTTATTGTTTAAAATTTTATAGATAGTATAAATAAAATAAAAATTATTAAAAATAAATGATAGAAAAAATAAGTGGTATAATAAAACAATTGGGGAATTCGCTACAGCCCCTATGTCAAACTGTAATTATGAAAAAAACTCAGTTTCATAATTTAATTCGCTACAGTCACCTCCTTTTTTAAACCAACTAGGTGCGCGGCGTGCGCCCACGTTTTAAGCGCATAAACGCTCCTCAACTATAAAAGATGCAAATGCCCCACAGTAATCGCTTCAAAAAAGCAGACTACTTCGAGCATGCGTACTACTGGTATATAGAAGACTGCGATAATAATCGCAAGCCTCACAAAAAATGTCCTATTTTTAGTCTTTGTCAGGACTGCAACCATGATCGCAGTTCTAAAAATATGTCATATTTTTGAGTCTTTATAGGACTGCAAGCATGATCACAATCTTTATTATGACTGAGATCATAATCACAATCCTTATAAAAATATCATGTTTCTGAATTTTTATAGGACTGCAACTATAATCATTGTCCTCTTTATTAAGACTGCGATCATGACTGCAGTCCTCACATAAATGTCTTGTTTTTTGAGTCTTTATTAGAATTGCGATCATGATCGCAATCCTCACAAAAATACAATTTCCCAGCTTATATTGCATAGCGACAATGATCACAGTCCTTGCAAAGCGGTCTAATTTTCAATTAATTAAAAGAGTGCGACCATAGTCGCAGTCTTCTAATAAATGACTGCTTAATTACAGTCCTCACAGAGAATTGAGATCAACAATCATCTTTCTTATATCAGCTTCACCATCATCACCAGAACCCCTATTCGACATCGAATGACGCCCAATGCTTTTCAGATCAAAAAACTATATCAATCACAAACACAAATAAAACTCATCGCGAGCATGATCAAACGAGATCTACAAAATATTGATAAAAAAAAATGGTCCGAGAGCTCCGACCCCTGAGACCCCCGGGAGGGGGCGGGACCTCCCGGGAGGAGGCTCCCCGCCCCCTTCCAACCCCACGACGACATGACCGCGAATTACTCTGCGTTGCGATCAGGGTTGACAGGAGAGCAACATCAGAGGTGATTGAAAAGGGTAAATGATGAAATGAAAATACATAAAGAAGTGGCCATTGGGAGGAATCAATTTATGTTGACGTGGATGTGACTGTAGCGAATAAAAATAGAGGGATGAGTTTTTTCCTAATTATGAAAAAAAGTAGGTGACTGTAGCGAAATTTTTCACAATAAAATTAGGAGGGGAGATATAAATCATACACGTAATTTATGAGTAGTTGTAGATTTAGAGGTGATTTCAGAAGGGCATGGCTCAAAAAAGAGGGGAAAAAAAGAAAGATCAGGAAAAGCAAAAATAAATAAAGAAAGAAGATGCTTTCCAGAAGTTAGGCCCAGCCCAGTCCAATGATATAAACCACCTTATCTATAGCAATAAGCCCACACTGCATCAGCCAATGGGCTTCCGGCGGCCCCCCTGCCGATCAATAAAAATGATGATCATCTATTTCATTTCTATTCGAGCCTGATCCTTTTTCAGTTTACCTCCTCCGCCGCTTCTCCTTATCTTCTTCTGTCAAGGTTCTTTCCTCTCTCTCTCTCTCTCTCTCTCTCACCGCCATGGCGCTGCTCGCCATTGGAACGATGACTGGAGCTTCTGCTACTTCTGCATCTCTTTCTTCAAAACTCTGTCGCTGCATTTCCTTCTCTCGAACCCAAACCCTATCACCGCAAACAGCCTCCCTCTCCTTCTCTGCGACTTCTCTCGCAGTCGCTGCGCCCGTCACCGTTGCAGACGCGCTTCCTTCTCTAGGTAACAATGCAACTACCACTGCTTATCTACCTATAGCGAGCAAATGAATTAAGAAATTCCATTTGTATTACTCCTTCTGTTGTCTGCCCATTTAATCCCTAATTCACAGATAAACCTAAAATTAATCAATTTCAATCATTTCAATTGTTGTGTTGTGTTCAGTGTATTGCGGCAGAGGGGATAAGAAGACTGCAAAAGGCAAACGCTTCAAGCATTCCTTTGGAAACGTACTCAGTACTCTGCTCCACTCCCACTCTTTTCCCATTCTATTCTATGCTCGTAATTAGTGAATTTAATTTAATATTTGTTATCCTTAGTGTCGGCCTCGTACAAGAAGAGGGGAAGAGGTCCTCCTCGGGTCCCCATGCCTCCTTCGCCCCAAAGAAGGACAAATTTTGATGATGGGGAGAAAGTCAAGATCAATATCGACGACTCCCTCTTCTCCTAGTCTGGATGAAGAATGATGTCATCCTTTGCCTCTCTCTTGCAATTAGTGAAATGTAATGTAATGTAATTTTGTTCCCAGAAACTTTCAATCTGCTTCTTCATTCCTGCAACTTGAAACCTTTGATATCTTTCCATGTTTCCAACTCAACTCAGCTGTTCTTGTTACTACTATTAATCATATCTATATATTTTCATGCTCCACTTCTGTGTTTCTATGTGCCTATCTTTCTATTACTGTTAATTTCTTTTATACTACATCAAGACTTGTGACTTCAACATTTTATCCAACAATGCTTGAAATGTTTGCTTCTGTACTGTTAATTTATTTTCTGCATGCGCTCTACCAATACAAGTCAACATTGCTTCCATTTAGACAACGAGCTACATAATGTAACAATAGAACTGATTGTCGGTCGATAGGAGCAATTTTCTATTTTAGACAGTTGATTCATCAAGCCGTAAATCTCTGTATTGTTTCTTGGGAAGCAACTGAAAATCACTTTTGAGATACACTGGTGACTTGCTTAAAAGAATACGACATGAAATTCGCAAAGATTGTATTATTTCTTGCCTCTAAGCTCTGGCCATATCTTGTATGATATTTGTCTACTGCAAGCCTATTTCAATTGATATATGTGTTAACTGTTAAGGCATTTGCCCTGTATTGAGGAATGTTGCTAGCTTGATCAGTAATGTCCTTTCAGGCACTGCTTGCCTTTGCTTCTAATAACTTGGACTTCCAATTTTGACATCATGTTTTCTTAAAGAACTTGTGTTATCGAGAAAAATCGACATACAGGTATATTTTACCAAGGATAATTCATTTTCATTAGTTGCAGTGGAGAACTATTTATTTATTACTCTCTTCTGGTTTTATTGTCATTTCAAAGGATATGCCATAACTGCTAATTGTGCCATAGATGGTCACTCTTTCTAGCAGCTGGTAGTTTTGCTGTTTTTTTGGACTTCAAAGGATATGCTATAGCGTCTATTGTGCCATAAGTCGCACTCTTTACTCTTTAGTTGTTTGAGTCAGCCAACGACCAAGTTAGTTTTTGTTCCCATTACAATGTGAAATGCTGACAAGTTGGCTAAATCAGCTGGTCATCTCAATTATCGTCCTGCATTGCCCATCATGTTCAAGGCAGTTTCTGTGTACCTATCTCATTAATTTGCACAGTCCAATCCTCCTATTTTTTTTCTTAACAAAGGCGTAGCCCGATCTTGAACTTGAGACCTCTCATAATTCAATCTCTCATTTATTTATTCAATTCCTTGCATTTGTCTGCCTTCATTATTCATGACCACCGCACCCGGTCCCTATCATTCATTTAGGGCGTTAGGCTGACTGGGGATGCATATGCCAAAGATGGTAACGGATTGTGAGGTAACGGATTGTGATTAAGACAGTTTGATTTATATATGGAGCAGGTGAAATAATGCTCATATTATATCAATCATAATACAAGTACTTTGTGATTTTGCCAAAAACTGTAACTCACCATGATGCATCATCTCTTAAGCATTTTCCCATTTCTTGAATCTGCTGTCTTCATCAAGTTGTCCATGAACTCTTTGGTGATGGAGCTAGAACTACCATACCAATCAATTAGACAGATCGTCTGGCTTTACTTCACTTCAAAAGTGGGATCAGTAAAGATCCTTTGGGAGAGTTGAGATCGTGGAACAACACCCTCCACTTCTGTGACTAGAATGGAATTATATGTGATCATCAGAGTCAAAGAGTCAATGTTCTGAATCTCAGCTCCCTACAACTGGCAGACTCCACCTCTCCTCACATAAAAAACCTCACAGATTTGATTGAACTGGACCTCTCCCACAATTTTTTGCAAGGGCTACTCCCCAAGGACATTGGCCGTTTGTCCCGTATTCAACATCTTGATTTGCTAGATAATAATGTTTAGGGAGTTTTTCAACCAAGATTTTTAAGAGTTTTCAACCAGTTTTCAAGTGTTTGTTCTCTACTATTCAACCGAGTTTTTCAACAAGTTTTAGAGCTTCAATTCTATATCTTTAAGAGAGTTTTTCATTTGTATTTCAAGGGTTGAAAAGTTCTGAAAAATCAAGAAAACTAGTTTTTGGAAAATACAAGTTTTGAGCTATCATTTTTATATCTTCAAAGAAGCTTTCCCAAGTATTTTCTTTAGAGCTTCATTTCCAAAATCCTTGTTTTCTCACAAGCTTGAGTTTTTCATCTCCAAATTTATCTTTTAGGATTTTGTATTGCGAGATTTCTTGTTGGTGATCTTTGAAAACACCTAGAGTTGGGGGGGGGGGGGGGGGGGGGGGTGAATAGGTGTAAATGCTAATCTAACAATCTTTTTAAAATAAGTATGAATGTATGATGCAACGATCTTCCAAAACAAGACTAGAAGCCGGATACCCGGTAAAGGGCTCTGAACTCCTTCCTCGTGATTCCTCTAGATAAGAGTTAGAGGTGCGTATTGCAATCTTGTTGTATGAGAATTGATCGACAAGTTAGCAAGAAATGAATTGGAAGCAATAATGAAGTGCACACAAGATATATCACAAGAAATGAAAGCAATAACACAAGCTAAAAATAAAGAGCAATAGAGAGCAAGAACAAAAGCAATCGCAAACACAAAGTATTTGTTTCGAGGTTCGAGCCACCGCTCTACTCTCCACCTTCACCGCCGTGAAGGGTTTCCATTATCCACCGAGGAACTTTACAAGGTCTACCGAAGACCGGAGTACCGAACTCCACCACTTACAATCCTCTACCGAAGAGGTATCTCAACAAGAAGGAACAAGTAACCAAGTGATCACCAAAAGGATCACAAACTTCTTACAAACTTTCTCTTTACAACTTCCTTCTAGAATGAGGATGGAATTTTTGGCTCTAGAAGTGTAGTGAGAAAAACAAACTCAGTTGTAAATGAAACTTGCTTGAAAACACAACTGAAAAACAGAAGCCAAAGATTGCACTAGAGAATTGAGAGCTTTGAAAACTTTTTTTTTCTTTTTCAAACTTGAAAACTAGGTATTTTCTTGTATATTTGCAAGAGACCAATTTCCTCTATTTATAGGGAAGGGAAGGGATTGAAAACATGATTTAATTAAGTTTAATTGGTCTAAAAATAGTCCCCAATTTTTCAGAATTTTCTGCCAACCAAAAAGCTACCAAACCAGAAAATCACCAATGAGGAAAGAGCCGTTGGTCGCTGCAGACGGCTGTCGGTCGACTGGCCGGTCGACCGGCAGTCCGATTGGCAGCTAGTCGTTGGACTCGGTCGACAGGTCGGTCGACCGTACGCCAAAGGGGAAAAACATTTTGAGCTATCGGTCGACCGACTCGGTCGACCGGCCAAAAACAGAGAGCAAGCTGCTTTCAGTCGGCCGACCGGTCGGTCGACCGACAGACGTGCACAAAACGTGTACGCCCTGGACACAAGACACGGTCGACCGGTCGGTCGACCGGTCAAACCTGGAAAGGATCCGGTCGACCGGCCCAGTCGACCGCCAGGCCTGAAACAGATTTGAATAAGGAAATTTTCTGGACTTGGGAAAATTTTCAAAATAAATTTGTAGGGATATATGGCTAAGTATCATGCTGTAAAGATAGATATACATGATATAAACAAGATATAAAATTTGTAAAAATTGAATCATGTATAGAAATCAAGGCATGAACTTAAATCAAATACCAAAACTAGAAACTGTATTTTGACAATGTGTGTGTGTGTTCTTGAGCCAATTTCCCACAACCTCAAACTTTAACAAACTAAGTCTTACATAGGTTCTAGGTGACTACAAAGTCTTCAAGTGGGCTCCTCCATATGTGATCTTGAAAAACTTGTATCTTGAACCCGAAATGAACCGACTTGAGTCAAAATAACCTTCCTTTAGGGAAGAACACCCCATGAATCCTTAGAACCCTGAAACACACTTAAACAATAAACATGATTAGTACAAATAACTATATATGTTTTGTAATCATCAAAACTCAATAAAACGGGTGATTGTAACCTTGGGCCAACAATCTCCCCCTTTTTAATGATGACAAAACATATGAGTTATTTTAAAATATGGGAAAAGAGCTTGGAAGCTCCCCTCAAATTATGCTATGTATAAAAGAATGACTATGTATATAAATGAATGGCTATATACATAAAGCATAAAAAATATACAAAACACAATGCACAAAACAAAATTCAAAATGCATAAACTCCAAAGTAAAAAATAACTAACTTTTCTCCCCCTTTTTGTCATACATCAAAAAGGGTAAAGATAAAATTTTCAAGAATCTATAACACAAATATTCAATTCACCACAAATAAACAAAAATCTAGCATAGTCTAGAGGTTTTGTAAAAATATCGGCAAGTTGAAAATCGGTAGATAATAATCATTTCATATCACCTTTCTCATAATGATCTCTAAGAAAGTGATACCCAATATCAATGTGCTTAGTCTTACTATGTTGATTTGCATTCTTAGTCATATGAATAGTACTAGTATTATCACAAAATATTTTAATATGATCAAAATGCAAAATCATAGTCAAGGAGAGTATGTTTCATCCAAAGAACTTGTGCACAACAAGCCCGGCTGCAACATACTCCCCGCCTCGGCGGTTGAAAGGGCTACCGAATTTTGCTTTTTGGAAGACTAAGAAACAAGACAATTACCAAGAAATTGACATGTTCCACTTGTACTCTTCCTATCTACCTACAACCCGCATAGTCGGCATCCGAATAACTCGTCATTGTAAATTGTCCGATTTTCGGATACCATAAACCCATTTCAATTGTGCCCTTAAGGTATCTAATAATGCGTTTTACCGCAACTAAATGAGACTCCTTAGGACATGATTGAAAACGAGCACAAAGACATACACAAAACATAATATCCGGCCTACTAGCCGTCAAATACAATAAACTACCAATTATGCTACGATAAAGCTTAATGTCTACACTTATACCTTGTTCATCCTTGTCAAGCTTTGTTGTTGTTGCCATGGGAGTTTTGCTTTGTCTAGCTCCTTCAAGCCCAAATCTCTTGATAAGTTCCTTTGTGTACTTGGCTTGATTGATGAAGATCCCATCCTTCTTTTGCTTGAGTTGGAGACCAAGGAAATAGTTGAGCTCACCCATCATAGACATCTCGAATTCTTCTTCATGCATGATTCAAAAGCTTTGCAAAGGGTTCATTAGTAGAACCAAAAATGATATCATCCACATAAATTTGAACAATAAGAATATCATTTTCAACATGTTTTGTAAACAAAGTAGTATCTATTTTTCCTTTCTCTAAAACCATTTGAAATTAGAAATGAAGATAGCCTTCATACCAAGCCCTAGGGGCTTGCTTTAAACCATAAAGAGCTTTGTCAAGTTTGAAAACAAAATCCGGATGTGTAGGATCAACAAACCCGGGGGGTTGTTCAACATACACCTCCTCTTCAATAAAACCGTTAAAAAGGCACTTTTAACATCCATTGAAAAAGCTTAAAATCTTTATAAGAAGCAAATGCAAGTGTCATCCGTATGGCTTCAAGCCTTGCTACGGGTTGCAAAGGTTTCTTCAAAATCGATACCTTCGATTTGAGTGTAACTTGGGCAACTAACCTAGCTTTATTCCTAATGACATTACCCGACTCATCCAACTTGTTCTTAAAGATCCACTTAGTACCAATCGTTGGTCTATCGTGGGGCCTAGAACAAGGGTGCCAAACTGGTTGCGCTCGAATTGATTGAGCTCCTCTTGCATGGCTGGCAACCAATATGAGTCGCCTCGGCTTCGAGGACGTTCTTGGGTTCAAAATGAGAAATAAAGGCATAGTGTCCACAAAAATCATGAAGTTAGAGCGAGTGGTTACCCCTTTAGATACTTCACCTAAAATGAGATCCTTGGGATGATGTGGATTGAATCTCAATCTTTTGGAAGAGGTTGAGTAGGCTCCACTTCAACTTCTTGATTTGCTTTTCCTTGTGCCTCATGTCTTGAACCTCACTTCCTCCATCATCCTTAGGCATGTCTTTAATAGTAGGTGAGTCCTTCAAAGTAACTTTTCTCCATGTCTTCATGTAGGGAATCTATTTCTACAACATGCTTAACAAACGTATTAGATTCCTCAAACTTTACATGGATAGACTCCTCAATAGTTAAAGAAGACTTATTGAAAACTCTATAAGCTTACTAGTATGAGAATATCCAACAAAATTGCTTCATAACATTTTGCATCAAATTTGCCTAAATTGTCTTTTGTATTTAAAACAAAGCATTTACATCCAAAAACTTTAAAATAGGAAACATTTGGCTTTCTAGAAAAATAGATTTCAAAGATGTTTTTGAAGAATTTTTGCATAAGAAAACTCTATTTGAGATATAGCAAGATATATTTACGGCCTCGGCCCATAGATAATGAGGGAGACCATATTCATTAATCATTATCCTAGCCATCTCTTGTAATGTCTGATTTTTCCGCTCAACTACTCCATTTGTTGTGGAGTTCTAGGACAAGATAATTCATGCTTAATTCATGTTCTTCACAAAAAGTGGTAAAGGGTAGGTTAATGAATTCACCTCCTCTATCACTTCTTATTCTTAAATTGAAGAATCTTTTTCCTTTTCAACTCTTTCTTAAAGGCTTGAAAAGATGAAAATGCTTGATTTTTGCTGTCTAAAAAGAAAACCAAGTAAAACGCGAAAAATCATCAACCAAAACAAATGCAAAACGATTCCCACTTAGACTTTTGGTTGAGTAGGACCAAACAAATCCATATGGATCAACTCCAAGGGACGTGATGTCATGATATCCTTGATTGACTTGAAAGAGGACTTGTTTGTTTCCCAAGTTGGCACGCGTCACAAACGCGGTCCTTTTCAAAGTTCAAGCAAGGAATACCCTTCACCATTTCCTTGTTGTTTATCCTAGATAGATGGTCAAAAGAAATGTGGCCTAATCTTCTATGCCACAACCAAGAGTCATCATCGAGGGCTTTTAAACAAGTAATATTGCAAGACATATTAGACATATCAATCATGTATACATTGCTTTCACGAAAACCGGAAAATATACATGTGTTAGATAGTCTATCAATAACTTTACAAACTAAATTATCAAAAACAACATCAAAACCTTTATCACAAAGTGACTAACACTCAAGAGAGATTATGCTTGAGGCCATCAACTAAAACAACATTTTCTATTAAAGGGGATGTACCAAGTTTAACATTACCAATACGATGATTTTACCCTTGGCATCATCTCCGAAGGTGACAGTGCCACCTTCATGGTATCTTGATAGGGTTGCAAAGTTGTTGATATCCCAAGTCATGTGCCTTGAGCAACCACTATCAAGATACCAAACCCTCTACGTCGTTGGGCCTTGGAAGGTACCTACATCATTTAGCAAAATTGTTGACTTTGGTACCCAAATTTCTTGGGTCCTTGAAAGTTAGTGTTGCGAACCCAAACATTATGATGTGAAGCATTAAGTCTATCATAGTAAAACTTAACTAAGTGACCTTTACGGCCACAATATGTGCATGAAAATACTTGATATGTATGTGGGGGGGTGAGCATGTTTGGGGGGTTTGGCATGATGTAGAGGTTGTGATGTATGAACATGAGCATGAGCATGAATAGCATGTGATTGTTTCTTAGAGGCTTGTTTCTTAGGAAACATAGCCTCAAGCTATTCTTATCAAATTCACACTTTTCAAAACTACTCCTAATGAATCAATTTTTTCTTTTAGCATGGTAATTTCATTTTTATCAACTTGTGGAAACTTACCTTTGCAAGAAATCTTATAGTTATCAAAATCTTTGGGTGGAAACTAAAGTAGAAAATAGTTTATCTTTTTCTTTAGTAAGAGTAAAAAACTTGGTGATTAAGAGACTCATTTTCCTTTTTATTTTCAAATATTTTTTCTTAAGAAAATCATAATTATGTGAGAGTTCCTCAAAAGCTTCTCCTAATTCATCCATGGAAAGCTCATCATCAAAAGAAGAGGTGTTAGGGGTTACCTTGCTTGTGCTTTCATTAGCCATGAAGCACATGGTGGGGGTGTCAACTTCCTCCTCGGATTCACTTTCGGAATCCCATGTAGCCTTCAATGCTTTCTTTTGTAAGGCTTCTTGGAGGTGGAGGGCTTGACTTTATCCGGGCATTCCGCAACAATATGACCGGTCTTTGGCAATTGAAGCAAATAATTTTCTTCTCTTCTTTGCCTTGCCATCTCCTCCTATTTTGGAACTTTTCCTTGTTATACATCCTCCCAACGTTCTTTACAAGAAGTGAGAGCTCCTCATCATCTTCTTCCTCATCGTCTTCGTCGGAGTATGAGGATTGACTCTTGAAGGCAATAGCTTTCTTTTTGGAGGGAGCCATATCTTCTCTTGCCTTTCTCTCCATCTCATGGGTTTTGAGGTTCCCAATGAGACCTATAAGCTCCATCTCCTCATTGTCATTGAGTTCCTTCAAGGTAGTAGCTTTTACTTCCCAAGAAGGAGGAAGAGCCGGATGATCTTTCTTACTCTTGGTCGTTGTCAATAGCATCACCTAGAGAAAGAAAGTCCATTATGTAAATCTAGTAATCTTGGTATCTTAACCATATCATCTATGGTTTCATTATCTGCATAGAGAAATTTTCATATTGGGAACGAAGAAGGTCTATTTTAGCCCTCTTCACTGTGAGGTCCCTCATGAGTGACAAGCAAGTGTGTCCAAATATCATGTGCGGATTTACAATGAATAACCCTAGAAATATCATCATCTTTAGGCTTGAAGTAAAGCATAGTGAGCCCTAGCATTAGCATCAAAATCTTTGGTCTCAATTTCGGACCAAGTGGACTCATCACCGGTGGGTGCACTAAAAGGTTTGGTCACCGCTTTGCAACCGGCTCCTAGAGATTGCAAAAATACGATCATCTTAACCTTCCATATGGGAAAGTTAAGGCCATCAAACTTTGGGGGGGTCTTAATTCCATCAGCCATTTTTACTAAGTGAGTGAGTATGAAAAATGAATATGATGATTAGCAAATAAAGGATCTCTCTAAGGTTGTTAAGCCAAGAGCCTAGAGACCAATGCTCTGATACCAATGAAAACACCTAGAGGGGGGGTGAATAGGTGTAAATGCTAATCTAACAATCTTTTTAAAACAAGTATGAATGTATGACAACGATCTTCTAAACAAGACTAGAAGCCGGATACCCGGTGAAGGCTCTGAACTCCTTCCTCGTGATTCCTCTAGATAAGAGTTAGAGGTGCGTATGCAATCTTGTTGTATGAGAATTGATCGACAAGTTAGCAAGAAATGAATTGGAAGCAATAATGAAGTGCACACAAGATATATCACAAGAAATGAAAGCAATAACACAAGCTAAAAATAAAGAGCAATAGAGAGCAAGAACAAAAGCAATCGCAAACACAAAGTATTTGTCGAGGTTCGAGCCACCGCTCTACTCCCCGCCTTCACCGCTGTGAAGGGTTTTCACTATCCACTGAGGAAATTTACAAGATCTACCGAAGACCGGAGTACCGAACTCCACCACTTACAATCTCTACCGAAGAGGTATCTCAACAAGAAGGAACAAGTAACCAAGTGATCACCAAAAGGATCACAAACTTCTTCAAACTTTCTCTTTACAACTTCTTATAGAATGAGGATGGAATTTTTGGCTCTAGAAGTGTAGTGAGAAAAAACAAACTCAGTTGTAAATGAAACTTGCTTGAAAACACAACAGAAAAACAGAAGCCAAAGATTGCAATAGAGAATTGAGAGCTTTGAAAACTTTTCTTTCTTTTTCAAACTTGAAAACTAGGTATTTTTCTTGTATATTTGCAAGAGACCAATTTCCTCTATTTATAGGGAAGGGAAGGGATTAAAAAACATGATTTAATTAAGTTTAATTGGTCTAAAAATAGTCCCCAATTTTTCAGAATTTTCTGCCAACCAAAAAACTACCAAACCAGAAAATCACCAATGAGGAAAGAGCCGTTGGTCGCTGCAGACGGCTGTCGGTCGACCGGCCCGGTCGACCGGCAGTCCGATTGGCAACTAGCCGTTAGACTCGATCGACAGGTCGGTCGACCGTACGCCAAAGGGGAAAAATATTTTGAGTATCGGTCGACCGACTCGGTCGACGGGCCAAAAAAAGAGAGCAAGCTGCTTTCAGTCGGCCGACCGGTCGGTCGACCGACAGACGTGCACAAAACGTGCACGCCCTGGACACAAGACACGGTCGACCGGTCGATCGACCGGTCAAACCTGGAAGGATCCGGTCGACCGGCCCAGTCGACCGCCAGGCCTGAAACAGATTTGAATAAGGAAATTTTTGGACTTGGGAAAATTTTCAAAATAATTTTGTAGGGATATATGGCTAAGTATCATGCTGTAAAGATAGATATACATGATATAAATAAGATATAAAATTGTAAAAATTTGAATCATGTATAGAAATCAAGGCATGAACTTAAATCAAATACCAAAACTAGAAACTGTATTTTTGACAATGTGTGTGTGTGTTCTTGAGCCAATTTACCACAACCTCAAACTTTAACAAACTAAGTCTTACATAGGTTCTAGGTGACTACAAAGTCTTCAAGTGGGCTCCTCCATATGTGGATCTTGAAAAACTTGTATCTTGAACCCGAAATGAACCGACTTGAGTCAAAATAACCTTCCTTTAGGGAAGAACACCCCATGATCCTTAGAACCTGAAACACACTTAAACAATAAACATGATTAGTACAAATAACTATATATGTTTTGTAATCATCAAAACTCAATAAAACGGGTGATTGTAACCTTGGGCCAACAATCTTTGTGATCACCAAGTGTTGTAATTCTTCTTTTGCTTTGTGTTTTCCTCTTTTGTTGAGGTGTATTGGCTTTATGCCCGCCTCTTGTGTAGAGGACCTTTGGCTTAGTGCCTCCTCTTGTGTAGAGGATTGGAAATTATTTTCTTTGTGTAGTTCCTTCGTGGAGATAGTGGAAATTCTTCTAGGTGAAGGCAGGGACGTATAGCAAATGACTCGAACCTCGAAACATATCCTCGTGTTTATGTTTGACTATCTCTTAACTCAACTCTACTCTTGTTTATATCTTGCATTGATAATTATTGCTCATTCATATATGATTGATATTGTGCTTACACTTGTGTGATTCAAGAGAGCTACTAAAGTATCTCAACTCTTATAAAAGATGAAATTGAGGAGAAGTTCTAGAGCCCTTCACCGGGAATTCGACTTCACTCTTTGAAATCTATTTGTGTGTCTAGTTTTGTTAGTATAAGTTTTTAAATTCCGCATATGATTAGCACATCACCTATTCATCCCCCTATAAGTGATTTTCAGTGTTTAGCTTCTTCAAAAGACTCAAAGTAAAGTTTTGAAGCTAACACGGATTGATTCAAGAGCTCAAGCATAAATGACACATTAGCAATCAAGGAGGAGTCAAGTTCAAGATGAATCAAGTGTTTGGATCAAGTCAAGATGAAGTATAAGATCAAGAAGAAGACTTAAAAAAAGAGTTTGTAAGTTTGTTTTAGATTCTTGTAAAGTATAAATTAGATTTGATGCTCAAGCTCACACACATACACACACAGTTTTTATATTGATTTATTGAGTTTCATTTAAAATGAATTGTAGTAGAGTTTAGAGTTTGATTTATTAAAAGATTGATTTTATGAAAGAAAAATCTAAAAACAAGTTTATATCGGTTTATAGGTGTATTGGAGTTGTCCATTCGTATTAGAGCTTCAAAAGAGTTTTAATAACTTATTTTTGTGTTTTATGCATGTTTTGAAAAACTTGTTTTAAGTTTATAGTTTAGTTTTTATTAAAAACAAGTTCTATTATTTCAAAATGTTTTGATATTACAAAAAGAAGTTCAAAGTGTTTGAAATATACTTTGATTTTTAATCATACATATTTGTGCTCTAAATTATTCATATGAACTTATTTAGTATATTTTATAAAGATTTATTTTGATTTTAAATATTAAAGTCTAACTGTCCAGAGAACCAGGACAATCGACAGCCAAATGCTGCTGTCGACTGCTAATACATGGATGCACATGCTGAGAGTGTCTCAGCTGTCGACAACCATTTATAGCAATCGGCAGGGCCTCAACAGAGAGTTAGTCTGTCTCAGTCTGTTAACAACTATACCCAACTGTCGACAGTGCTTGTGTTGGATTTGAAATTTGATCGTTGAGATATACCCGTCGACATACATGGCCTGTTGTCAGTGTTGTCAAGGCGCAAGGCGCAATGCGAGGCGCAAGGCGCCTAATGTGTGCAAGGCGCAAAGCGCAAGCGAGGTGATGTGCCTCGCTGCAGTGAGGCGCAACTGTTTTTTTATTATTATTAGTTAGAATTAATATAAGAATAAAGGTAAAATCATAAGATACACAACAAAAAAAACAATAAATCAATAATTAAAAATATTAATAAAATAAGAACAACGTGCGCACCTGTATAGTTGCCTCATGATCTACACCTACATAAAGATTAATTTAATAACATAATGTATAATAACAAATTATCAATAAGTAAATAAGGCACAAGTCACAAATCATAAGAGATAATAAGACACAAAATTCAAGATACTAAACAAGTTCACAAGATAAGACATCTAAGATAATAGTTTCTAACAATACAACAATACCAAAACGAGTGTCTAAAATTTGGACTCTAAACTTCAAAATAAAAAAAAGTAAAATGAAAACAGCATTAGAGTTTGAGTACTCATCATAATCTTCATCCCCCAAATCAAACCTTCTTCCTCCCCCATAAGACCCATAATCATTTGAGCATTCTCTTCCTCACTCTCATCCTTAGAGTCAAATTCTTCCTCGTCTGACTCTCTCCTCCTCGAAGATGAAGCACCAACACCACTAACCGAACGTTCTTGACATGAACTTTAAAACCACTTGCTGAAGTTGATCTTGTATTAACAATAGGGTCCTCGACTCTCATAGCCTCAGAAATAACACCCCAAGTAAGATCATCATTCTCATGCACAAAATCATTCTCTGCAGTGTTGCCTGCACCAAATTTTCTAGCAGCTATTCATTGCTCTCATCAATGTCATTAAGCATAATAGGATCAATTACATCTCTACAATCGCTCCTTTAAAGCTTGATTTTATTTGCAGTGAACCAAGTCTTTGAGCCTCCCATGCTCCAATTTATTCCTCTTCTTGCTATGGATTTGCAATTTTGATGGATTGAAATAAACGTTATGTAATGAGCCTCAGAAATAACATCCCAAAAACTTAGTATTTCCAGTTTGGTATTTACCTTCTCAAATGCACTCAATTTCTTTCACAAGCAGAGGAACTGTAACGCCCCGCTCCCAAGGATACGGAGACGTTATGGCGACGTACATACGCAGGGCGAAAAACCCTCACGTACGTACACTAAGCCTCAGTACAGGAAATCACCTCTATATTGATAAGAGTTCCAGCAGGAAATAAGTACAAGAATACCTGCAGAAAGAGGTTAGTGATTATAACAAATAAGAAAACAGGGATAAATAAGCTAACAGAAACAAAGCACAAAGATACCTATACATGGTCTCGATGACGAGTCTCCTATGTGAACCCAATGGACTATCTGACCAAACGATAACTCAGATCTCCAACCTGGGCACGCAAACCCAGGGTCGTCAGAAAGCGACCTAGTGAGTGGTAAAATGAAGGAGGCAGTTAAATATACTATAGTAATACAAGCACGATAATAATATATAATACATGATGATGTACTAGTGATACCATAGATAAGCATATAATAAGCAGTAGAAATATATAAACATGTCATCTTTAATACCATCACTACCTAGCCGGTTATCATCGGGTCCTGTCTATAGTCGTATCCAGTTTATATAATACATAATGTTGTCTAGTGGTGACGTAATAGAAATGAACATGCAGATGGGCATATGCCATGTAACCCTAATACGGTGTTGTGTATATACAATAATGATGTCTACAAAGGTATACAGAAAATAGAAGATATGCAATGCCGAGTAAATGTACATGAATAGTATGCCACCACAGAAAGTGTAACATGTACAGGTAAAGTAACAAAGTATACATGGAGCATGATAGCGGATAAATGATCAGGAACAGTAACAAGTACAACTAAACAAGAGTCATGTATCAGGTAAGTCATGATATTTATACAATAGTAGCAATCAGTATCACCTGGTATTTTAATCAATCTCTTCCAGTGTCCCATACCACTGCAGTTCATACTGGAGCCCGCACTCCAGTCGAACCATCCGGACATGGCATACGGGTACCATTATCCAAATGAGAGAGTGGACAAATAACAAGTGTTCCCGACGTCACTATTGTGTCTACGGTGTTATAGTTACTTGGAAACTAAATGGTCGAGGAGCTCTTATCAGGTAGGTGTATCCCGTGCATACC
>JAVJIF010006406.1:0-200828 GCA_038442645.1 Agave tequilana | reverse complement strand
GGGTTACTGTACCTCAGCCGGCAGGCTGAGAGAGTTTCTCAGCCGGCGGGACGTGGCTGAATATATGCCACATATCGGCCGCAGAGTGTAGGCGCCAAAAAAATCAAAAAAGATCCGCCTAAACAATCGTGAAACAAATTGACAAAATACCCCTTTTTAATTCTAAACTGGAATAAAGTCATCAACGAACAAAATTTCAGTTGAATATATCTACAGTTATAAATTTGTAATTTTACTACATCGAAAATATAATTAAAAAAATTGGATCAACATAATGTAAAATAAGCAGAAGCATTGAAAATTTAAAAAACATGCCATGGTCGCAGACTTAATACAATATAACTTTCAATTTTATATGACAACTGTGACACAGTCGCAGTCACTAGTCGCTATAACGTCTGCGACCCTAGTCGCATTCTATCGTACAGCAATGCGACCTCCTTCAGTACTGCGACAAAGTCGCAATCTTCTTTCGCATGTCTTATGTATTAAATGAAAGTAATTAATATTCTTTCTACCATGATACAACAACAGTCTAGAAAAAGAGAATGCAATAATGTTAATATCGATAAGGAAGATGTGCACCATACGTAATCTAAAGATATAGGCAAACAATTCTATAAAAGTTAATTTGTACTTCAAGCATTAAACCTCTGGCAAAGAAACTCTTCGATTCTCCCGCAATAAATCTTCATTAAATATTTAAATTTTTTTACCACTTCCTACCATACTCAACCCTCACCTGTAACAATTATTATTACTATTCATGTTCTTTCACAATATTGACCTTTATATAATGCTTGTAACTAATATATTATCTCATACCTGAAAACTATATTTTTGCTCTTCCTTTTCAATTTGATTTTCAAAAACTTCCAAAAAACATTCATTCTTGAATCATGTCTTCCCCATCTTCTTCCTCTAACACTTAGATTTCAACTTCAATCGTTCCCCCACCGGTCCTTTTTCTTCAGGATATTCTAGTGAATCTGATACCAGTCTGGACTTCACTCCTTTTGACTATCTCACCACATCAATATGTATTAACTGATCCTCCTATTCATGAGGATAATGAGATTTCATGTGGGTTAGTGAGGAAGACATTATTCCTCTGCCACTTGACGGAGACATGCTTGATGAAAGCATGTCCTCTGATGCTGTAGGCTCGCTTTCTCGCAACGGGTCAGACGAAGAGCTTGATAGAGACGATCAATTCTGAGAGTTTATCGGTGAAAACAAAAAACCTCAAAACAGAAAGATGATGAGAAAATTATGATGAACAGGAAGAGCAGAAGAATGAAGACGACGAATCTGCTTATGATGGTGATAATGACGAGGATTAGGATTTCCTGATCTTCTGATATTCAACCTTATTTTGTCTTCTTTTAAAAGCTTTTAATTCTGTTTTTTTGTAAGGTCTCTTCTCACTAGATTAACTTATAAGCTCTTTTAATTACATATCAAACTGCGACTGCTGTTCTTAAACACTGCGACCATAGTCGCAGTGCTACTACGCATGCAATAAGTAAAAATAATTCATACTTTATAAGCAAAACATATAAAAACATACGTAAACTCGACTATAATCAGTACTTATTCACCATTATTACATTTAACTTAGCAAAAAAAATTCATCAGAAAGATGAGTCGAGTGTACTGCGACCATAGTCGCAGTCCAGGATCGCATACTATATGTAAAATCATTTAATAGTTCATAGGAGGATCAGACAACAATCAGAAATGAAGAACAAAATATATAAAATAAATACGTAAACTGCGATTATACTATCGCTCTCGTTAAGTACTGCGACCATAGTCGCGGTAGTGCGACCATAGTCGCAGTCCAAGATCGCATACTATATGTAAAAACCATTTAATAGTTCATAGAGGATCAGACAACAGTCAGAAATGAAGAACAAATATACAAATAAATACGTAAACTGCGATTTACTATCGCTCTCGTTAAGTACTGCGACCATAGTCGGGTCCTTGATCGCATTATACATTACATGCGAAAAAAAGTAAACTGCGACTATATTAAAATCATTAAATATAAAATCAGATAAAAAAATTTAAGAAGCATTCAAATTAGTTTCGTGATTTAATAAAAAATGTTGGCAGTTTGACCGCAGTTATAAAAGATAATTGTCACAAAAATTGAATAACGTCACAAAATATAAAATATAATAAAATATACATATCCACTGTCTTTTACTGACATAGTAGCTTTTCATAAGGGGTATCTAGTAATTTAACTTCTTTCTATAAGCGGGCCGCAAGTTAGTGGCGTGACAAATCTTGAGTCACGTCACCGCAGGCTGACAGAGTTCTCTCAGCTGCACGCTGATATACATTTTTCTCATATATATATATATATATATATATATATATATATATATATATATATATATATATATATATATTATATATATATTCTCCCCTTTTATATTTGTGTCACACGTCAGCCCTCGTCAAAACCCTATTCTATACCTCTATGTTATTATGTATTTATATTATATGTGCATCCCCATTTCTTTTCTGTATTCTCATTCATATTCATGTATTATTTTCATCCCATTCATTCATATAACTACATAAATATATATGTGTTTCACATCTGCGCCCCCCCGCGCCCCCCCCCGCCTTATATGTGTGTGTATATACATAATATACATAATTATTTCATAAATGTCCGTCCATCTCCTCCTCTCTGTATTTTCATTCACACACTCATATTGTATATTATGTATTTATTCATTGTATACTTGACATATCAGATCATAAATTTAACTGGGGTATGGGGGAGACTCGACGGTTGATTAGATCTTATCGGGTGATGTACTGGATCCATATTGTTCTCCCACTGCAGGGGATGGTAGTGCTACCTACCAATTGCTCCATGAGCTATCGTTACTTGATTATTGTTCCCCTCTTAGCGGAGGGCTCTGGTCTTAGCAGCCAGGGGTTTGATAAAGGCCGTGATCCCGGGTATGCACGGGATACCTTACCCGATAAGAACCTCCTCGACCATGGGTTTTCCAATTAACATAATAAAACAGTATACACAATAGTGACGTCGGGAACACTTATTATTTGGTCACTCCTCTCTCGTTGGATAGGTACCCGTAGGCCATGTCCGTATGGGTTCGACTGGAGTGCGGGCTCCAGTATGAACTGCCAGTGGTATGGGACACTGGAAGAGATTGATTAAAATATCAGGTGGTACTGATTGCTACTATTGTATAAATCACATGACATGCCTGGTACATGTATGCTATCTTGTTATTGTTCATGCTACTATATCTGATATCATGTTACCTGTATACTTGTTACTTTACCTGGCATATGTTATACTGTCTGTGATGGCATATGACGCATGTTCTGCATTGCATGGCATACGACGCGTGTTCTGCATTGCATATATGATGCTTTCTGTAGAGCAGACATCACTACTGTATATACACCACACCGTATAGTGATTACACTGCATAGGCCCAACTGCCTGTACCGTCTATCACGTCGCCACTACATGTTCACTTCTATCACGTCACCACTAGATAACATTTTATATTATATAAACTGGATACGATTAGAGACATGACCTGATGATAACCGGTTAGGTAGTGATGGATTAAAATATGACCTGTTTATAGATTTCTACTGCTTACATGTTATATACTCTGCTGCTTATTATATACTTATGATATGGTATCACTACCATAACATCATGTATTATATATTAGTATCGTGCTTGTCTTACTATAGTATATATTACTGCCCTCCTTCATTTACCACTCACTTGGTCGCTTTCTGACGACCCTGGGTTTGCGTGCCCAGGTTGGAGATCCGAGTTATCGTATGGTCAGATAGTCTATTGGATTCACACAGGAGATTTCTCGGTTTGGGGTGCAAACGGGTTGGGTTTGGGTTAAACCCAAACCCATTGGGTTTTTCACCCAATAGAAGCAGCAGCAGCAGCTTGAGCTGCTGCTGCCGTCCACGCGCGGCCGCCCGGCCGGCGCGGCCACCTCGCCGGCGCCGCGCCACCCCGGCGCCGCTCCGGCGCCCGTGGCCGCCGGGGGTCCCATCCGCAAGAGAGAGAGGGAGAGAAATAGAGGGTGGAGGCTGGCGCCCCCCCACCACCACCAGCGCCGCCGGCCTGGCCGGCCTCCCACGCCGCCAGCCTGCCGGCCTCCCGCACTGCCGGCCTGGCCTGGCCGCTGGCAACGGCCAGGCCCGCCGCCCGTGGCCTGCGTAAGCGGATTCGCAAAATACAACTCCTTTTGGGAAGAAAAAATCGAAAAGCCGATTATCGGTATCGGTCGATACCGACTGCGGAGATTTTCCAACATAATTCAGAAAAATGCCAGAAAATTCCTAAAAAATCTAAATATTAGAAAATGATTTTTAAAACTGAAATCAGCTCAATCGGACTACCACGGAGATCAAATCAATTTTGTACGTCGTATCGCGATACGGTGATACGTACACCGAGAAGCAGGGGGTTACACGATCGCTCTCGTTAGTACTGCGATCATAGTCGGGTCCTTGATCGCATTATACATTACATGCGAAAAAAAGTAAACTGCGACTATATTAAAATCATTAAATATAAATCAGATAAAAAAAAATTTAAAGAAGCATTCAAATTAGTTTCGTGATTTAATAAAAAAATGTTGGCAGTTTGGCCGCAGTTATAAAAGATAATTGTCACAAAAATTGAATAACGTCATAAAATATAAAAATATAATAAACTATACATATCCACTGTCTTTTACCGACAGAGTAGCTTTTCATAAGGGGTATCTAGTAATTTAACTTCTTCCTATAAGCGGGCCGCAAGTTAGTGGCGTGACAAATCTTGAGTCACGTCACCGCAGGCTGACAGAGTTCTCTCAGCTGCAGGCTGATATACATTTTTCTCATATATATATTATATATATATATATATATATATATATATATATATATATATATATATATATATATATATATATTCTCCCCTTTTATATTTGTGTCACACACGTCAGCCCTCGTCAAAACCCTATTCTATACCTCTATGTTATTATGTATTTATATTATATGTGCAGCCCCATTTCTTTTCTGTATTCTCATTCATATTCATGTATTATTTTCATCCCCATTCATTCATATAAACTGCATAAATATATATGTGTTCACATCTGCGGCCCCTGCGCCCCCCGCCGCCTTATGTGTGTGTATATACATAATATACATAATTATTTCATAAATGTCCGTCCATCTCCTCCTCTCTGTATTTTCATTCACACACTCATATTGTATATTATGTAATATCCCAAATGCCAAAAGAGAATTGCTGCTCCGGCAAATCCAATAAAAACTATATCCAGCTCTTGATGTGGGACTAAAGGAGTAAACCCGCGCCAGCCTCTCACCTCTCCCTCTCTGAGCACGGCGTGGCTCCTCTTTAACTTATGAGTCATGACCTGCTGCTATGATCAGCGTTTCTGTGCCCTGGCCGTTCTTAAATTTTCATCATTGGTAGTTAACCCACCTCTTCTTCGATGGGATTTTACCCATCTCTCTCTCTCTCTCTCTCTCATATAAATTTTCATCATTGGCTACTTAACTCACCTCCTCTTCTTTGATTGGATTTTTACCCACTGCTCTCGCACATAAACTACATCCTTTTCGCCGCACGGTTCTCCTACAACTTACAGCTTTGATTTAAGCCTATTGTGTTTTTTTTTTTTTTTTTTTCGGTTAACGACGCACACAAGTAAAAACAAATCGTAACCCAGCTTCTCTTTTTCTCAAAATCCTACGGATAAAGAACTGAGTGTGTAGTAATAAATTTGGCTGTCATGTCCTCTTCCAGACTTCAGAAACACGGTTCTCGATCCTTACAAAAATCTCTATATATAGCCAGGCTGACCATTTTGACGGAGGTGATCAGTTTCACAAAAATAGCTGATTGGCAACGGAACACGTTAACGTTACTCTCTCCCTTTCTTAATTGCTAGAATCGCACCGCCCAACTCGAGCCACCCGATACTTGTACTTGTTGGCCCCAATTGAATAGTAGCGTACTGTTGGCTCCCCTTCATTCTGATAATTAAATTCACGAGAAATAAATGTGGGATCAGTTTAATAAAGAGATAAAGAGAGATTAAATTAATTAATTTGTTATCAGAAAGGTTTACGTAACTTGTGCATGTATGAATATATTTGAATAAGCTAGGAGTGATAGAACAAATTCATGTAGAAATAGAGAGGTTATCTCCAACAAAGGTGACATATTTACTCACTCACTTTAGTTTCTTCAAATGCGAGAAGATGGAAGCTAAATTTTACTGCTCTACTTTCTAGTGTTTGTTAGAGGGCCAAGGGTGCAGTTAACTCAATCAAGAATCAAGAAGAGGCTCGTAGTAAGAAAATTTTCCTAAACAGTAGAAGGCCTCACCAAAGTTAAGAGAGGCATACTTTGTGATATATCGCCAAAAGATTTGATCAATTGTGACACAGTAACAATGGATGCCAATGAGATGGTGGGGATTGTTTACTGTAGATTCTAGAGTGTGTGTTTTTCTCTCATTTTCACCGTTTGATTGGCTGGAATTGGCTAATAATTTATTGTCTTTCTAGATTATGGGTGCTGCTCTGGAAAAAATTGAGAATCTAAAAACCTTGTAGGTTGAATTTGGAAAGAAAAAGGCTCAGGTTGTGTTTTTGCTTGTTAGAAAATATGTGTCGCATACCACTCATTCACTGGTGAAAACTGATCTTCTTTTCCTTATTTCTCTTTTCCTGCCAACCAAAATAAGAATTGCAACAGAATTCAGTTTTCTTTAAGGACTTGTCTGTTTGCCATTTTTTAGGCAAAAAGCTCTGACATGGGGGCGTCACGTCAGCGAAACTCACACTAATTGTTTGTTTGCTCATGACTGAAAAAACACAATGATGATAGTTGGGGCCACAAAATTCCTACGTGATCCCTTACTGTCATACTTGCAGAAATCACGAGCGAGAGCTCGGATTTGCGTTGGACTGAACTGTAACGTGCCAGCGATTTCCTTCATTTTTTTTTTTTGATTTGCCTATCAGAGATCTAATTTTTTTAGCAAGAAACAAATAGGCCCTAAGCCCACGCATGAGTAACTAAACAGTGATTTGCAAGTGAAGAAAGCACCTTTTTTTTTTGTTTCAACATGCAAGAATTTGAACTTCCGAGATTTTATGGAATGTCAAGTTCTCATGTCCTGTCAATTTCGTTTCGACTTTCTTGATATTTTCTTAGGAAGATAACTGACATCTCATTTTCTTTCTTGGGTTTTCTAGGATATAGTTAAATTGAATCCCTCACAAATTCATATTCGGGTGTTTGTGTCACCCCCCCCCCCCCCCCCCCCCCCAATTGTTCTTTTTTTAAGTTTTAGATAAAAGGTAGAAAACTCCGCCCCCGCTACGTTAATAGCTAAATGAAAATGCTATTTGCCTCCCGCTCGCCCTCCCACTTGACGCCACCCTCCCTCCCCCTCGTCAGTATGACGACGAGGAGGAGGGAGGGGAGAGGAGGCTGGCCCCCCCACCCCCCCCCCCCCCCCCCCCCCCCCCCCCCCCCCCCCCCCGTCGCCGGGGGTGGGGGGGGGGGGGGTGTTGGGGAAGGGGGGGGGGGGGGGGGGGGCAGCCTCCTCTCCCCCTCGTCCGTGCCACCAGATCTGGCGAGAGGAGAGGAGAGAGAGAGAGAGAGAGGAGGGGCGGGAGGGCGACTAGGAGGCAAATAGCAAGGTTGATAATTAAATAATGAAACTAGTAGTACAAACTACATCTCCTACTAAATGCTAAGAGTAAAGCACACAACGAAATAAAACACAAGGTAAAAAAACCCCACGGCTTGATGACACTATAATGCTCGATGATACCTTTTCCCATTTATACCCAAATGGATATCTAGCCTTGGCGAGCTCTTTTGATGGGAGAATGCAAAGTGAAGCAGCTTTACATTATGATGACCAAGTTATCATGATCATAATGGATTGACAAATATTATTGGGTCTGTTAATTATAGGCATAAATGATTATTGTCATATGGTTCCACATGCATGAGTGGAGTTCATAGATGTAATCATCCGACTATAATTGTACTTTCTGCAGCCTTTTATAATATAACTTGCTACCACTAAAGAAATATATTTCATAATTATTTTTTGGTAAATCATTAGACATTACATATTGAAAAACTTTCTACTTATAAATTCATCCGGGGTTTTAGCATCTAATTTATTATCATTTTCTGTAAATTTACATATTTCATTTATCCCTTTAAATATTTGTATACCATGACCGTACATTTTTGGTCATTTTACAAGCATACTTTTCTATCATCTTAGAATAACAAATACTCTATCATCAGTAAAGTTCAGTAAACTAATGGATATTTGAATGAACTTTCATTACTATAAGCTAAAAATACATTACCCCTAATTTATTTTAGCCATTTCGACAAGAACATCCCTTTATCTTACACATTTTTTATACAAAACAGTTTTGGTAAGTAAAGAATTCAAGTTGAAATAATTTCAGCGAAGACTGGGAAACGATGGAGATGAAACAACACAGGTAAGCGAGGAAACTTCAAAATTGTTGTTGCAAAGGGGAAGATCAGAAAAGAAATCAACATGTAGATTCTAAGTTGTGATCACAAGAAAAATGCATTGAATCAATGTAGAGCATCGGTAGATTAATTATGGCCAGACTTCGTTAAGAAAAAGAGAGTTACTGAAAATTTTTAATCCGAGCAGTGACTCTTCTTGCATTCAGAAATGAACAAAAAGATTTAACTATGAAAGAATCATACCCAAGTGTGGCATCAACAGAGATCTTTAGCTGCAGTTATATAACAAACGTAGGCAGTGTAAATTTTGATTCAAATTGCAGTGACAAACCTTGATCAACAATAAAGATGAAGATATGATTGATGTTCATGTGTACAGGTAGATGAATCAAGTGAGCATTATTGTCATCTTGTATGCTTCAACATCCTTAAAACAACCCCATCTTCTTCTCGTGTAGCTTATGTCATGTGCCTACTGTTGATATCCAGGCCAAAAGATTAAGCAAAAAAAGAGACGAAAATGTACTAAAACAGAATAGAGTTCTCCTTGTGTTTCAAAAAAAATAAAATCTAAGATAAAAACGATAACATAACATAAAACCTGCTCACTTATACCAGCATACTCAAATAATGCTTAGACCACTAATAGCATTTACCAATGGTTTAACATCATCATTCATTTTTTCTCAACAAATAAAAAAAAAAAAAACATCTATCGTTCAAGGATTTCCTAAGTTTCATAATACTCAATGCAAAAACAAAGGAAGCCTTCAGAGTTTCTGAAAGCACTGGATGAAGAAGAGAACAAACGTTTATCAACCAGAGAGAGCACAGGATGAAGAAAAGAACAGCAAATGTACTAGTACAATTAGAAATGCAGATCAACAGAACTTAAAGAACACATGGAAATTGATCAGATAATTTGTGGCCTAATCTTGTTTCTGCCACTTATTCACTCCACGCAGCACACAAACATGTCCTCTTAATTGTAAACATCGTCGATAGTTAGCACTAGTTTATGATGTCCAGCAGCAGTCATTTATCTTTCAGAAATCTCTCATCTCACAAGTCCAAGGCTAATGATCCCGAACGAAGTCCTTGGCCAAGACCTGGCCTTAGCCTTTCCTAGAAGCAATCTCCCCCAAGCCACCCACCCCTCCCAACTCATCCTCTTGTCCCAAGGACTCCCCCACTCTAACAGAAGCCTCACCCCAACTCCTGCCTCTTTCTCAGCTTCCTCAAACCTCCCTTGCCCAATATAAACTTGCCCCAACACCAAATGAGGCTCTCCTATATATGGATTCTTCTCACAGCACTCCAACAGCAACTCCTCCACTCTCTTCCAACCTCCCTCTCCCTTCTCTTCACCCTGGCTCATAGCCTTCCAGTATAAATCCCTCGCCGCCCTCTGCTCCTTGACATCCAAAACCTTGGTGCATCGCTCAAACACGGGTGGGATCGCCAGCTCCATATCCTCATCCCTATTATTATCAGAAGAGGTCAGGGAGTTATTCATGCTGTGCCTCTCTTCCATGAAGATCTCCTCCTCTCTCGCAATGAGAGTGTAAATTGCCGCCATTCGTGAGACTGAGTTCATCCATAACCCAGGCCTGCCATCCCCCGGCCACAGGGCTGTGTAAGTGTTCCCCGCAAACTCCATCCGCCCATTGTCATTGTCAAACAGCTCATCCTGGAAGGCATACAGCTGGTCACTGAAGTCAGCCATCGTCATCAACAGGAAAGTAGCCACCATCCGCCGTGACAGATGGACGCCATCCCCAGTCTTGATGTGCTTCACCGTGATGCCATCGGCAGGGAGAACCGACTGCAGCTTTGTTCTCCAGGGTTCAGTGGCATCAACAAGGCATGCTCCCTGGCTAGCATGAGAGAAACAGCAGAGCAGGAGAGATGGTCGGTGAGCTCGTCATCCAAATAGCGGAAGAGAATGTCGTCGTGGATGAGGGAGTGACGAGGGACAACGCAGAAGAGGTGGACAAGACGCTCAGCGGAAGTCCCAATGAGGTGGGTGAGAAGATCACGACCGCCTGCGGCAGGGTCAAAATGGCCAAGTCAACATAAGAATTGGAGTACACGGAATGAAAGAGGCCACAGCGGGCGACAGGATCAGGGCACCCCAGAGTTTGAGGATGCGGTAGACATCGATGAGGTGGCCAAGGAAGCAGCCGTCCTTGTGCCAGCACTCGCCTGCACCAACAGAACAAAGGACGGCGACGAGGCTAGGGAGGACTGGATCAACAATTTGCAGCTCAGATCGGAGGAAAGGAAGGGCAGCATTCAGAAGGGCAGAGAGGTCAATCTCGGGCTTGGCCAGAGAGGATGGAGAAGGGGAGTAGGTTGCTGGCATCTTAAGTAATTGTATATGATTGTTAGATTCCTTATACTGTGAAAAAAAAAATTGGAGAAAGGTTAATATTTATAGTTTGCGAAAGAGAAGCAGGGAGGAGAAAGGAGAGAGAGGGGTTGGAAGGGATTATTAAGGCGATGATGATACATAATGAGACCTATGATTGATGAGCACATGCATGCATGAACAAGTTGTCAATGAATCATCTCCCTTTCATGAGCGCATGACACTTAATGAGAAGTGAGAACTTTATGAGTGATTGAAGAACATCTGTGCAAGATGATAAAGAAACTATCAGTGCATGATTATTGATGAGACCTGAATGAATGATTGATTAGTGCATATAGTTGTTTGATTATAGGAGGTTCTGGCATGGCTCCGTAGAAAGAGGTGAAAGAAAGAAAGAAAGAAAAAAGGAGAGAAAAAGCTCTAAGGAGAGAGAAAAAGAAAAAGGAATTGTATTAGTGTTGTTTCACAATCAATTATATAAATATGAGAAGCTTTTCTGAACTAATGGATGTAGTTACAACTGTTTTTTTTAAAGGGCAATTGTAGAAAATCCCTTGTACTATCAGGAGTGTTGCAATAAACCATCCTGAGCTATAAAAAATGTAACATTGACCTCCTAGACTGCAATCCAGATTCTGCTCCTCGAATTGTATTTGCTCGTTAACTTTTTCGTTCAAATTAGTCTCGTGCTTTGCACGCAAACCACTTAATTTTATTTAATTACTTCAGTAGCTCATTTATTTTTTATTAAAATATTTTTATTCTCAATTTTCTCCTAATTATCTTCTTTCTAGACTAACCTAACTAGTAGAGAGGAGAAGGAGAGGAGGATAGGATTCTGGTGGTGATCGTGATAAAGAAAAGGAGATGAGTGGGTGGAGAGGGATTTGGAAAGGTTAGGATTCACATTAACAAGGGATTTGGGTTGGATGGTGGAGGTGGAAGTGGATGCGGGGGAGGAGGAGAGGTGATGTTGGTGGTGGGTTGAGAATAAGGAGGTGGAGGAGGAGGTGGTGGAGGTGTTAGTGGTAGTGGATTTAAGGAGTTGCTGGTGAAGGAGGAGATGATGATAATTAGTAGGTTTTAGGGGGAGGAGGAGAGGAGAAGAAGAGGTGATGGTGGTGGTGGAGGATGAGGTGTGTTGGTTGGTTTTTTTTTTTTTTTTTAAAATAGTTTAAAATGGCCATGTGGTCTGCAAGTGTCTTTTAAATGAAAAAGTTAACCGTGTTAAAGTCCCCCCCCCCCCCCCCCCGGGGGGGGGGGGGGTCAATGTGCAACTTTTCATAGTTTCAGGAGGATTTGGTGTAATAGCCCTATAGTACTGGTGTGTTTCGTGCAATTTACCCTTTTTAAATTTGGTAGTTCCCTCCCAGTGCTCCCCACCCTCTCCCAGCATAGGGGAGATGGTTCCTTAAATATGTCGGTGATGCTTTAAACTTGTCTTAATTTGAACGGAGAAAATGTCAAAAAAACATGCGTAGACAATGCACTTAAGGATGCCCAGAAGTGGTGGAAGTGAGGAAGTGGGATTCTTTTCTTTTTGAAAAATGAGAATTTGTGTTTCTTTTCCGATGTTCCGATGGTAGTTGGGAAGTGTAATTGGAAAAGTATAACGTCTTTTTCGATATTTGGTTGGTAATGTGGAAGTGGAAGTGAAAGGTTGACCACAAAGTTGAACGTAAAATAATATTAAAATAAAAATTAATTATGAAAAAATTTGGACTGTAATTAGAATGCAAGTAAGATTTACATGATCACAAAATTAACTATATTGAGTTACAACTTATTATAAATGAGATTTACATGACCACAAATTAACTGTAGCACCTTAAAAGTGAGAAAATGGTTATGTAAAAGGTAAAGAGAAAAGGAAAAAGGGTTTTCTCATTTTCCTTTTCCGGTGTTTGGATGGAACAGCGGAAGTGGAAATGACACTTCCCACTTCCTCACTTCGCCCACTTCCTTGAATCCAAACAGCCCTTAAAAGAAGTAATGAATTGAATCATTAGTGCATGTTTGACTAACTATTGATGCCTTAAATTCACAGCGGCGTCGAGTAGATCACGTGAACTTGCAAGAATTTTGTGCTACAGTAGCTATTGTATCTGAGAGAATATTTAGAAAAGCAAAAACTTATATCAGCTATAGAAGATTTCAAACAAATAGTAAGCAGCATAACTCCTTTAAGTCCTAAGAGAAAACTAATTGCCTCTTACAAAGAAGACGAAAATGCAAAATGCATAAATATTTTGCATGATAATCAAAGAGATATAAATACAACAAAGTTTAATGCATTGGATAAGCAGATGAATGAGGCCAAGAGCAATACACGTAGTTCATACAGCCTCTACAAGCCTTGCGCGGACTGATCCTTGATCATAAACTTGCTTGATGCTGTTAAAACACACAAAAACAGGTGTTACTTGTATCATGAGGAAATACTTCTACCTAAAATACACGAAAGCTGAAAGCTGTAAATGCACTACTTTAGAAATTTTAAAATGTATCCATGCTCCACGGATGATGTATATGAAAACAAAAGCAATCAATGATATTCTTAATATACTAATCTCCTATCTTTTAAAACATTTTTTACCATGATATTAGCATTCTATCTATATCACATAACACAATAACGGTTTTCAAACAATTCAATCTATTTAGCTTCAAAATAAACAGAAATGCAGTTGACACAATGTGCTTTCAACTTTGAAGTTTGAAGAAGAAACAAAACATGTCATATTAACTCATGAATCTTGATATCCCCTCAAATGGGTATGTTTTACTTATATCTTGAATAAGAACTTACAAAAATTGAAGTAATAGTTTCTGCAGATGTTTCGCAACAAATACAAAAAGTAGAAGTTTCCCCAATGATAAATTTTCTTTCCTTGAAGATCTGTAATTCTTTTTAGATTAAATTATTCACAGGATACTTGCCTGTAAAAGCATTCCCCATTTGATATAGCTTTCTTAGAGATCCAATCTGGAACCAACTCTTCCACAGCTGCAACTGTTCTTCAACTTCCCCTGCCACATAAAGATAAACAATGGTAATATCACAAATTAAAGTACATACAAAAGAAACAACAAAAAACTCGAAAGTTAAAAAATAAGTTATACTTGTCTCTTCTATGTCCAAGTTATTCAAAATAATCTTGTGCACAAGCTCTTGTTTGGTAATGAAAGAACAATCAGTTGATCTCAGTATCAGGCAGATTGTGTCAAACATGCCCAGCAAACTGCCTAATGAGTTGTGCTGCTTCTCTTGCTCCTCTTGGCACGTCTTATGATCCTCATTTGTGCCAGCCTGTTAATTTAAAGAGTTAAGAGTTTATATCAAATAAGAAGAAAATAAATCCCAAAAATTAAAGTGAACAACTAAAAGTCAGTGTATCCAAGGAAGCATGGACACTTCAAAACGAGTCTCCATGTCCATAGCCCACACATACTGGATGCCGATACTTGCACAACACTAGTCCAACACCTATGTGACACTTTGGAACCATGTTGACTTTGAAAATTAAAAAAAGTGTCGAAGCAATGTTGGCTTTTTTCAAAACAAAAAAAAAAAAAAAAATCTAGAGATTGTGTGTTAGATGTGGAACTATGTGCCACATCACTAGAAATAAAAGAAACCTCTTTGACACAAGAACACAATGTTAGTAGGATCTAAACACCTACCAAACATGTAACTGGAGTTATTAGACTTGTGTTAAGGTATTGGATTGACTTTCAGATTCTTTTTTTTTAAATGTTGATTTGGTTTTTTTTTAATTGAAAATATGAATTTAAATCACTAAGATTTGTTTTTTTTTTCTTTTTGTAAAAGCATGTCGCAATCACTATGGGTTTTTTATATTTAATACATATCACATGAACTGCAGCACATGTATATAGTCATGTGTCATATCACTGTGTCCTACTTTTTACGAATTTGATGTATTGCTATGTCCATGTTTTATATATGCATGTCATGTGTGCGCGCTTCACAGATTTCATCATATATGTCTAACCCATAATAGCTACAAGAAAATATATTTACAAATACGGAGAAGACATAATTGTAAAAAGCAGTCGGTCTCGAGCTAATAAGAAACTGTTATATATTGAAAATCAAAAATTGAAATTTCAGCACATATATAATTACACAAATAAGTATACCTTTATTTATTTTTAACAATATCACATATAGAGCCAACAATTTATTTAATGCAAGCATCCATTTTTTTTAATCATCACTTGCGAAAAATGTATATATCCTTAAACTCCAAAAAGATTTAAAAAGCAAAATTTCATGCTTGTAAATATGGAAGTTAATGACTGCAAAGATTAAACAAGCTTAATCTAAAAGAAAGAAAAATGTTATTATAAAAAATTGAACAACCAAATAACTAGTAAAAAACAAGCAACTTAGCTGCCAATTAAAGAAAGCTTCCAACAGGAAATACCCTTGGTTGAGTTTCAACAACCAGATATGAACACATCCAAGATTGCAGATCACAAAACCACACATTTTTTAAGACATTAGAAGGGCAAAAATAGGTAGTTTACTTCTATTGCTCATACATTTGAAGAACTTTGTCAGAGATTATTTCCTTGTCACATCCTCTGTGTGTGCGCGCGCGCATGCTCTTAGAAGCTAATAGAATTTAGAAAGAATTATGTCCATTCTTTTCCCTCACAGGGACATGATTATTTTGATGTATGTATTTGTTTAAAATTCCGTTATGGATGAATTAGGACAAGAATCGAATACTCTTGATGAATTATTTTAGTACATATGTTTGCTTTAAATTTGCATATTGATGGATTTAGATAGGGATTATATACTTTGACAGAAAAAACTAATTACAATTAAATCTTTTTAGTTTTTAATCAAAACTCGATCTATCAACTTGTTATTATATCTTTTTCAGTTAGAATCTATCTATAAACTCTTGAACTATATTTTAAATTTGAATTTAATAAACTTTTCTCCTTACAGGGATAAGTATATTGGTTCAAAATTAGCATATGGATGAATATAAATAGGAAGATGTGTGTGTCATGCACGTGGAATGATGAAAAGTGTCGAAGAATAGTACATGATAGCCTAATATATTAAAGTGCCTCCATGAAAAGGGCTATCAAACCTCTGTGTCTTCAAGTTTGAACGGTTATCATCTTCAACTCAAGTGGAAAGAGAAAAAATAGTGGAAGAAAGAAATCAAGAAGAATGAGAGACCTTTTGGTAAGAAACCTAAACTAGTATACTGCCATCGGGCGGTGGAAAAGATGATGGTGATGGGGAGAGGAGGGCGGAGAGGGGAGGGGAGAGCGAGAGGGAGAGGGGGAAAGGAGAGCTTAAGAGAGGGAGAGGGGGGAAGAGGGGAAGAGGGGAGGTGGAAAGGGGAGAGGGGAAGATGGGAGAGCCAGAGAGAGGGAGGGGGAGCTGGCGGGCGGCGGATCAGAGCAAGGGGGGGGGGGGGGAGAAGAGAGAGAAGAGAGAGAGGGAGAGTGAGAGAGGGAAGACGGACGGACGGACACAAATTATGAAGGAGTTATGAGAGAAAACCTCCATTTAGTCGGTTTTTGATAAAGACAGACATTATGTATTACTTTTGTATTTTCCCAATCAAGTCAGCTATATACTCCTTTGCTACACCAAGAGAAGAAAAAGCACCCCCTCCCCCCCCCCCCCCCAACCCAACCAACAAATACCAGAAAAAGAAAGAAATATCATGATGCCTTTCTAAAAGCAACAATTTTACAACATACTTCATCATATGAAAGCTTCAATGAACACCAACCCGAGTGCATCTATCACATAAGCCGGGTCATCATTTGTTTTCTTACGATTCTATGCTTTAGGTTATTTTTCTTCTTTAGATTTAATTTAATAATTCCTATTTAATGAAAAGGATGGGCATAATCATCTTGCTTTCATCAAAAAGAAATATGTTCTACGACAATGTTGTTCGTGGCACATGCATTTTTCTACTGTGTAGTCTGTGTATGTTGTGGTGGTGGTGGTAGGTGTGTGTGTGTGTATTCTCTTTTTCTTTTTCTTCTTTTCGTTGGGTGTGTGTGTTTGGGGAGGGGTGTATTTGGCTAAGATCCAGTCCATTCAAGTTGTTCTACATAATTTAGAAGGCCTAAAACATGAAAAGCAAATGATTCATGAACGGCCAAATAGGAAGTTTTTTATATCTACATGGCATTGAGGCTTTTAAAGTGTTAGTCAGAATCAAAAGTTTGTATTCTCAACTTGACCATAAATCTAAACGGCATTCTCCTTCTAATGTTCATTTGATGCATAAGCATGAGAACTCGATTCAATTAGTACTTTGTTTAGATTCAAATAAAGATGAACACGGGTTCACTCAACGAGAGAGAGAGAGAGAGAGAGAGAGAGAGAGAGAGAGAGAGAGAGAGAGAGAGAGAGAGAAGTTTATTTTGGTGTTTTAAATTTGTTTACATTTTTTTAAAAAAAGACTTTTTTCATATCAACACCTAAAATCTTTGCTAAATCGTCATAATTTCATATTCACCTCAAATTATATAAGTTATGACAAAAACACCCCTCCCTTCAGTTGCTCCGTTACTCTGCCTAAAAGAAGTGAATTTGACCAAATTAGCATTTCTTCTTATCCAATGAATATTAACTATAGATTTGAGAGAAAATAGTATGAGACGCGATTTCAGTCTATTATATAAAAGCTAAATGGATATGAGTTTATAAGATAATATAATACCCAATAACTCAATAACCAACACTCTCCCTCAAACTGGAGCACATACATCTATCATGTCAAGCTTGTTACACAAATAAGAGAAGAACTCTAGGAGTAAAAGTTTATTATTATATACTAGCAAGTTCCTCAGAAGAGGGAGTGAAGGGGGGTAGAAATCAATTTCTGAGTGGCCGCACCAGTGCACCAGGAATGAAAAGGCAATCCACTTCTATATGATTGGTCTTCTCATGGAAGACAGGGTTACTGGCTAATAGCAGCCTGATTATCACAATACATATGCATTGAACCATCCTCACTGAATTCAAGTTCCTACAACAAAGTCTTCAACAACATCATCTCATATGTTGTATAAGTCATTGATCTATTACTCAGTTTCAGCAATAGAACGATATCACGCTCTGCTTCTTACTCCTCCAAGTAACTAGATTTCCTTCAACATAAGTGCAATAGTCATAAGTAGAGTTTCTATCTCTTTTATCCCCAACATAATTAGAATCAGAACATGCTTCAATCCATAGATGTTCATGCTTCTTATATAGCAAGCTTTTACCCGGAACTCCTATGATGTAGTTCAGTATCCTCAAAGCTGTCTTCCAATAAACCTCTCTCTAGAGTTGTGCATGAAGTGACTTATCGATCCAACAACATGTAATATCTGATCTTATAACAATAAGATAGATAAGTTTATCTCCTAATCTCATATACTAAAGCATCCTCAAAGCGGGGGTCCAGACTCAGTATCACCATTCATAAGAGGAGTACACATAGGTTATCAACCAAGTAGTTCAGCCTCCTATAGTAAATCCAAAGCATACTTTTATTGGAGAAAGAAGTACTTTGTATTTACTTTGACCAATTTCAATCCTAAGAGAGTATAGAGGTATCCCCATGTCTTCTTTAATCACAAATTGTGTCTTAAGATATTATTTGGCCTTCTCAATGCCACGAGCATTATTCTCGGTCAACAGAATATCATCAATATAAACAACAAGAATCATAGAGCCAGAAGAGCTACGACGAATGAAAACTGAATGATCAGAATAGCACTTATGAAAACCTCCTTCAGTGATGATACATCTAAACTTATCAAACCAGGCTCGTGGGCTTTGCTTAAGACCCTATTTCTTGAGCTTGCATACCATATTCTCTCCCTGAGCAACATATCCATGAGGTTACTCCATATAGACCTCCTCCTCAAGGTCATCATACAAGAAAGCGTTCTTCATATCCCTTGAAACATCAATCACTGTTAGTTGACAACCGAAGAGAACAATACACGTATGGAGTTGAGATGACAACAAGAGAGAGAATATCCCCAAACAATCCACTCTAAAAGTACGAGTCTAGCAACCAGGTGAGCTTTGTATCTGTCTACTATTGTACCATTTGAACGATACTTGATAGTAAACGCTCAACGACAACTGACAATAGGGAGTCTAAGAAAAGTAGGCACGAGATCCCAAGTCTGACGTGAAATAAGCGTGAAATAAGAACATATATCTCCTCAAGCATGGCCTACTTTCATTCCGGGTACATCAATGCTTCCTCGTAATGTAAGAAGTGGACATAGAAATGGTGGATACAGACAAGGCAACTGACGAGACAATAGGGTAAGACATTCATAAGAAACAAAATGTGAGATAAGATGCACAGTAGAAGATTATTTACCCTTTCAAAGTGTAATAGGAAGATCCAAGTCTGAAGGAACAGAGATATTCATCTCAACAGCCATGAGTGGAGGATCAGTGGGCAGAGGAGCAGAATAAGGAGGATCAGAATCAACAATTGTAGACACTGAATCAGTCGGTAGTAAAGTAGAGATCACATTCTTAGAATGTCAGGTGTAAATCTTTAATTGTTTAGGAACAATCTCTTTCTCCTAATCTCTAGAACTAGACATAGACTCAGATATAGAAGGAGAAGCAGTAGGTGCAAAATATGAAATAGACTCAAAAAGATCACATTAGGTGAGGTATAAAACATGTGATGCACATGATAAAACATTTATAACCTCTTTGAGTTCATGAATAACCAACAAAAACACATTTGATAGCTCTAGGTTCTAACTCTTCTAAACTAGGTTAAAGATTTTGAATAAAACAAATAGAACTAAACACACGAGGAACAATAGAAAAGGTAGGTTTGTAAGGATACAAGCAGGGAAAAAGGATTTTATCATGAAGTACTAGAAAACATGTTCTATTTATCAAGTGAAAAGCACGAAGATAGCATTGGCCCAAAAGATTTTAAGTACATGAATGTGAATTAATAAGGTGCAAGCCTGATGGGGAACTGGGCGGGATTCCTTAGGGTTTCTCACCTGAAGCACACAGGCCACAAAGCTTTAAAAAGCAATTTTTTTCAAAAACTGGCCAAAAACAATACCAGTCTTGCCCTTAAATAGGCCTACATCAACAGAGATATCTCATGACAACCGATATGGGACTAAAAGAAACAACCAAATAAATAAATAAAATTACAATAAAAGAAAACAAAAAGAGCTAAAACGAAAAGCCTAATGTAGCTTGAATTTCTCAGCCCTAGTAGAACCAAACTGAAAGAGTGCGACGACGCCTCCTGGTGTAAAATCGCAATCCTTAAGAGATGTCCCCATCATTCCCCCCGGGTTGGGGAAAACTCGACTCTGTCGAATGTGAACCTCCTCAGCTCTCATAATGCTTCAGATGATCAGGGTCCAACCGTTAGAGTTCCTCTCGATTAATCCAAGTGTTATCAGAATCAGGTAGTCCTTTCCAATGAACCAAAAATCTGTGATAACCACCATCTCTAATAGAGACAATCTGATCATCAATAATTTCATAAATTTGCCATATGGGTGGGATGTATTTGGAGAAGAGGGGGTAATAAGGGTCTCTCAGGAATTGGCTCATGAGAAGGCTCATCCAATAAAAGATTATCAGAGAAGCAATCAGATCTTCAATATTAACAGAGGGACTAATGCCAAAATCCGGTGGGAGATCTACTACATATGCATTTGAATTAATTTTCTTCAAAATTTTAAATGGTCCCGCACTACGTGCATGTAATTTCTTCACGGTATCAGGAGGATACCGTTCCGAACGAATTTGAACCATCACGTAGTCTCTTACGTTAAACTCATGTGCTTTCCTGTGCAAATCTGCATAAGCTTTATAGTTTGCATTAGTTTTCTGAATTTAATTGCTGATCTCTTTATGCAAGTCATGAATATGCGATGCAAACGATGCAGCCAACTCAGACATTCTAGTATGATGGGGTGCCATGGGAATTAAGTCGATAGGTTTCCTAAGTTGATAACCATGCACTACCTTAAATGTTCTATTGATAGAACTATTGTATGCAAACTCAGCAGTATGTAACATAAGATTTCATGTTCTAAGATTTTCACCCACTAAACAACGTAGCAGATTACCAAGACTTCTATTGACGACTTCACTTTGTCCATTAGTTTGTGGGTGAAAGGCAGTAGAAAACTAAAGTTTAGTCTCCATTTTATGTCACAGGGTTTTCCAAAAGTAACTCGTGAATTTAACATCTGTGTCTGAGAATTATTTTGGGTAGCTCATGTAACCTAACATCTTCATCAAAGTAGATCGTAGTAATCCGAGATGCATCTGACGTTTTGGAACATGGCAAAAAGTGGGCCATCTTGAAAAAACAGTCTATAACAGCAAGTATGGAATCATACTTTCTTGCGATTTTTGGTAAACCCATTACGAAATCCATACTGACATCTTGCTAAGGACAATTTGGAACTGGTAGGGGAGTGTAGAGACCAGTGTTTTGTTTCCGTTGCTTGGCGAGTTGACATGTACGACGACTAACAAGCCTTGCAACATCTCTTTTTAAGCTCGGCTAATAAAAACAATGTTCTACAGCTTTAATTGTTTTATTTCGCCGGAAGTGTTCCAGCAAGTCCCCCGGTGTATAATTTTCATACTAGAAATTCTCTCAATAAGGTGCGAGAGATACACAATAGACGATAGCGAAATAAATATCCGTCTTGCAAAAGAAAAGCATCAATCTCATGAGTCAAATTATCCCTTAAGACAGTGTATATATTTTCAAAATCAGGACATGACTCATAAGTGTCTTTGTTCTTCTCAAAACCAATAACTTTAGTACTCATGACTAAAGTAGGCGTGACGATGGTTAAGTGCATCAGCGGCCCTATTGTCTACCCTGGCCTTATGCTTGAGGACGTAGGTGCACTCTTGAAGGAACTCGACCCATCTACCATGCCTCGAATTCAATTTCTTTTGGGAGTTGAGATATTTAAAGGCTTCATGGTCTGAATAAATGACGAATTCTTGCGGTAACAACTAACGGCGCCAGTAACGCAGAACTTGCACTACCGCATAGAACTTCTGATCGTAGGTGGAGTACCGTTGCCGAGCATCATTTAACTTTTCACTAAAATAAGCAACATGATACTTTTCCTGACTCAAAACACCACCTATATTGGCCTAAGGCATCACAAGTAATTTTAAAAACTTTCGTGAAATCTAGAAGCCTCATAACAAAAGCTTATGTCATTCTCTTTTTGATTTCCCGAAACGTCTTGGCAGCAGCTTTAGTCCATTCAAATTCCCCTATTTTCAAACAATCGGTAATCGGGGCCATGATGGTACTAAAATTTTGAATAAAATGTCTGTAAAAAGTAGCTAACCCATGAAATTCCTCACTTCTCGAATGTTGCATGGTTTTGGTCATTCTATGATAGCTTTAATTTTATCATGATCTGCAGAGACACCTTATGAAGAAACAACCACTCCTATGAAAATGACTTGGTCCGCAAGAAAGGTGCATTTCTTAGGGTTGGCATATAAACTCTCCTTTCTCAAAACTACACAGACCTAGGTGAGGTGGTCCAAATGTTGCTCCGTTGATTTGCTATAAATGAGGATGTCATCGAAATATACGACTACGAACTTTCCGATAAAGGGTCGCAATACTTGTGTCATCATTCTTATAAAAATGCTTGGAGCATTAGACAAGCCAAATGGCATGACCATTCACTCATACAGCCCATCTTTCGTTTTAAAGGTTGTTTTTCATTCATCTTCTGAGCGAATTTGAATCTGGTGATACCCACTCTTCAAATTTATTTTTAAAAAGATAGTAGCACCGGACATCATGTCAAGCATATCATCCAATCTGGGAATTGAAAAACGGTATTTTATCGTTATTTTATTGATAGCACGGCTATCCACACACATTCGCTATGACCCATCTTTCTTAGGCGTTAACGGTGCAGGGACCGCGCAAGGGCTCAAACTCTCTCGTATGAACCCTCTGCTCAACAACTCTTCAACTTGTCTTTGTAATTCGGCATGTTCCATTGAGTTCATCCGATAGTATGGCAAGTTGGGTAGAGTGGCTCCCGGAACTAGATAAATTGCATGTTGAATGTTCCGCATCGGTGGCAGTTGATCTGGAAAATCGTTAGGAAACACATCAGCAAAATCTGTGATAATAGGGGCCACTTCAGGAAGAATCGTCTTATGAGATTCTTTCGTCACTTCTCGAGCAACCAAAACGATGATTTGTGTCCCATGAATCACTTCTTTTCCAATTTCTTTAGGGCTGATTAAGTTGAGGTTCTTCACTTTCTTGTGTCCACCGGCTTTTTTCTCCTCTTGTTTGAATTTGGGTTGACTTGAAATTAGTTTGATCCGTTGCCCTTCATAGTTGAAAGTACAAGTGTTGGACTTTCCCCACAAAGTCGCATCTATATCAAATAACCAATGACGGCCAAGAATCACATGTCCTGCATCCATGGTTACTACATCACACCAAAATTTGTCCTTGTAGGTGGCAAATTGCACAGGTACAAGACATCGTTCGTTCACCTCCATCGATGCTGCGTTAACCCAGGTAACTTTGTACGGGTTAGGGTGAGGGACCGTCTTCAACCCTATCTTCGAAATCAAACTGGATGATATAACATTTATACAACTTTCACTATCGATAATGATTTTATAATTTTTGTCACCAATCTTTATCCGTGTGTGGAAGATCGAGGTTCTTCGCCGGTCAACCATATCTTTAGGTTGAGCGAGGGTACAGCGAACGACAGCAACATGCCTGACAGTACTAAGAACTTTCTAGTATTCCAAGTCATTCTCAGATCACTGCTCGCATTCCCTAAGAATACAATGTCCTTTTGAGATTCGTCTTGCACTTCATCTGATTGATCATCCAGAAAGAGGTTCTGGATTTACTTGGGTAGAACTTTTCTACATGCCCATAACCTTGACATTTAAAGCATTGAGTGCGGGGTTGGTTCGTGGCACGCTCTTGACTGTGCCTTTACCCTTGAGATCTCCCGTCGGGACCGAGCTGTTAGGATTGGGTTTGAGCTGGGATTGTCCAGAGGTGGCTCTAGCGTCTTGACTCTTGTAATCTGAACCTCGTTGATAGTAAAATCATCGAGAATCTAAGTCTCGAACTATCTGAAAGGCGTGTTCTAAATCACTAACACCTCTTGCAAAGAGTTCCCTACGGAGATCATCACGAAGGCCAGACTTGAACCTAGAGAGGGTTACCTTGGAGGCTCATCGACGAAGTCGCTGCACCGGGTCAAAAACTCATCAAATTTCTCAATGTATTCAGTAGCAGAGCGAGTTCCTTGTGTTAGCCTACTCTATTTGTCTAACAGTTGATCCTGAAAAATAATTGGGAGGTACTTCTGGCTCAATTTGGCCTTCATCTCATCCCAAATTCGGATCGGTTCTTGCCTCCTTAGTGCTATCAATCTTTCAACATTTGACAAATATTGTCCCGCTTGTCCCCCAATTTCATGGCAGCGAAACGGACTCGCCGCTCTTGGGACATCTCATACCACCTGAAATAACGCTCTAGACTCATTACCCAATCAAGGTAATATCGTGGGTCTAAGCGGCCTTCAAAGTTCAATACGTCCACTTTGATGTTCTTCAAGTACCATTCATTCTTATCATATCGATTGTAATTCCTGTTGATTCTCTCCTCTCGATGATTATTGAGTTGACGCTCTTCATTACGACCTCCATCATGACGCTCCACTTTCAACCTATCCATTCTCTGACTTAAAGTGTTCATTTGGGCCTTAATTTCCTCAAGAGTTTTGAGAATTTCAAGAGTAATGTAATTTGTTGGTGAGATGATACCAGACGAAAAAGCATTGGGATCCATGTCTGTATTGGGTTCTACTGGGTCGTAGACTTTACCACTACGAGTATGCATGCACAGTTTTTTTTAATTATCTAAATGCTGAATTTTTTTATATATGATAATGAATGTAATTTATTGTTTCCTATATGCAACTAACAAATTCTAATGCAAACGTGCATGGTGATGCAGAAGATGTGGAGAATCAGCAATAATTCAGTGAATAAATGCATACAGTAACGTGAATAAATTTTTCCAGCAAGCTCAATAGTTTAAAATAGGAACTGTAATGTAAAATTTTGCAATTTAAACCTCAATATTTTGTAAAATATTAATTCTATGTAACTTTCGATGTCTGTTGTGTATGAGCAATCCCTAAATTAATATTAAAATGCCGCAAATAAAAGGGTAAGCAGATACACACACTCACTATTTATGGATGACAGATAATCGATGAAAGTATGATATCAGAATAAAAGTGGTATCCAAAATTTCAGTTCAAGGAATACCTGAATTCTGGTTACCTGGGTGGTCGAAAAAGAGTTCCAGTCGGGCCCCGGGTCACTGGAAAATGCACTGGCGTGCTTGAGATTGCTTCAGGTTGCTTCAGGCTTCGGACTGTAGCTCGTGGATTGATTTGAATCTAAATTTGATCCAATTCTAATCTCTTTGTGCAAGAAACCACCAAAATTGGAATTAATTCCCAAATCCAACTCCAAACAATTCCTAAAGACTTGTTGCAGTTGACAGAGGTTGAAATAAAATTGATGACGAAAGAGTAAAGGGCTTAGAGATGTGAGCACACAAAGAAAGCGAGAGAAAAAGAATGGTGACACGTTTGATTTTCTCTCTTATGAGGAAGCAATCAACGAAGGCCTTGATGAAGATCGACGATCTGGAAACACCAAGAAGAGACAGCGGTGGGGAGAGGTCTGATTCAGCGTCAATCTTGAATCTGAAATTGATGATCAGTGGAGATCTGGCAGGGATCTGGGTGGCGGATCTCGTCGACAACCCCGAATGGCAGATCCTGTGGGTTTAATGTGGGATCTCGACATAAGCTGATGTAGATCGGCGCGTGACCTGATCTCATCACCGGAGAACATGCCGGTGATATTGATCTCTGGGTTGCTTGGATCTCGTGTTGAGATCAGCAACAACACCCAATTGAGATTGATGGCAGGTGCGACGACGAGGGTGGTTCAGGGAGGATATTTCTTCGATGGTTGATGAGAGGCATGGAGGCAAGAGCCAATTTCAATGGCGTCGTTGATTTCATCGATGGAAAGGAACTGGTGGCTGCGCGAGATCTAGTGAACGACGCGAGGGCGAGCACGAGATGACGAGATCCGTTCGATTTCGTCGATGCGATCAAGAGAAGAAGGGAAGGATGTGTTGGCGTCGTTGATTTGAAGGAGGGGGAGTTGATCTGCTTGCTGGAGTCTATTTGGAGCGAGGAGAAATAGGTTTTCCCTTTTTTATGACGACGCTGAGAAAAGGAGAAGAGAAAATATAGGTTTTTTTGATTTTTTTGAGAGGATTCAGAAATTTAAGCTCTGATACCAATATGATAGGGAACCGGGCGGGATTCTCTCCCTAGGGTTTCTCACCCAAAACACACAGGCTACAAAACTTTGAAAGTAATTTTAATTCATTCCAAAACTGGCCAAAAAATAATACCAGTCTTGCCCTTAAATAAGCCTACATCAACAAAGATATCATATGACAACCGATATGAGAGTAAAAGAAACAACCAAATAAATAAATAAAAATTACAATAAAAGAAAACAAAAAAGAGCTAAAACGAAAAGCCTAATGTAGCTTGAATTCCCCAGCCCTAGTCGAACCCAACTGAAAGAGTGCGACGACGCCTCCTGGTGTAGAATCGCAATCCTGGAGAGATGTCCCCATCAAAGGCACGTCTAAAAGAAGCTCTATTCTATTGTGAAGTGTGTGGACATGTATTCTGGTGTAATATACCATGAGATGCACAAAAATGACAAATACAATTTTGAGTATGCTCAAGAGCATTATCAATACGCAAAAACGAACAAAAGTAGAAAACTGGGTTTTTATTTCATCGATAAAATGATTGATAACATCAGAAACATGTGTCCTGTCTTTTAGCAGATACATTCAAGACATCCTAGAATAATAATCTATAAATACTACAAAATACTAAAAATCAGACATAAAAATAACCCGACACGATCTCCAAACATCAGAATGGACCAGATCAAAAGAAAAACTACTTTGCCACGACCTCCAGCAACCATCAGAGTTCTCAACACCAAAAGAAACACCAGAAGAAGAGTCACTTCACACAAAGACATGGTGAACTTGAAACAGTGTCCTGGAGAAAGAAAGAATTGTATCATCACCAAGAATATGTCCTCGAACTTGATTGCATAAAGAAGCATCAAGATCAGAGAGAAACTTAGCCATGATTAGCTCATCACGATATCACTGAAACACCTTCAAATCCAACACTAGGGTTGATAGAAATCCAGCACCAGAGATATTATGCTTGTCGGAATACATCATTTTGAAAGTATTCCATATCTCTTTTGCAGTCTTAAGAAACATGACACTTGCATCAATCTTCTCATCCATACTATTGAGCAGCCATGTCATCATAATATAATCACTGGCCATCCAATCATCATAGGTAGTAGTGCTCTCGGTGGAGGATCCTATGTAATATGCTTCAGCTTTTTTTGCGAGCCGACGAAGAGATGGAAGGATTGAGCCTAGAGAAGGTAGTTGATATCGTTAAGTTTCATGTAGTAGTAAAGAGCTATTTTGAAGCAACGGAAACGTTTGATTGGTATCTTTGGAAGACAAAGCAGATAGTAGTCACGTAGGATGTAGATATGTAGACAGTCAGTAGTAGCCACAGAAACACGTCAACATAGATTAATACACTGTTGTAGTAGCAGACATCAACGAAGGCAGATCAGGGTAACGAAGACGCAACAGAGCACAGTAGGGCCTCAGCGAGGTCAACAGGGCATCGGTGGCCTTCGGCGAGGTCAGTGGAACAGAGGAGGGAGTCGGTGGGCGTAGGGAAAGATGATCGGATGGCGGCGAAGGCAAGATAGAGTGATTGGGTGGCAATAGAGGCATAGAAGAGGCTATGATTAGGGGTTTTGCTCTCATACCATATCAAATTTGAGAGAGTTGGATAATGTCTCAATCTCAGTTTATTATATATAGAAGCTAAATGGATATGCGTTTACAATATCATACCTAATAGCCAAATAGTCTAACATTAACCATCTTCTTCAAGTTTCTCACCAAAACGCACTCAAAAACTCTTTCAAATCTTGAGACCCATTATGAAGCCCCCTATCCATATTCTCCATATCCTAAAAAAAGAACTTATCACCAAACATTAAAATCACAAAAAAGATGAAATCTTTATATTATAATTTCCTCTTTAGCTTGAAATTCATCACTATGACTCATAATTTTCAAATACCCACATCTTTTTCATCTTCAAAATTGAGAAGAAAATGTTGCCTAGCTTAAATTTGTAAAATTTATGAAACCTTCACATCTTTTAAGTTCTTTTCTTCTCTTTCTTCATGACTTCATCTTGATCCAAACCCTTCAATACCTAGTCTCATAAAAAAGATGAGGGCAAATTAGATTATCCTCACACTCTTTCAGTTAGAAAAAAATGGCGACTAAAAAGTGGGGTGCTTTGTCCCGACTTATATAATTTATGGAGGAAATATGTAAATGTGAAGATTTCAGGGGTGGATGAGGAAATTGGTAAGATTGCAAGTGTCAATATGGAAAAAACCTTTACACAAATATTCATTATGATATTTTGTAGACTATAAAAAAACAATTCCATTTTTAGATATTTCTTAGGCCTTAAGTTATTTAAATCTTTTGAAATATTTGATTAGATTCTCTTTTGTTAGGATTAGTTTTCTAGGAAAGATTTTTCTTCTTTCCAGATTTATCTTTTCTTAAGTTTGAAAAAAATCTTAGATAAATAAAGACTAAGCCTTCTTATGTAATCAATTTTTATGAATGAAAAGAAAATAGAAATTTTCTTTTTTTGGGATGTAGATTGTTATTGAATTTATGGTGTGATGTCACTGACTTCTGATCATGGTGGTGAGACCACGAATTTATCTTTTCTTTTTGCTTTCTCTTTTTTTTTTCTTATTTTCTTTCGCATGTATTCCTTTGTTCCCATCAATATGTCCAATCCACCTCTCACTCCCTCCCTACATAGGCAAGAAAACTCGAATTCACTTATTTTTCAGTCTCCTTCTCTCCCTCCCTCAGACCCTCTTCTGTGACTATGTAGTTGTAGTTGCTTGATACATAGGCAAGAAACTTTAAATCATTTGGCTTCTAGTCTTTCAGTCTTCTAAATGATGTAGAACAATTTGAATGGTGTGTATCTTAAATTTGGTTTTCATCTTACTGAATTTGAACGGGAATGATTTCTTTCCAAATCCTTCCCAAAGGAGTCAAGTCCATCTCTCTATTTTTATTTATTTATTTATTTATATAGATATGTGTGTATCAAGACTCCGTTCCGAGTCAATTCTTTTATCTATATATCCAAAACAAAGCTTTAAAAACCCGCCGGTTATAACCTGGTTGAGCCCTTGCAAAATTTAATTTTTCCGCAGAAAGAAAGACGAGACTTAATTCACATATTATTCTGGAAGTTAAGGACCACAATAAGCAAATGCATGCCTAAAAGAGATAAGATGTGCATATTATAAGGAGCAACCAAGTAGTTGGTATATAACCAATAACTACTTAGCTCCGAATATTAGAGCATATTAACAACCTCAATTGAGTTTCTTTATACATATGGACAACCAACTTAGTATCATCTGCTACACATAAACACACAGAATTGCAGCAGATGCCTGTAAATATTTATAAAGCATTGGAATAGACATTTGTCTGTTTGCTTCTTTTTCCTCATATATTAGATCAAAAATGATGAGCCTTTTTCAGAGACAATATTTCATTGACAAGAATTCCTGGTTCATGTTAACTAGATGTGCATTCAAACAAGTAACCAAATTGAAGGTGCAATAGTAGCTAAGTTCAATGGGTCAAATGTGGAGTTCAAATTGGATGGATTGAAGTGCAAAGCCATATGTTGCTTACATGAATAGAAAGAGTAGCATGAAACAGGAGCAGAGTCTAACTTCCAGGTACACAATAGAAAATATCACAAAATATTAGAGCTATTGGAGATACCTTGTCATTACAACCAACGATGCAAACTTTTTATCTCAAGAGAACAAAGAACAATTAAGAAAAAGATTATCATGATTCATGCAATATAAGAAGTTTTGTCACATGCAGTTCAGATGTTAACACTTCCAAATAGCAAAATATCTGGGACTTCCAAATAGAAAAATATCTGGGGGTTTCATCAATCTGAAATTCAGGAAACAAATAGTCTTGAACAAACATATTCTGAGATACACATTCCTTCCGATTACAAATACTGGTGATTTGTAGATATATTTATTTCTATATTACCAAAGAGCTTGGTTGTCAAAGGTGAACTGATTTCTAATCTATCATGAACTTCTTATTTTAGCCTGAAGAGACCACCATTTCCAGTCATATACGGTACAGTTATAAGACTAAAGGAGATCAGCAACATTAAATAGCGTTTTTGAATTAAACAGAGCATATGGCAACTCGCACCTGGTTGGTGAAAGATCCAATGATTTCATCTCCAAAAATACTTGTAGTTTTTCTGCAAGCATACGGATGAACACTGTCTTGTGCTGATGTACAAGCAACCGAATCTGACGGACTCCCATCGTCTTCTGATGCAGAAAAGAATAATGACTTTCGAACTGAACTGGCAGGCTTAGGTTCAGTAACTAAATTCTCATCCTCAGAGACAAACTTTTCGTGCGAGGTAGGCAAAGATATTTTGGGTGTCAGCAGAGATGGTGTTTTTGTTATAAAGCTTTTTGCAGGAGTGATCTCAGGAGGCACCATACGAGTTGGAGTATAGATAACTACTGCAGGAGAGTTAACAGAAGCAGCAGAACAGGGAATAGCTTCCATTTGAGGGATATTCTTGAATTCTGTGCCCTCCTCAGTTGAAGTAGATGGTAAGGGAGGTGGAAAAGCAGGTGTTTCTATTTTTTGTGTTTCTGGAATAATTTTCTGTGAAAATTGCTGATGAAAAGATGAAGAAAAATGAGAAGCGCCAGACAAGACGAGGTCAGCAGAAGTCTCCTGAAGAGGTTCTTTGGATGATGCCATTGACAACACTTTGGGTTTAACATGGTTCCCTGGATTGAATGGCTCTGGCAGTGCAGCTTGGGGGATGTCAGTACCCTGTTCTCCACAAGATTAAAAAAATTATTATAAAGATGATCCCAACATAATAATCATTGAGAGGTGACAATAACAATAATAATAATAATAGTAACAACACCAAGAACTACTTATGATGTAGAATACGATACTGTATGTGTCTGCAATAGAAACATTTGTCACATAAATGGAAGGGATCCATCTATAGTCATTAAAGGATGTTGCAACAGCATTAAGCAACATCACTGATGAAAGTCCTCAAGACATGACTCAAAGTATTACCGTTCCTTCCAAATTTTTTTCCTTCACTGCAAGAGGGTGACTTCCTTGTAATGATCAATTGATTCCAGGACCCCTTAGCCTCAGACATTGAATGGTTGTTTCATCAGCCATATTTCTATCACATTTGTTATGGAACATACACTTCATGTCTTCTCCTTGTTGTTGGAAAATGTATAGCAAGATTCATGTAATTATTGACTTATGCAGAAAAAAATGGATCTAAGAAAATCAAAAATGGATCTCAGACACATCCAGAACTCTACTGCAGAGCAATTTTGACACTCGGAACCCTTTTCACTTAAGGTCCTCAGACCATAAAGCTTGTTTTTGTTTTCCCAGTTCCTGCAACAACAGAAATTCTTAACCCTAAAGTTTAAGGGCCATGAATCTTTGATATTCAACCACAAACTAGTCTAGTAAGAAATCTAAAGATTGACCACATTAACCTGTAACTGTGTTACATAGGTAGGAAGAAATCATAGAAACAGCAATTGACATCAACTACTCTGGTAATAGTCATACGAGATCATCCTACTTCAGGCCATTGAAGGTTGAGGAGAAAGCATGGGAGGAACCACTGACCTTAATCAAGAAGAAGGCAGGCGATGAAATAGGATCCACTTTCCATGAAGGAAGACGCAGACTGATGATGCTGGCAAGAGACCAGGGCAGACGCCCACAGTGGACTTTGCAAAAGAGTTGGAAAGCCTATGTGGAACTTTAAAATCTTTTCACAATACCCGTTTAACTTAAATGTGCTAATATAAAATTAACCCTTGAGGTCTAGCTCAAGTGGTGAGCTTTGGGCGTTGGTTATGGAAAGTTAACATAAACCTTATACTCAATCACAACCTGCCTCAAGTATGTACAACCTGCCTCAAGTATGTACAACCTGCACGCATCTATCCTTTCCTTTCACATTTCTAGTTCACTTTGGTCAATATCACATCTAAAGTTGTTCCCTTTCCTCTCTCACTACTAGAAGTTCACTTCGGCAATATCGCATCTGAAGTTGTATTCTTTCCTCTTATTTCCAGAAGTTCACTTTGGCCACTATTACATCTGAGTTTTATCCTTTCCCCTCTCATTTATATATGTTCACTCAGGTCAATATCACATCTGCTGATATATCTATCTATCTTGGCAAACTCTTTAGCCTCCTTAAAGGTCACAACTTCATCTCAGTTGCAGTTTGCACATTTTAGTTGACAACATTTCATACTTCAATCTAAACATAAGCAGGGAAGAGCAATACCTTAGGATGTGTTTTCAAGAAATCCAAGAGCCTTGCACGAAAGGCTTTGCAGAGAGCCATAGATACAGATTGGTTAGGATTGAGAGGGCATCCTACGACATCCTGGACTAGAGTAACCTTCATTTCTGGAATCATGCATAAGCTTCTCTCATCATGTACGAGTATCTTCTCTATCTGAATGGCTTCAGGAAATGCATATTTCATCTGTGCAAGATGACTGCACAAGAATTTCCTGGAAACAAAAAATAGTCAGCTTCAGTGTCAAACAATTTACTCCAAATCAATGTAACCCATCACTCTTTTCATACCTCTTGGACAATATTTCCACCTGAGTGCTAATATTTCGAAAAGTTGGCAACCTTTTACGTAAAGCGAGTAATCTGATAGAACTATTCATTCGCTCAAAAAGGACAGACAGTGTCTTGTACCTGGCATCAGAAACCAAGGGCAAGTAACTAAAAGGTCCATAACATATAAAGAGATGGAGCACAAAAAGGCTGCAGATTTACGCAACTCACTCTTCTGGGAGTTCAATTAAATCGTCTTCTTTCGAGCTAATGAGCACAGAGCAGCCCATTTCAGAAGAATATGTGTTGTTAGCGGTTTCAGGACTAGTGGTCTCTGACTGAACATTAACACCTTCAATGTGGGAGTCCTCAAAGAGTTTCTTCCCTTTTATAAAAGAAGAACTAGAGCCCTTAATTCTGCTCCAGCTTTCGGGTTTATCTGGTGTTGGGGACTCAAGAAATTCTCTTGAATCTTGATCTCCATCAGATTTCATGAATTGTGTGGCAGCAGCAGCAGCAGGATATGAATCATTCAGCTTTGCCGCCACGCCGGGAGCAGCAATCTTTCTGCACCTGAACTGAATCGAAGCCTGTTTCATGGATTCTTCTTGCTCCATGAGTACTTAGCCGCTGGCATTGGGAAGATGGAATTCGCAAATTAAGTACCACATTGTTTGAGAAAATAACCAAATAACAAGATCAAGACTAAAGGGTAATAACCGGAAAGCAAATTACTTACTTGATTTTGTTTTTAAAAAAAAAAAACGTTGTGATAACCAAAAAAAATCTGAAAAATTTCTGCTACCGGTAACCAAAAAAAGGGATTTCTGCGTAGAATTTTCTGGTTCTTAAATGGTTGATTTGCATTAAAGCATGCCTAATTTATTGCAAAGAGAAAAGATGTTTAAAAAGCATAATATATTTTCAATTACAGTAGCTAAAAAAAAAACAAAAATCTAAAATTAAGAGACGAGAATGAGGAACAATAATATAAGAAACGGAGCTGTGAAGACTGACCCGGGGTTTCTTTCAGCCGCAGATGATCGCCGCCAGGCTGAGAGAAGGATGAAGAAGGGAACCCGGACAGATCCGACCCGACTCGGTTGTGCGAACTGGTGTCTCCGGTCTAGGCTCTAGCTCTAGCCTGGGCTGTAAATTTGTCCGTTCGGGTAGAAATGTGGGTCGGGTTGAAGCGGAGTTTGCCCAACCAAAACCGAAAGGCTGCGGTGGGAACTTGGAAACCCGCCGCATAGGCTCAAACCAACCGGCGGCTTATAATTTTGGGTTTTAGGATATCATTAAAACCCTAACAAATACCAATTGAAATTGGACTATTGGAAAATACAAAGAACCAGAGACGACATTTTTGTGTAAGAGGTTCATTTTGTTATAATTGATGAAATATTTTCAAGAGTTGGGATAACTGTTAACCAGAGAAACTCTTTTCGAGTTAGTCTCAACTTGTTGGGGAATAATATGGGAATAGAAATTTGTGAAAGGCTAATATCTAATTTTAATATTTGTTAGTGATTTATATCCTAAAACACTTTATTCTTTTAAACCCAATTGAAACCCAATAAACCTGAACTCCATTGTCATACACATAACCTGAAAACACACGAAACCCGTTATATTAGTGATCAGGTGAGAATTCTTTGTTTTTATAATGAACTTAGAGAGGTCTCACTTGACAATTTTTAAGAGGAGATTATTTTCCTTATTAGATTACTAGTAGAATGCTCGTGCACCACACGTGTAACTGGAATTTATTTTATTGTGAGGTTCTTTTTTCTATCAGTAAAATTTTTGCTATCAATTTAATAACCATCAAATAAAATTATCTATGAGAAATCTAATCAAAATTCATTAAAAAAATCTTGAAAATAACATAGTTAGTATAAGTAAAAGTACAATTAGAATAAAAAAAAAGTAACTAAAAAAATAAATATGAAAAAGTTTCTTTCCCTGAAGTTTCTCTTCTGTCCCGAAGTTCCTAAAGCCCCACAACTTTCCAACATGAACTAACAGTTGATTAATAGCTCTTGCAATTTAAAATAATTTATAAAGTTTCATAAGAAATTTGTTATCAAATTCATAACAATCAAGCTAAATTATCTAAGTGGGATTTTGTCAAATTCCAGAAAATAGTTTTTGTATATGTGTCTGTGTACATGCATGCATGCATACATAAATACACACACACACACACACACATTGTGTATCTATATATGTATATGTATGTGTATGTGTGTGTGTATAGGTATGTGTATATGTATATGTATACGTACACACACACACACATACATGTGTGTGTGTGTGTGTGTGTGTATATATGTATATATATATATGTATATATATGTATATATATATATATATATGTGTGTATATATATATATATGTATGTGTGTGTGTGTGTGTGTGTGTGTGTATATATATATTATATGTATATGTATATATGTATGTGTATATGTATATGTATATGTATATGTATACGTATTCCGGAAGCGGGGTGTTACATTCCATCCACCTTATAAAAAATTGCGTCCGCGCAAGTTCGATAAGGGGTAAAATGAACACAAAAAGATAGGAATGAGGATTATGCCAATCGAGATATGAATTACCGTGGGCCATTCTCCCAAATCAACTGAACGGCTAACTTAGGACTGAGGCATCTCTGCACTTTTGCCGTATATAAATCCTCTGACGGTGCCATAATAATACTGTTCTGATGTCTGCTGATAAAAGAATACTGTCAGTCTGTCAGAACCTCAAAAGACTAACTCATTCTGAATAATATAAAGTGAGCTGACTTGCTGAGATAATCAATAATACTTCTTTCAGACTACGAACTAAAGCTGATGAAATCCATAGAAATCTGTAGTGTTGAAATCCATAATATAATATGAAACCCTGCATGGCATGATGTTGTCTCTGATAAAGAATCTGCAGTAGAATTCCTGATGTGCTGCATACATACTAATTCCCTGAGAATAGACCAGAATACCCAAGATAAAGAAAACTCTGATAATACTGAGTACGAATCAAGAAGACCAATTATTAAGAATTTCTGTGTACTGGGCGTTGCTAACTCTGAAAGATGTAGCCAAGAATATAGAATAACCGTGAAGAATTCTGAATACTGACTTCTGAATGATAACCCGACTGTAAATGAAACATGTAGAAGATATCTGAGCCCCTGCAAGATTGGTCGAATTGATCATTGACAAGGATCATGGCGATAGCTCAGATACAACAATAAAACCATGTTCAGCGGATTCATGAAAACACGCTGGGCGGAAGAAATCCGAGGAACGGGCTAGAGTGCTAAGCACTGAGGGGACTAGTCACGGATGAAGCCAAGCCTAGATGAGGCCATCGCGTAGCACAGCTCAGGTGTTAAGCATTAGGGTGCAGCGAAGCTAACGCTCTGCGAGTTTCGCACTTGGCGAAGTTCACACGGTGAAGCCAGCGCGTAACACAACGCTAAATGCTAAACACCAAGGTGTAGCGAAGTCCACACCCGGTTAGGTTCACGGGTGACTAGATCACGACCCTCGCTTAGTGAGGCTAGCAGGGCCTATGGTCTACCTCATCAATAAGGACCGCCAGGAATTGGTAGCTCTGAGAACACGATCAAGAAATCATAATAATCGAAACGAGTCTCGAATGCTATCTTCTAAATAATAACCTGACTGCAGATCAGTTCTGAGAATACCGGAGTTCCATGAACATAGTCGAAGAAATCATGATCGCTATTGGAGTAATAGAAATGAAAAATACCATAACTTATCTGCCAGAAGTCCTGATTCTGGGATATTGTTTTATACTGACACTCCTTATGTAATGATACAGTCTATCTGATTATATAAGCGATGACTACTCCGCTTGATGTACTGGTCCCCCGTGATGTATCCATAAATACAAGAATAGAATGCGAGGCTGAAGATCTGTTCAATATAAGACAATGTGATGTACCAGAGTCGAGGAACGCCAGAACATAATGAGAGCAAACCACATCCGCCCTGTTGTTACCTTTCTAGCCTACGCATATCTTGAGTTGGCATAAGGATTACAAAAATCAGAATAGTAAAAATAGAAGAGATAGGACTCATGAAATAGGGAGGTAGACACGGACGGACTAAGATTGGTGATGATAGTGCAATGAGAAGGATATGATATAGAGAATTTACCAACTCCCAGACATGCTAAAAATGGGGACAATGGTTACGGTCAATACTTTCAGGGTTCCTTTTTCAGATATTGAGCATCCTTTTCTGTTCTCACTCCATCATATTGAGCATCCTGACTTTCTCTTCAGTCGGATTATATGTTTGCCTCCTTCTATCATGTGCCCTAGCTCTTGGTCTCTTTTGTGTATGACTCCATGTTAGATGCTGGGGATGAAGCGAGGTTATTCTGCCAGTAGGTCCTGGATTCCCTCCCAATGGTGATACTGGATGAATTGATCTGATCGGTGCGATGTTCTCTGTCTCCTTGGACAAACAGTCACTTTTCAACTAATCTCCGGACCCATATACGACATAATTCATAATCTTTCTGGCGGTTGCGTTGTAGGTGCCCGGCTTCAGACAATACCCACATGTCATATGTTGAGGGCAAGTTTGGAGGGATGGCTTAGCTAGTGGGGCATCCAGGGCCTGTCTAAGTCTTCAACTTTCCATCAATTGAGAAGGTCTCTTTGCCAACTTCATCTGCATCTCATCCTGATCTTTCTTCTTCAGGTCTGTTCTACTTTCTGAGCGATGGCAAAAAAAAACTTGAGAATACTTCTTGGGTTGCTTGGGAATAAGAAACATCTTGATTCTCATCTTCAGGTCTAACTAAAATATTGCTTGCTCGGTTCTCCTTGTCAGCCACCATGTAAGACACCGACCGACTATGCTTTAGGAATTTTGTAGTGTACTTATTTACAATTCAATCTTCTTACTGTAATGTGATAAATCGTTCTTTCATTTCTTTCTGAGCTATTACAGAGAAGAATCTTCTTATAGAAATCCTTTGAGTACTGGTCCCAAGTGATGGGCTTTTCCAGTCTCGCTGCTTCCACCAACCATCACGTCCTGACCATATCTTTCAACTGAATCTTGATCATTTCCACTTGGTTCTCGTCAGGGATTCGAGTTGCCTTCAGAAGATCCGTCATGTTTACCAGCCACTGCTATGCATCCAGGGCTCCTCCATGCTTGAAAAGATTGCCGGCTGTAATTTCCTGAAATCCAACATGTTGCCTGGCTTCTGTTCCCGGAGTGCAACCAATAATCTTTAGTGCGGGACCTTCGTCTGTTCTTGTTAGTTTTTCATCATATTTTGCAGAAACATCTCAGATCAACACTTCCTCCATTAGGGCTACTCTAAGAAGAACCAAAACCGTTATGATTTCCCCGTCTTTTCGTGTCCGAGTTGGTCTAAGAATAACGAGAAACTGAAGTATGAAAGGATGGGAGAACTTCAGGATTCAAGGTTAAGATTATCAAGAGAGAATGGATAACTTTGTACAGGTAGTTGAATTGCATAACCACGACTCATGCATTCCAGTTGCAAATTTCTTTACCAGCAATTTGCCGACTGGTTGTACTGAGGATATAAGAGCTTTAGCTCTGATACCACCCTGTAACGCCCCGATACGGCGGGTACGGAGACGTTACTACGACGTATATACGCAGGTCAGAAATACCCTCACGTATATACACTAAGCATCAGTACAGGCAAGAATCAGAGTATGAAAGTACGTGGTGCATTATACATTCCAACATATGAGTACAATTACAAAGTTATCACCAGGGGTAACAAATATTACAAGAATATTACATCACCAATATGACGCAATTGCGAGAAACAAAGGATGGTACAAGTATGAACAGTATAAAAGGTGACTCAGAGTCATAGTAGGAAAACTCTGGAAGCCGAACAGAGGGGCCTGGAAGGATGGGGCTCTGGACGGTCTGCTGGAGATCCACGCTGCGCCACTTTGATCATCAACTGGAAGAATTCACACGCTCCAAGCTCCAAAAGCTGGACATGAGGATTCAGAGGAGTCAGAACTCCCCGGCGAGTAGTGATGCGAAAGCCAGAGGGCGTGCTGACATAAGCACATGTGTATCAATAAATTCAAGACATAAATATGCATTGTAAACCGTGTCGTGAGCACTAGCATGCAGGATCAAGTAGATATACAACAATTGATATCAAGCAGGAAATACTCAGGGTATGAAAAGATAAGAGCAGGAGACTGGTGGAATAGAACACATGTGGAAAGGCAGGATATGAACAGGTATAGTATAATAATCATAAAAGTGGAAATCTGAAGTAAAACCCGATACAATCAAACATGACAAAGCATAGTACGGATACATGGTTAGCATCTTTTATTATTATTATTATTATTATTATATTATTACTCGTCTTACTCAGATGTCTAGATATGTGATCTAGCGTCCCAGCGCACATATATCCACATCTAAGTAAAGCAAGGTTGATATTGGAAACCAACGGGGGTATCAACGAATAATGTTTACAGTGGGTCTCGTGCATGCCCGGGACCATGGTCCAGGACGTTCCGTTACTGGTGCTCGAAACCAGCCGCAAGGGGTACAGGAGGGTCTTATAGAACGCCCTTATCAAGATGGTACCAGGAAGGAGGGAGCCAGTACTCCCCTCAGTCGCCTGGAGGCCCACAGGTCAGACCGGAAGTTTTAATTGCACAACATACCTAGTACCACTGTAAATACGAACATATATTGATATCCGTAAGTTCCCCCGACCCGATGCAAGTTGTTCCTTTTTATGATTTATTATATAGTTATCAATTTATGGGAATAGCAGGTGCAAGACATGATCAAGAGTTCAGGAGTACATGAGACTGTAGATTCATGTCACTATATATATATATATATATATATATATATATATATATATATATATATATATATAATATATATATATATATTATATATATATATATATATATATATATATATATAATACAGGATAATAAGTAAAAGATTCAGGTCACTGTATGTAATACAGGATAACAAGTAAAGTATTTCCGTAAATATGATAATCACAGGTCAAGTATTATTATGTCAAGAGGCAAGTGATAAGTTATGTCATAATAAGAAGCAAGTGTCAAGTAGCAAGTCGGGTGTCAAGTGATGACACATCAGTTGTCAAGTGATACAGACAGGTGTCCAGTATTAGCAGGTAGATGATAGGTATCAAGTAAAAGCATGTCAAGTGTTAACATATCAAGCATGTACTTGTCAAGTGATAGAATAATAGCTGAGCACAATCAAGCAGAGCTGAGCAAGCTGGAGCGAAGCTAATGTACAACACTAAATGCTATCACGCTCGACGTGGTTACCGCTCGCAACGTAGCTAGACACACGTGTCGCAGCAAGCGTATAACACCATACTACCGCTCACGGGAAAGCCATGCTCACGGGGTAACTATACTCGAACGGAGTAAACAGTAAAGTATTGACACTAGGTTCGCCTACCAGGCGTAGCATAAAGAAAGTCTAGAGGACTTTATAACCTTAGAGGTTGTACCCGGTGGTTAGGCCCGAAGGTAAGGGTACCTGTAGAAAGTGTTAGTTTCAGACACAAATACATAAGACAACCAAGTCGATCCGACGAAGCGGAAAAGCCAAGAGGAAAGCGAGAACACTCGCCTAAGTCTTCAGAAAACATAATGAAATCCCCGATCTCCGGAATCTAGAAAATCAACACGTCAACGCGTTAAAGAGAAAGTGATAGAGAAAGAAGAAAATCAAGAGAGAGAAAGAGAATGAGAGAGAGGAGAGAGAAAGTGAGAGCTAGAGGGAGAAGTCCATGGAGAGAGAGAGTGTACAGGGGGAGAGAGAGTATGTACAGGGGGACGCGGGTTTGAGAGTGAGACGCGGGGTCGCAGACGCGGGGGTCGCGTTGCGTAGATGCCACAAACGCGAGGTCCGAGACCCGCGTTCAAGTTATAACACGAGAAGAACGCGGGCGCAGACGTGGGTTCTGCGTCGCGTTAACACGAGAAACACAGACGCGGGCATGAGCTCTGCGTCGTGTTGACACGAGAAGAACACAGACGCGGGCATGAGCTCCGCGTCGTGTTGACACGAGAAGGACACAGATGCGGGCATGGGCTCCGCGTCGCTTCGATATAAGAACGCAAAGGCCGCATTATACAAATGTCAAGAACGTGAAGATCGCGTTAAGGAATTTCTTGGACGCGGGGGTGAGCTCCGCATCTAGCAATTACATAACAGGTGAAATAGAGAGACAGGAAAACAAGGGGGAGATGCAGGAAAAGAAATGTGGGAGACGCAGGGAAAGAAAATAAAGGAAAGAAAGAAAGAAGGAAAGAAAGAAGGGAGAAAGAGAAAGAAGGAAAGGAAAGAAAAGAAGAAGGGAAGGGGGATGATGGCTGACCATGGTCGGCGGTCATCGGCGGCCAAAGGTGGCCGGAGACGGCCAGAATCCGATAGCTCAAGCCCAAGCCCAAGCAATCATGGGGATGCAAGTGTAGTTAAAATGGGGAAAATGGAGTTTTTGCAAAAGGGGTTTCAGAGAGCGAAGCAATAGCTCGTTAGAAAGAGCACGAGGAGGAGAGGAAGATGGCATGGTCGTTGGTGGCCAAGGTGCAGTATGTGGTGGTGGAGATGATGGAGAAGGTGGTGGTGAAAATGGGTTATTTTGATGAAAAAAGGAGGAAGAAGATGGTGTTGTGGTTGATGTTATGGTGGTTGTTGTTGTTGGAATGGAGGAGGAAATGGAGGAGAAAGTGGTGGAGGGATTGGTGGAGATGGAGGGTGGAAGGGTGGCCGGCCAAGGGAAGCACGGTGCTATTTTTGGGTGCTACCATTTGTTGGCTGTTGGTGGGAAGAAGGAGGAGGAGAATAAATGAAAGAGAGAGAAGAAAGGTGGGTGTATATATAAAGGATTTTTGAAAATATTATAAGTTTGCCATTGGAATTTAAAACAAAGGAGACGCAGAAATGAGACCTGCGTCTCATTAAAAATGGGATCCGCGTCTAGGCAAAAATAGCCAGACGCGGAGATTAACTTTGTGTCCAAAAGGAAAACGCAACATCGCGTTTATCAGAAAAGACAAAAGTCATAATGACTTGAAGGACGTAACACTAAATGTAGAATGGAGAGGATCTCTGCATTAAAGACTGAATCCAGGTTTGATGGAACTAGCGTCTAGTGAGGAGAGAGAAAAATGGAAAAAAATGAAAAAAGGAGAAAGTAAAATATCTGGATAAAATTATGGTATCTGGGAAAACACCGAAAACTCCGGAAAAGTCCAAAAATTTAAGTAGCTCAGAAAGCTTCCTAAAAATTCTCAAAAATATTCAATATTATTTAAAGATTTTTGGTGAAATTGGTTTTCAGAAATTCAATCCTATTTTCAAAATAAAAATCTTGAAGTCAACCGTCAACACCGGTCTACACCGGGTCGGTCGGATTTTGATAAAATCTGAAAATCTCAGAAAATGTCAGAAAGGAGAAAATATAATTCTAAGAAGAAATATGAAAGCAAAATTCAAAAATTTAATTCCAATTGTAAACTAAAATTCTTGAAATCAACTAGTGATACTGGCCGACACTAAATCCAGGGGAATTTTGATAAATTTAGAAAATTTTAAAAAAAGTATTTAGATAGAAAATATAATTTTAAGAAGTTGCAGGAAAGCCGTTTTTAGAATTTCAACTCCGTTTGTAAATTAAAAATCCGAGAATCGAGCAGCGGTATTGGTCGACCCCGGTTTTGAAGATTTACAACTTAATTTAGGAAAATTTCAGAAAATCATGAAAAATCTAGAATATTGGAAAACGATATTTAAAATTGAAATCAGTCAAATCAGAATAGCAGAAGGACGAAATTGAGCTGTACTCTAGGATTGGGTTCCCGGTTCAGACTAGGGCTGACTCCGAGTTCACGAATCCTAATAGGCAAAATGATCATATAAATAATGTTGGCCCAAAGGCCCTTCACCCTAGTTTTGATGATGATCAACTCATGTAGTTATAGTTACTAATGATCTTGTGTTTAATTAGTGACAGATTCATGATCAAGATCTTAGTAGGTGCATAGCTCAACAAAGGATAAAAGAACAAGATTTTGGAGACCTTTGAGCTAGTTTTTCCAACTGATTTCAGAAGTTCTCTCCACATATTTGAGTGCAAATATTTCCCATCTTAAAGGGAGTTTTTATCAAGAGAGTGTTAAAGTGATTTCTTGTGTTTTCTACCAAAGCTTTCTTTCCTTGCTTTTCTCACACCACACTTGAGCTTTATAGACCATGAGTGATTAAATCTTTATGCATTTAGTATTGCTTTATGAAAAATATATGATTTGTTTTAAGATGAAAAATAAGATTTTCATGAGATTCATGCTTCACTTTCTATTTTCATGAAAATATCATTTACATAACCTTTGAACACTCAATCTTTAAGAAAATATATATGTTGAGCTTTATGGAATATGAGTGCTTGAACTTTTATGTATTTAGTATTATTCATGAAATACATATGATTTCATATTTATGAAGGATCTTTAACTAGTTTGTCAAAAATCCATTTAAACTAGTTATCTATTCTTCAATTGATGCACATGATCCTATTTTTATGGATAAATTCTTTTGTGATTTCAAAATTTTGATGCTTCATTGTATTGAATATTAGTTTAGATGTTAGTATTTGTCAACACTTGGATTTATACTTGTACACCTTATGGACCACAAATAAATCTATATATGATTGGGTTGAATGCTTATTTGTGCCTATTAGATGTACTAGTATAGCCTTATGTTGATGATCATTACATTCTTAAACTTGTATTCCCATTTGGATTTATGTTATGATCATGTGATTTCTTTTCATGTATATGGTTATTTTGCCAAAACATTAAGATATACATGGATACCTCTTGAGTCATTTGCCTTTCATGCAAATCTATATATATGGACTCAATTGTGTTAGAGATATGTATGTATACTTAATGTCTTGACAAAACATACATATATCTTGAAATATAAATTTTGTTTTTAATAAAATTTTGTGTTTTTAAAATTGGTACAATAAAATTTTTGTGATGGATTTCAAGAATTCAAAATTTATGAATTGAAGGAATATTGAGTTTTATTGTAATTTTCATGATGCCATGCTTCACATAACATTAGTACACTCACATCTCTTGAAAACATTAAATGGACTTTATGGATTAGAGTGTTTTAGTGCCTTGTGATTTATGCATATTCCATGAAAAACCTTTGATTTATTCCTTGATTGAAGGATTCCGTGCTAGTTGTTAAACAAGTTCATTTAACTAGTTCGAATTCTTCATATGGTAGATTATATGATGTATACACTTATGCTTACTTTTCAATTGGTATCATTGGATATGTTCAATTGGTATCAATATGACTTCATGTTGTGTATATTCATATTTTGATTGTATGAATGCTTTCAAATTTTAATTATATCTATTCATACATATATGTGATCTATTTGTGCTTATTTTACAAGTGGTATTTCCTTTAAAGCACAAAGATTGTTGATGCTAAGCTTAATTAGATTTCAAATTGGTATTTCATAATAAGCTTATGCATTGTGTTTTGAAATTGGTATCAAAAATTCAAAATTTGATTATTTTACAATTGATATCTCAAAATTTGTTGTTACTAAGAAAAAGTTAAAATTTTGTTTTGATAAAGAAAAATTCAAAATTTTTGATTTGTATTGTCTATATGCAAGGAGAGCTTAACATCTCTTCCATATGTAGATTCATGTTGAGTATATTATAATTTGAGGAGCTTGACAACTCTTCTTTTCATGATATACGTGTGTAGGGGGAGCTTCACATCTCCTCTTATGCATGACATATTATACGTTATGTGAATTAGGGCTTGTCATCCCTCTTTCATGTAATGTATATGTGTCGGGAAGCTAACTTAACGTCTTCCTCTTCATGAATTTATATCGCATATAAATTTTATTGATTGATTTGTATTTATCCCTCCTTGATTTCTTTGTTTTTGACAAAAAGGGGGAGAAAAATTTGTTTGATGTATTTTTTCTTTGAACCCTTTGTTGATGATTGACAAAAAGGGGGAGAAGAATTTGTGATTTTATATGCATGATTTCATGATCTCCTTACTTAAGGGGGAGAAGTATTTGGTTCCTTGCTTAAGGGGGAGTAAGATTTGTATTTATGCATATATGTTGTCTTGCAATTAGGAGCAAAAGATTTGATTTATGATTTGATCTATATGATTGCATCTCCTACATTGCATACATGTCATGTGCTTTTATTGCCATATCTTTTATTTATTTGGTATGCATGAGTTAAGGGGGAGCTTCTTTGAAGCTTTACTTTAATCCATGCATATATAACTCCATGAGTTTTGTCATCATCAAAAAGGGGGAGATTGTTGGCCCAAAGGCCCTTCACCCTAGTTTTGATGATGATCAACTCATGTAGTTATAGTTACTAATGATCTTGTGTTTAATTAGTGACAGATTCATGATCAAGATCTTAGTAGGTGCATAGCTCAACAAAGGATAAAAGAACAAGATTTTGGAGACCTTTGAGCTAGTTTTTCCAACTGATTTCAGAAGTTCTCTCCACATATTTGAGTGCAAATATTTCCCATCTTAAGGGAGTTTTTATCAAGAGAGTGTTAAAGTGATTTCTTGTGTTTTCTACCAAAGCTTTCTTTCCTTGCTTTTCTCACACCACACTTGAGCTTTCCATTGCTAGATATTCCTATAGGTGTGTTGTAGTGAGAGTGCTCTTTAGGTGATCAAGTGTTGTGATCATCAAAGAGATTTTACTTTGTAATTTGAGGAAACGGGCAAGTGTGCTCGTTGTTGGTGGTTGGAGTTCGGTTGTGAACTCTTGGTGGTTCGAGGTACGGCCTCGGCGAGTCGGTGGACTTGCGTGTGTACGGGACTTGGGAGTCCGAGGGTTTGTAGGTGTACGGCACCGAGGAGAGATCCGGTGGGATCTTGCATAGTGGAAACCCTTCGTGTGTCGAAGGCGGGGATGTAGAGCAAGTGTGCTCGAACCTCGAAACAAACCCTTTGTGTTTGCGATTGCTTACTCTTCCCTCTCTCTCTCTTTGTCTCTTTTATATCTTGCATTGCTTCATTATTGTCTATCTCTATATGCTTGATATAATTGCTTGTGAGCTTAATTGATAAACTTACTTGGGATTGCTTGATAACACTAGTATTCAACCAAGAGAGCCAACGCGGCACCTCAACCCATTCAAGGGGAATCTAGAGGAGCTTGTCCAGAGCCTCGCAAGGGGAATTCGGCAACACTCTTGGTTATACATAAGTGTTAAATTAAAAGGAAGTTTAATTTGGTCAACTTAGTTTTAATTCCGCATTATTTGTCAATAAGTGACCATTAGATTAGCCATCACCTATTCACCCCCCTCTAGGTGATCTTACAAATAACTCATAATACAAAACAAATACAGGAAGTAAATTAAAGAAATATGATCAAAGAATATGAATACGTAACTAAGTATGTATTCTGGGAGCGGGTGTTACACGTCATCTGACTGGGATGGTAGGATTTAATGGTTTGACAGTGACGGTCGATCTTCTGCCTTTATTGTTGACAAAAAATCTCGAGATCGTGGGCCGACTCTTTGGGGTTTGAAAATTTGAACCGGATATGGTTAGGCTTCTCGTCCGTCTATAAATAGAGAGAGATCTGTGAGAGAAAATCAACTTTTTTCTTCTCCAAAAATTCCTTGCTTTGAAACCCTAATTTCTTTCCTTGCTACGCTATCATGTCATCTTCTTTCCTCTTCGTCAGATGGAGGAAGGAGAAGAAGAGGGAGGATGATGAAGAGGTGGTGACCAGGCTTTCTCTTCTAGGGGGTTTGACTGGTGCATCACATTAGTTGTCGTGAAGGGGTTGTCACGACACATTAATCGCCATGACATGGTGTCGTCATCGAGGAGGGCATGTAGGACTCTTGCTTCAACTGGATCGAGCGATCTAGTTTCCGTGTTGCTTGGTCTTGGGCAAGCAAGCTTCGACCTTGAGGCCATTAGCCTCCTTCCTGATGGCGTGTACGGGAACAAGGAAAGGGAGTTGTTCGGCTGGGTGCAGTGAATTGCCTCTCACGATGGAGCTTGGAACTCTCCCGTAGAATACCTCAAAGGGGATGTGATACCATCACCTTCTTGTGTGTCTTGCAGGATTTTATCTTTAAAGAGTTACTGCCTAGCTCTCACAGGGTTTCCTGTGAGTTCTCATTTTTCTGCCTTGGAGAAACACGAAGGTGGAGGCATAGGATTGTCTGTTCAGGAGCCATGGCGTGTGTAACGCCCCAATCCTGTGGGTATGGAGACTTTACTGCAATGTATATACGTGGGTCAGAAATACCCTCACATACATATGCTAAGCATCAGTACATGTATGAATCAGAGTATGAAAGTACGTGGTGCATTATAGATTCCAACATATGAGTACAATTATAAAGTTATCACATGATGTGACACAATATTACAAGAATATTATACCACTAATAGGCGCAAATGCAAGAATACAAAGAGATATACAATTATGAACAGTAAAAAAAGTGCTCACGAATTACAAAAAGAAAACTCGAGAGACGAGTAGGGGGACCTGGAAGGATAGGGCCCCGATGGTCAACTGCCGATCCATGACGCTACTGTTGCGCAACTCTGATCACAGGAAGTCCATCATGATCCAAAGTCTAAGATATGAATATGCAGGTCTAAAGGAGTCAAAAACTCCCTAACGAGTGACAAGATGAGTGCCAAGTAGCGTGCATAGACAGGCACACATGTATCGATAAATCTGAGTAGAAAAACATGTATTGAAAACTGTGTCATGAGCACATACATACAGGAGCAAGCAAAGAGGCAGTACGTAAAGTGAAAGTGGCAAAACTATTTGTACGAGCTTAAATTACCGATTCATGAGATTAGTACATCGAAGAAATAATCCAAATAAGGAAACCCTCATATATATACCTTGTATCTCACATCACTATATTCTGAGTTCATATAACCCGAGTTATCTCCTAAACTAAGAAAATATCATAAAACTAAGAAAACATCATAAAACCGATAAAATCGATAAAACTGAATAAAATTGAATACAAGGAAACAAATTGTATAAGCTCAGTTTACGGTTTCATGAGACAAGTACGTAGAAGGAAATTTCCAAATAAGGAAAGCCTCATATATATACCTTATGCCTAACTTCACTGTAATCTGAGTGTATACAACCCAAATTGCAAAACAGCACGACAAATTATTTATTAGCATCTTATTATTACTTATCCTACCATATATCTAGGTATGTGGTATAGCATCCTAACGCACATACATCCATATATGAGTAAGTTGAGGTTAGTATTAGATACTGATGATGAAAACAATGACTTATGTTTACAGTGGTCCTACACATACCGGGATCACGGTCTAGGATATTGCGTTGCTAATACGGAACCCATCGTGAGGCGATTCAGAGGCAAAGGGTCTTATTTAAATACCCTGCGAGAAGTCAATAATCAGGGTGGTAACACACCCTGTGAAACACCTGAAGACCCACAAGTAGAACCGAAGTTTTAGTTGCACCACTGTAAACATATTTACCACTTGAAGTCCATCAATTCCCCCTTACCCGATGAAAGTTATCTTTTTTATAGTTTATAATGTAATTATCAATTTATGGGAATAATAAAAGCAGGTCAGTTCAGGAATTCAGGAGTACAAAAGTACATGAGTACTAGGGATACAAGTCACTGTATATAATATAAGATAGCAGTTACATGAATCTCTTAAAATGATAATGACACGTTAAGAGTTAAGTAGGATAGGTGATAAGTAATAACATGTAGACGTCAGGTGATAGCATGCAGGTGTCAGATATCAAGTAATAACATGTCAAATAATAAGCACAGTGATATCACTCTCATGTGTCACGATATAGGAAAACCGAACCGATATAGGGGACAAGTACGAACACAGGAAAATGGTACTGATACAGGGGATCAGTATGAATACAGAAACATGGTATCGATATAGGGGATCAGTATGAATATAAAAAATAATACAATTTAAAAAATAGTATAAGTACAGGTTTCAAACTCTTCACAACCATCAAGAAAGGAATAACAGTTAAATTATCAAGCAGACAAGCGGGCAAACAAGCGGAGCTTAGTAAGGTTGAAGCGAAGCTAATGCACAATACTAAACGCCATCATGTTCAGCATGATTACTCGCAGCACGGCTAAACGCACGTGACAGGGTGAGCATATGGACGCTATACTACCGCGTGTGACGAAGCCGCGCTCTCAGTGTAAATACGCTCGAATGGAGTTAGCAGCGAAGCGCTGAGCTCTAGGTCCGCCTTCCAGGCGAAGCTAAGAGACCTAATGGGCTGAATGTACTTTCCCTTTCAAGGAAGTGTGCGAGAGCCCAAAGTGCTACTAGGCCCGAAGGCAGAGTAAGTACCTGCAGAGGTGCTAGTACCAAACACACGCATGTAAACACAGTAACGGATAACAACTAAGTTATAATGGAGTAGTGAAACCTGGACGCTGAGCAAGAAAGAAATAAAGTCAACGAGCAGACAAGCGAACAATCAAGTGGAGCTAAGTAAGGCTGGAGCGTACAGTGTTATATGTTATCACGCTCGGCGAGGTTACCGCTCGCGGCGAAGCTAATGCACGCGTGTGGTGACAGGTAAACCGCTCCGCATCACACGTGACGAAGCCGCACCCATGACGTAGTAACGCTCGAATGGAGTTAGCGGTAAAATGCTGGGCGCTAGGCTCGCCTACCAGGCAGAGCTGAGAGACGAGAGGCTCTAAGCGCACCCCCTTTCAGAGAGTGGGCATAAGAAAGACTATAAGGTCTAAGCACACTCCTAATAGCTACCATGAAACCCAGAGGGTACACGGAGTGGCACGCATTGGGTAGCCTGGGTGTAGGTCATCTAGAAGGGATTAATAGATAACTAGCTAAGTTACAAACTATAAATTATCTTAAGTTCTATTCTCTGCTTGCTCGTCCCCATTTTCAGTGAAAATTCTATCTTTTATAGGCAAAAACCCAAAGGGGAGAGGTGTGAGAAGATAGGGGGAGCAAACGCTCCCCCTAACTCCCTAACAAAGCCGCGAAAACGCGGCTTTGGCCGCGTTTCCGCGGCCAGGGTGTGGCCACCTAGCCACACCCTGTTGGTGGTGCTTCCCGGTTTCTCGATTTATATTTATCTTCAGTTGGATTTGCAGTTTAAGTCCGAGATTTTGACAAAATGGCCTTTGATCCTTGGCTTCAACCGAATCGATTTGTAGAAATTTGTTTCAACTGGTTTTCAACCTCTCTGATTGCCAAGATCTGCCCTGATTTCCTGATTTCGAATTTATTCTGATTTAATTCAGAATTTGATGGGCTTTTGGGCTTATTTCTCTTCACTCTCCTTTAGGAACGGGCCTGCAAATAAATCAAACATTTAATTAGAAAAAAGCAGAGTTTATTCTATAATAAATATGAGAATATGATAATAAATGTGCAATATTAGTGACCAATCATCAGCGACAAATGAATGATCCATATGCACCAACATACAATCCAGGATGGAAGAATCACCCTAACCTTTCATGGAATCAAGGAGGAGGATATCAAGGAGGGGCGACAAGCACCTTCCAACCAAGTGGTTCATAGTATGCAAGGCCAAACATATTCCATCAACAACAACCGGCCTTTGTGGCACCACAATCCACTCTAACATATGCAAATCCATCAATGCCGCCACCAGGATTTGGGAGTGAGCAAAAGTTGAACATAATGGAGAAGAATTTCAACTCATTTATGCAATTGACAAATCAGATGTTGCAGTCCAATCAACAAGCCATACGACAACTCACGCTACAAATGAGTAAGATGTCATCACAAATGGGTGAAAGGGAAAGAGCGACCTTTCCCAGCCAACCTGAGATTAATTTCAGAGATACAAGAGCAAATCCGTCCAGTCATGCTCAAATCAATGCAATTCATCCTTGCGATCTAGAAAGAAAGTTGACAATCAGGTGGTGATGTCTGACCAAACCAATTCCTCTCTCGCCATGGCTAATCCATCATCTTCTGGCTCAGATCAGTCTGAAGATAAAGAAACTGAGCAAATCACTGAGCCTCCTTATGAGCCACCAGCTCCATTTCCTAACCGATTAAAATCGAAGAAACACACAACGTAGATGGAGAAGATTCTAGAAATCTTCAAGCAAGTGAAAGTGAATGTTCCTCTTCTTGACGCTATTGAACAAGTCCCATTCTATGCTAAATTTTTGAAGGACTTATGCACTAAGAAGAGAGCACTTCAAACGCCGAAGAAGGTCTTTCTAGCAGCAAATATCAGTGAAATAATCCAGAATTGCATTCCAGTGAAATATAAGGACCTGTATGTCCAACTATTTCCTATACAATTGGAACTACTGTTATTAACAAGGCGCTATTAGACTTAGGGGCGAGGGTAAATTTGCTTCCTTACTCGGTTTACAAGCAGTTAGGGGTGGGTGAGTTGAAGCCCACAAAGGTCACTCTGCAACTAGCTGACAGGTCAGTTAAAGTTCCATTAGGAGAGATTGCATATGTGCTAATTAAGGTCGGTGAATTTATCTTTTCAGTTGATTTTATCGTCCTTGAAACTGCACCGGTAGAGAACCCCAGAGGGCAGATTCCTGTGATTTTGGGTAGATCCTTCCTAGCTACCTCGAATGCTTTGATTAATTGTCGTAGTGAGTTGATGAAACTCACTTTTGGTAATATGACAATTGATCTTAATATTTTTAACCTAAGGAACCAACCAAGTGTTTACCCTGACCAGCCTTTTGATGTCAACTGGATCCAAGGGTTACCAAGTGCTCACTTTGAAGATTAAAGATCTGACATCAAGTATATTGATCAAGAGTCAGATTTTGATGAAGTGGAAAGCTGGTTTGATGAGATAAACTAACATGTTAGTCAGGTTACATTACAATTGCGGGAATCGTATCTTGAGCCAAATTGTTCAGTGTCTATACCCCGACCTTGTTTACCTGAGGAAGAACCATTTGAGTTAGAATTTAAACCCTCATTGAATGCTCATCAGGATAATATGATTCATGGCATGCAAAATAATCATAGTGATGATAACTCCAGGAGGCCAGACTTTGAGAAAATATTTTAAAGTTTTGAAGAAATCTTTGATGATGAATTCAAGATGTATAAGGAAGCTCAACAAGAAATGCAACTCAACAATGATCATGGTGAATTTGATTTAGCAGACTCTAATCAGAGTTTTGAAGATATTTGTAATGAAGAGATCAGAATATTTGAAGAATTAGAGCTAGTGATAAACTTTACGTGTCTCGACTCATATCTTGAACCTATCATTAAGGAGTGTGCACCCCAATCTCATCCACCTGTGGAGTCACCTGAGCTAGAGCCTGTGGCTAGCAATATTGAGCTAAATATGATTCATGGCATGTCTAGAATTCATATTAATGAAAATCCTATGAGCCACTTCAAGCAAGCTGAGTGGATATTCGACAATGAAAGTGGGTTCTTTGAGAACAAAAACTCTTGCTCAAGCCACAATGAGAAAATGAAGTGGGATAATGACACCAAAGATAATAGTGGAGCATGCGAGGATGATTCTAACAATGATGCTGCTGAGTTGGTTAAACATGAAAAAGGGAATGATACGGGGCTAAGTGCTTATGTTAAGGGGGTGAGTCCTCTGTCTAGCTTGCTGAAAAGAAGAAAGTGGAAGAAAAAGAGGATAAGGAAGAGGAGTATGAAAATCAAGTTTGACGGAGGTTGTGCTAAAATGATGAAGGGTTCTAATAGTCATGTCATGAAGAGAACCCACCTCGAAAGTGGAAAGCGATCAAGGGGGAGGAACCGTCATAGCTTAAGGCAGGTGTAAGGGAAGATGTGATTTTTTTTTACATTTGTATACTAACTTTATTTTTCTTTGAGCTTGTGAGTCTTTATATTTCTCTTTTAGCCAATTGAGTCAACATAGTTTTGGTGTCCAGTGAGGCTTTTATTTCTCTTTCTCTCTAACCTATGTGCCGAGTTTATTACAAGTGATATAGGATAAGTAAGGAGGCATCCACCACACACAAGGAGAATTTTTTTGCTTCGACAACTTAATTTTCTAGTGCATTGTGAGTATTTCTAATTCTAACATACTGTTTATATTTCTATATCTTTTATATGTTTGGATTGCATGATTATCATGATTGTGTGCATGTTTTGGATGTGTAAATTACATGCTACATTATTTTTATCTCTATATTCATTTGTGTACATGAGGACATGACACAGTTTAGGTGTGGGGGGAGATTCACATTTTTTTTCTTTTAAGAGTCTTTTTTATTTCGTTTTGCTTTTAGTTTTTTTTTTCTTTCTTTATCTTTATTTTCTTTTAGAAGTCTTAAAAAAAAGTTAAAATTTTTAGCAAATGATTAGCTAGTATGCGAGTGATTTAGTATCCATGAGTGGATTTTAAGGGTAAGATCAAGATGAAAGAGTTACAAAGTCTTAAAATAAAGATTAAAATTTAAAACGGACATACCATCTAAACTTAATCTAAGTGATTATGTACCCAATAGCACTTACACTATTAGTTCAGAGGCTTGGGATATTGATTACCAAAAAAATTAATAATAATAATGTATTATATAGTAAAATAAATATTAATAAGTCTTGTCTTGTGGCCTCAGGTGCTTGAGTAATTAAGTCCGTAGGAGTACTTTTACACTTATTGCCCTAAGACCATCTGGTTTGGGAGTATTGGCCCAAAGCTCGCTATATGGGTAGCTGAGAAAGCTTAATAGGATAAGACACTATAAAAATATAATAATTTTGATTATCAATTAGCTAGGTGCCTTGGCCTCAGGAAGCCTTAGTATCTACGCGAAAGATAGTAAAAAAAAGAAAAAAGAAAAAAGAAATGTATGAAAGTTGTAATTAAATATTCTTAAGCTTAAGAACTACATCACGATCATGGGATACATAAGATCTGAAACTTAGGACAGGTGATGTAAAGTTTTGGATTTGAGACTTTATTTTATAGCCAATATGATTTCTTAAATTGAGGTTTTACTTGAAAATGAAACTCATGAAAATTGATGATCTTGCTAGCTAGTTAATTAAAAAAAAAAAGAAAAAATTGATTTGTTTTTCTTTTCTTGATTTTGGGTTATCCTTATTTTACTTTTATTTATTTCTTAACCTCTAACTTTCTTAGATTTTGTGGGTGTAATCTACTGAAAACCCTCACGAGACAAAACTCGTCCTCTAGGGGTAACCTAGGGGTTTACTGCTCGTTGCATTTGCTAAGTGCAACCGTGAGTCCTACGAAAGTGAGTTAGGGTAGTTTAGTTTTTCTTCTTCTTTTTATTAGTTTTGCTTGAGGACTAGCAAAAGATAGGTGTGGGGGTATTTGATCAGCACGATTTTGTCACATTTTCATACCTATATTTATCTATCATTTGTTTATGAATAATGCTGCTCGGGTATTTTTAGTAGTGTTTTGCAGAGTGAGCTATCAAAAGGAAACTGGACCACAAAAGCGTGCTCTAGAGACTGTAAGATGTGCACAGGAGACTGAAGGCGAGATGGGATGCTTGGCACTAGTGCTGCTCTACCACGCTTAAAACGGACACCAGATAAATCTGCAGTCAATTCGGAGAAGTTTGAAGTCACTTGGAACAAAAACGCAATTTTGTGAAGTTCAGGGGCTTTAGTGCAATTTGACATTGATAGTTCTTCTGTATAATTAAATAAATGTTGTAGACTTTATGTAAAATAATCAAAACTCTAAGTATAAATAGCCGGGTTTTTGGGGAGGCTAATTTTTTTCACCTCTACGTAAATTTTCAGATCTGAAATTTTGAGGCTTTCTCTTCTTCTTTTCTCTGCATAAAATTCTCGTCCACGTTATTATTTTTCGTCCAATTTTGTTTTGATTGCTTCATCAAACTCTCTCTCTTTCCTCTACATTGCAGCCGCTCCCCCACCAAAAGAAAAAAAAACAAAGGGGAAGAAGGCGCCCACACCCAAGCGCCTGTAAACAAGGCGCCTGCCATTCAAAAAGGGAAGGACAACCTTCCCTCCATCAGGTGCCTCCATCAAAGCGCCTGTACAAAGGGCGCGGGGCCCAAGGCATGCACGAATTTCACACAGGAGCAAGGAAAAGGAAGCAGCCAAGAGGCTATTTTTGAGTTGGGGTCCACGCAGGGTGTTGCGTGGGCTCTCTCGCGACACGCGCGCGGCGGCGAGTGCACCCGTGGGGTCTACATCTGAGCATACAACAGAGCAAACAGCAGCTGTACTTCTCTTTCATCATCAAGTGCGTGCGTTTGACTGGAGACTCCAGGTATTTTGTTTAATTGGTTGGGTTGCATTAATCTATTTGTTAATTAAATTTAGTTTACATAAAGTTAATTGTTATAATAGTTTTAATTGATCTAATTTATTTAGTGTTTTACTATAAGTAAATCCATTAATTATTGTACTTGTGAGTAATAATTATGAAGTTGATCGCTGATGATTATTGGGTGAACAAATTTACCATGTGTAACTAAACAACTGTTATGTGCCAGGGTGATGAACTTAGGCTATAGGATTGTGGTAGAATATTAAATCTCTTATATAAAATATGAAAACACATTAAATAATCTTTAATCAATTAAAGTAAAGTACTAGATTTTTATAAATTTGACAAGATAATTAACAAATCATATTCCATGCTTAGAGTTTTTCCTATATGTTGATTTATTTTATTTCAGTTACTTTGATGAAATATTGATTAAATTTAATATCTTGTGCTTAGAATTAAAAATCTGATATTTTTCATTATTGAGACAAGAGGTTATTATTGTGCAATTACTAAGTTGAGAGATAAAATTCATCACATGAACATTAGCCTAGGGGATTCTACCCTAGGTGCATGACCCTTCTCTTTAACTGAGTTCACACCAACTTGTCATTTTTCTCAACTAATTCGCTTAGTTCGTGTTAGGATTCAAGAAACACCTTTCCTGTGGACCGACCCTCAAGTGCTACATCGAACGACCTGTACTTGCAGTAATTTAAAACGAGAAGACACACGCTTCTGAAAGTACACTTAGAGGGGGGTGATAGGTGTATGACTAATATAATGACAAATAATGCGGAATTAAAAATAAATTGCAACACACTTAGTGTAACCAAAGAGTGTAGCCGAATTCCCGGTGAAGGGCTCTGAACTAACTCCTCTTGATTCCTCTGAATAAGAGTTGAGGTGCTATATGAAGGTCTCTTGGTTTAACACAAGTATGACACACAATCAAACCCAAGCATATATATGATATGAACAATACGATGTAATGCACAATATAAGAGAGAGTTAGAGATAGTAGATCAAACACAAACACAAGGATATGTTTCGAGGTTCAAGCACCCAGCTCTACGTCCTCGCCTTCACACAAAAGGATTTCCATTATAGCCCACACGACTTCCCATACAAGGAACCTCCACTGTGGATTTGGGCAAATATAATTTGGGAGTGCACAACTCCTCTCTCATCAAATACAACCTCTCACTAGAGGCAAGGCACAAAGCCAAATAAGATCAACCTCACAATTGAGGGATAGGCACTGAGCCAAACAACAATCAACCTCTCACTAGAGGGATACTCAATCACCACTTCCACAATGACCTCTCACTAGAGGGATATCAACACAATCACCTCTCACTAAAGGGATATCACAAAGTATGGAAGGTTTACAACTCTAAGTGATCACAAAGACCACAAACAAATTTTTCTCACTAAAACAAGATCCTAATAGATAGGATAGATTGATAAGCTCAAGTGTGAGAAAATAAAGAGTTTGGAAATCAAAAATATAAAGAAAAACTCTTGGGAAAACTTCTAGAATAGCTATAGAAATGAAGATCAAAAACCAATCCCAAAGACTTTTCTTTTCTTTGATTTTTTTCAACCCATTAAAACAAAATAAAGAATAAATTTTTGAACCCAAAAACTTTTGCTGAAAACGCTTAAAAGATGTGAAATTTTCTCTCTTGAAATCTTGGTGAAATCAGCTCAAAAAATGGGGTATTTATAGCCCCAACAAATTCTGCCCGTTGGCAGCAGGCAAAGGGAAAAATTGCCCTTCCGGTGACCGGGCGGTCGACCGGCCAACGGTCATATTTATGACTGTTGAGCCACCGGTCGACCGGCTGGTCGACCAGAAACTGGAAATAGAGAGCAGAGCTCTCTGCCGTCGACCGGGGCCATTCCAGAGAGCAGAAGCTGCAGAAACTCTCTGGCAGTCGACCGGCCCAATCGACCGGCCTCCCAGCCTGGACTGCGTGCACGTTCTGTGCACGTCGGTCGACCGGACCGGTCGACTGACTTCTGCATCGGTCGACCGGCAGACAACCAGGTCCAACACTATAGGGATTGAAAACTTGGGTTTTTATCTTTAATTAAATCCATAAAATCACATAAATTTCACAAAAATCAGTTCTTATTAGATCTTTGAAATACAAATATGTGTGACAAAAATTCAACACATATTATAAACTATTTGGACCATTTTGTGTTCTTGAAAATTTGCCTTAAACCAAAAACCGTATTTTTCAAAACTTGAATTTTTGAAGAAAATCGTTTTCTCCAAAACTCATATAAATACAAAAACATGATATTGAAACAACTTTTAAGGATGTTGTATATAGATAGAATCTAATATACATGAAAGATATTATATCTATGTTTTTGACATTAAATGTAAAAATAAGTTTTGTTTAAATACAAACTCCAAACTCATAAAATAGACTATCAAAATAAGTTTTTCTAAATAGATGAAGCATAGATGTATATAGATCAAATCTAATATACATTAAACCATGTGAACTTGTTTTGATTCTATCTATTCATGAAAATCATATATATGAAAAACCGAAACCGGTTAAACCGAAAACCAAACAAATTAAAACTTTAAACAAGTGTGTGTATGTGAACTTGAGCATATCAACACTATCTAATTTTTACAATGATCTAAATAAAATCTTAAACTAAACAAACCTATGTCTTCTTGTTGAACTCCGTCTCTAAGTCGACTCGATCCAAACGTGATCCACCGAGTTTGACTCCAACCGAGTGCTAGATGTGATCTTGACATGCGAGCTCTTGAATCACCATGTGAAAGCTCCAAAATACCTTTGTTGAAGTTAATCACCTACTAATATCTTGATCAAATATCTGAAACTAAATATCACAAGATTATTAGTAACTATAACTACATGCGTTAATCATCATCAAACTAGAGTGAAGGGCCTCTGGCCAATAGCTTCTTTGAAGACGACTCAGAAATTACAATGCCCACTCTCCTGGCAACAAAGCAGCGAAGGAGAGAGTCAGTCAAAATATTTGTGGTGACATTTCAGAATATGGCGCTCCGATATCCTAGCGGAATGACCCAGGCCACCCTGGTAGAGACATGTCACTACAATCTACAAACTTCACTCCTAGCCCAGATAGGAGTTGCTGAAAGTCGCACCTGGAAGCAGTTGGTCCAGTAAGGTGAACATGCTGAAGAAATTAGCGCTAGGGTTAGGGCGGAAGAAAAAAAACCCAGACCCGAAAAGTTGAGAAGGCGCGGGCCAAAATATCTTTTCAATCAAAAAGAAAGGATACATTGGCGACGGAGGTAAAATCCCCTGTAAATTCTCAGCCGGCCAGAGGGGGAGGTTCTTCAAGTCAGCCACGCGCCAACAAGAAATACGCTTTTGAGGATGAACACATCGATTCATTATTCAAGTTTCTTAACAAGAGCAACAGATTGAATCTTCCTGAAGCTAGACGTACTGAGGAGGTTGGCAAGTTCGACAATCCTAACTACTGCATATATCATAGATGCTAGGGCACCCCACCAAGAGCTGTTATGTCTTCAAAGATATTCTTCAGGCTCTGATCGATGCAGAAGTGCTAAAGCTCTGTCCAGAGCAGAAGAAAGTGACGGCTAATATGACATCATTTTTTCAGTTTAGAAAACATCCTCAGCACCGTCCGGAGTAGTTCCCATCTCGAAAGGAGAACTAAGAATGATCAATACGGACCCACATCATCAGCAGGAGAAAGGTCTTGTACCTATCCCTACACCTCAGGAAGAAATTATGTGGGTTCATTCTGACCTTGTGGATGGCCAACAGTGGACTACTGTTACCAACAGAAAGTCTAAAGATAAGGCGAAAGCTTCGTCCTGCAATGTGGTGTGAGCTTCTTCCCGGGAAGCAGAAACCGATGTTCCCTCACTAACCGATTTGGAAGAGGAACATTCTTCCTTGCCGCAGAGCTCAATAAACTGCTCGTGGCAGAAACTCGTTTGGGTCAGTCCTATTTAAAGAAGTATGACGAGATGGTGGCAAGCCCTCCTAAACCTACTGTAGAGTCAGCCAAGTCCTCCGTGAAGTAACCCGTGGAGAAGCAGAAAGAGCTTCGGTTTTCCAAGGCTCTCCCAAAGAACAATGCGGAAGGATCCACAACAACTTACCACTTTGACGTCCTAGCTCAATTGGCCAATATTCCAGCCAGAATCACCCTTTACGAGCTCCTGAGACTATCAAAGTCAAAAGAGAAGCTCTAAGGGAAGGCCTAGCTGATGCTGAGGTCTTCATGGCCCAGATCCCGGCTGGACCACAGGAGGAAGATGTATAGGATTGCCTCCATGCCTCCCAAAATATCCCCTGCATTACCTTCACATCAGATAACATGCAGGTTAAGGGAAACATGATCGGCCCTTGTACTCACAGGGTACATTGGATCGTCTGAAGTGAGCCGCATTCAAGTAGATTCAGGATTCGCGTTGAGCATCATGCCTCGCTGGGTCATACAATACTTAAAGATCCCCACCCACTAATTGAGCGCTACCCAAACTACCATCTATGGTTTTAACGCCAATTGTACGCGCCCAATGGGGAAGATCAAGCCCAAATGTCAGATCGGGGACCTAAAATCTGAAGTGACGTGCTATGTAATCGATGCCGACACTTCGTACAATTTGCTGCTCGAACAACCGTGGATTCATCATAATTTCATCGTCCCCTCCACTCTCCATCAAGTCATGAAGTACATCGATGGAAGTGGAAAAGTTCGAACGTTGATTGCCGAAAAGCATCCGTTCAAGAGGGTAAAGAACTATTTCACAGACTCCCTCCTGTACCAAGACTCTCTGGAGACGAACGAGAATTCATAGCCAGAGGAACCAGACTCTGATAATGAAGCTGATACTGAGCCAAAGGCAGAAGAAGAGTGAATGTGAGAATTAAATCACTTGTAACGAGTATTAATAAGCTCGATGTTAATAACATCGCCGATGATGTAGGCGAGTGGTATATTAGTGAAGAGTTGAATTTGGCTTACTTTTCTGTGTTTGCTTCTGATTCAGTACCATCAGACACTAGTACTAAGGTGGATAATGACTCCTGATCGGCAATGGATGCTCTGACATTATTGCATATACCAATAAAGTCATCCCTCAAAATGTACCAAGATATCGGTGATGCGCAAGAATCAATATTCATGGTCGCAGCAAGACAAAAAGGCCAAAAATCAATTCTTTTTGAAAGAATTACCTCCGAATTGATGTCTCGTGAAGACTCAAAAAGTGAGAACGAATCTCCTCAGTTTTCTCATTATGAGCCAAATGTACTCAGAATGATGGAGAGCATGGGTATGATCTAATAAATGGTCCTGGTTTGAACTTCGGCAAAGGAAGAAGAATACTACTTCGATCTTTCGTTCCGAAAGGGAAGAGCCCTGACTATTACCGTCGAAGTCGCAGGGGTTTAGGCTATGTGTCAACTCCAATTCTGTCAGCCTCTGGCTCTGAAGAGTCATTATACCATAATTACTCATCGGGCACGTCATCGTGGGAGTCGGATGTTAGTGTGGCAACGTCTTCGAAGAACTTTCAGTAAACATGGTTTCAACAAGCCACCTGGAAGACAGAGATGATGAAATGATCCAGTCTGATATAGATCCTTAGATCAAACACTTAAACACTCTCTAGGATATTCGCTTTGAATAACGCGAATCACCTATGGAGGATAAGGTCACCCAGATTAATCTGGGAGATGAGGCTAATCCTAAGCCCATCTTTACAAGCGAAAGCCTATCACCCTCCGCGAAAGAAGATTTAATATCTCTTGTGCGAGAGTATATAGATGTTTTCACTTGAAATTATGAGGACAGGCCTGAGCTTGATCCTCGAGTGACTATGCATCGCCTTAACATTAATTCAGACGTGAAGTCAGTCAAACAGCAGCAGCGATGGTCCGTCTAAAAATAATGGAAGCAATCCAGTCGAAAGTTAAAAAGCTTATAGACTCTGGTTTCATTAGGGAGGAGCAACGCCCTGATTGGGTAGCCAATATCGTCCCCGTTACCAAGAAACGGGAAGATCTGGATTTGCATCGATTTTCGTAATCTAAATGAGGCATGTCCCAAAGACGAATTCCCTCTCTCAATCACGATATCATGATTGACAATACGTGCGAGTTTGAACGATTGTCTTTTATGGATGGATTCTCAGGGTACAATCAAATCAAAATATACCCTGATGATGAAAAGCATACTTCTTTCAGGACACCCCTGGGGTATATTGCTATATTGTCATGCCCTTCGGACTGAAGAACGCGGAGGCAACATATCAAAGAGCTATGAATGCATTTTTTCACGAACACATGCGTAAAATAGTGGAATGCTATGTTGACGACAATGCAGTGAAAAGCCGCACCAAGGGCGACCACATAGCAGATCTGAAGACAGGTTTTGAAATCATGTGGGCACATCAGTTGAAGATTAACCCCACCAAATCTATCCTGGGGGTAGCCAACAGTAAATTCCTAGGGTTTGTGGTGACATCCAAAGGAATTCACCTAAAACCCAGAAAAAGTCCGTGCCGTCCGAGAGATGCCACCTCCGAGGAATCTCAGGGAGCTTAGAGGATTGCAAGGGCGACTAGCGTACATCCGGAGGTTTATCTCAAATCTCTCCGAAAGATGCCAACCCTTCACCAAATTAATGAAGAAGGACATCTCATTTATTTGGGATGATACTTGCCAATAAGCGTTTGAGGAAATCAAACGATACTTCACGTAACCACCTGTCCTTACAGCTCCGGTTTCAGGAAAACCTTTGCTGATATATGTTCGAGCGATGGATCATTTTTTAGGAGCTTTACTAGCCTAGAATAATGATCAGGGACACGAGCATGCAATCTACTATCTGAGCAGAACCATGATCGGAGCCGAACATCGGTATAACCCGATTGAAAAGGAATGTTTGGCATTGGTTTTCGCCGTCCAGAAAATGCGACACTACTTGGTGGGCCAGACTATAAATGTCATAACAAAAGTCAGTCCTTTGAGGTTACTCATGACGAAACCATCATCACTAAATGATCGACTAGCAAAATGGGTCATACTGTTTTCCCAATATGAGATGCGCTTTCTATCACAAAAAAGCCGTGAAGGGACAAGTAGTGGCAGATTTTCTGGCTAAACATCCAGATCTGAAAGCGACCGAACTTTATGAGAATCTCCCAGATGAGGCCGCTGAAATTTGTCAGACCTAGACATCTTTTGAAAGACAGGTGTGATAACTCTTCTTCGACGATGCATCAAGAACGTGTCCACGAGGGCATGTCATACTAGGAGTAGGGGTAGTACTCTTCTCCACCACAGAACCACATGATCCTTCGTAATTGAGCCAAGCTCCAACAATGTAGCGAAATACAATGCCCTCTTGATTTGAATGCAAATCGCCGATGAGATTGACGTTAAAAATCTCGAAGCATACCGTGACTCTAAACTCATCGTTAACCAAGTTCACGGGGAGTACGAAGTCAGGCATGAAGACTTAGTACCCTATTTCAACGCAACTATCTCTATGGCTGAGAGGTTCGAAAACTTTTACATCGACCATGTACCACGCCAGCAAAATGTGCATGCAGATGCACTGGCATCTCTCGTTGCCTCCTTAGCCTTTCCAGCTAGAGTAATAGAGAAAATACTTGTCTACAATCACGACTTGTATTGTCCAAGAATCGCTTTTGAAGATCACCAAAAGCTGACAGGAGACTGTCAAGGCAAAGAAGTTTTAGAGACTTCAACAGGTCCAGAACTCAGGGATTGGCGATTCCCGTACATTGACTATGCACTGTACGACATTCTTCCTGATGATCTCAAAGAGGTGGCTGCCATTAGAAGGAAAGCCCCCAAATTCCATTATAAGGCGATCATACGAACACTATATCGCCGATCGCATGATGGGGTCCTCCTCCGCTGTTTTTTGCAAAAGGAGTCACAGGAAGTACGCAAAGAAGCGCATGATGGCATGTGTGAAGCTCATCAGCCTGGTCTAAAGCTTGGGGATCGAGTCCAAAGACTGGAATATTATTGGCCTAAGATGATACCTGACGCCTTCACTTACGCAAAATGATGTCACACCTATCAAGTCCATGGTGATTTCATCCATCAAGCACCAGGATATCTTCGCTCTACAACCTCAACCTGGCCATTTGAGATGTGGAGAATGGACGTGGTCAGCCCTATCAGCCCACCTTCATCCAAAGGACATCGGTTCATTTTAACTATAATCAATTACTTCTCTAAATGGGCTGAAACTATTCTCTTGAGGGAGGTAAAAACATCTGACGTGGTCAAATTCGTTAAACATCACGTCATTTACCGCTTTGTTGTGCCGCGACGAATTGTTCATGACGATGGGCCCCAATTCGTTAGTCAAGCTTTCTAAAGGTTCTGCAACAAGTTCAAAACCCAGAGTGTGTTCTCAACGATATACTACCCAACGCTAACGGCCTTGCAGAAGCTTTCAACAAGACTATTGGAAAGCTTCTCAAGAAATTCATCTCGAAAAGCCAACGTGATTGGGACGACAAATTAGGTGAATGCTTATGGGCCTATCGCATGACAGTTCGAACCTCAATGAAAGCTACACCATTCTCCTTGGTATATGCGTGTGAAGCTGTACTCCCATTAGAAATTCAAATTTCATCTCTACGCGTCGCTTTGGCAGCAGAAATGACAAATGAGGAGAAGCATCGACTGCAACTCTAAGAGCTGGAGGCTTTGGACGATAAACGCTTTCAAGCTTAACAGCAAATCGAGCTCTATTATGCTCGAATTACCAGAACCTTCAACAAGAAAGTCAAGGAGCGAACTTTCAAGAAAGTCAACCTTGTCTTAGCCATCAAAAAACCTATGGTGATGACACATAAGACAAAAGAAAAATTCCAGCCCAAATGGGAAGGACCATTTATAGTAGAGTCGATCTACTCAAATGGAGCATATCGCCTCATAACCTCAGATGGTGATACGCTTATCATGCCAATCAGTGACAAATTCTTAAAGAAATACTATTCTTGATAGCATTCTTCCCTGACCAGGTTAATACTACACCTTTGATCAAAACTCCAGCTCCAAGAGGAGCTTCTTTCCTTTACTAGATCACATCACGGTCGATCAGTGTCAAGCTGATCAAGCGCTGATTACGTCATGATGCATGATGTAAATATTGAGGAAGAAACAAAATGTAAAACTTCAATTTTAGCTTAGTTACTATACTATTGACATCCGACGCCTCCGACGACTAATGATAGAGGAAAATGTTGGCTTTTAAGTCCAACATAAGTTTTTGACAACTCATCATGCTAAGGGGAATAACATGGCTACCCCAACTCAAAGGGTAGTTGGTAAAGACACACCAAATCTGTTGGTAGCTGAGGGTTTGTTAAAAATCTTAAGGGACTTGGTCCCATCCTCTCCTCCAAAATCTCCTACCAATTCTCACCCACAAAATGGTAGGGCCACATAAACATCTGTGTTCATTTCTCTAACAAAATGAGTTAGGACTTGTCACGTTAATAGTAAACCTCCGACAAGCCGAACTTCCCGATCCTCAGTGGATTCTGTCAAGTTAATACTAAACCTCTAACAACAAAACTCATTAAAAATCCTCGCTGTTATATTAATACTACACCTCTAACGGCGAATCTCCCATGTCCCAGGAAATTAACGATTGTCACGTTAATATTAAACCTCTGACAGTTCATTTTACTTTCCACCCAAGTTCTCCTACCAATTCTTTCATAGAGTGGTAGGTCCACAAATGCAATCATTGCTATGTTAACACTACACCTCTGACAATGAAAATTTTCAATACTCTCCAACGAGTACAAACTTCACTTGTCTCTCCTCTACATGGAGTTGCAAGTTCAAAATTACACCTCTGACAAATTACTGTTAAGTTTAACACCATACCTCTAAAGTAATTAAGTTGCTGCCAAGTTCAATTTAAACCTCTGACAGTCACTTTTCCTCAGGCTTCCATATCGAAGCTGAGATGAGCGATGCTAAGTTTAACATCACACCTCTAGCGTCCAGTTCATTGTTAAGTTTAATAATACACCTATGATAATGACTTTCCCTCGAACTTTCCTATCGATTGAGATGATTAATGCCAAGTTCAAAATTACACATCTAGCATTACCTTCACTGCTAAGTTTAACATTACACCTATGGCAGTGATATTTTCAGTCTTCCCAAATGAAGCTGAAACTCCCGTTGAGTCAGGTTAATATCACACCTCTGACCCACATTCCTGTCAAGTTAATATCATACCTCTGACAGTAATCTTGAATTACCGAAACGGAATTTTTTTCAACTTTGACTTATTAAGTTAATTATCATATTTCTAGCAAGTCAAGAGTTTCTACTTCTATGTGTCTGATTTTCAATGCAAAAAAGAAATTCAAGACATATCAGAAGACAAGAAAAAATGTCACTTTTATTTATATTCAAACATACGAAAGTGATACAAGACGCTCTCTTATACAATAAGATTGAGTGTTACAATAAAGGAGTACAAAAAAGTCCCTCTCTCTCAGCGAAAGGTTGCACTCACTCCTCAAAACATTTATACTGCTTCAAATACAAGATGTTTAGAAGAGCGCAGAAGAAAGGTTCTTCTCTTTTTCCACTGAATCATGTCACAGTTAACCAGTGTTGAGACGACCAAGTGCTGATTACATCATGATGCATGATGTAAACATTGAAGAAGCTCATCTCTAACCGAGAACAAAGGTGTTTCTCGAGGTTGAAATACAGAAGAACATTCTGATTCCACCCGACCAACTGGTGCGGGCCGCAATCCTTCGCTTAATGAGCATCTCCACACCCAAAAATTCATCTAATGAGCATGAATTTTTCTTCGATGTCACTTCTGGGGGTAAGATTTGTGAAGGGAGGATCCGAGACCTTACTGGTAACATCCTCTTTCCTGTTTCCTCCAAGGACACCATACCCACCACCATACCCACTGTGACCATGATAAACCCGGGGTAGCACTGGTGCGTCATGTCCAATAAGGCCTTGATGGATATCTCAAGAGCTTGAACAAGTTGCTGGTCAAAATATTCTCCCATGAGCCCAGCGAAGACGCAGAAGACTGACTGAGGCTGCCAGAATCTGCAAGAAGTAAAAAACCAAAAGGTTAAAATTCTGTTAAGACAGAAACAAAAAAGCTGAAGGGCTGACGCAAGACTAAAGTTGTGTACTTTAGATGCAGAGTTGACCAGTGCAGATCTGAACGCAGTCTGGAGTTAGACCTGCGTCCAAGATAAAAGACGCGAGATAATCCAGATGCAGAGTTTGCCACACCCGCATTTGAGAAACAGGGGTTGCCACATCTATATCCAGAGGTCTCGAAAGAGTTAGAATTCTCTTAAGTTAAGAACCTCAAACGCGGCTTTATATACAAAACTCGCGTTCCAAGATCTAAGTACAGAGTTTGTCATACTCACATTCAAAGGACTTGTGACTTAGAATTGAGAGTCAGCCAGCTCGCGCTTCATCAAGAAGTCTGAAAGACACGACTTCCGAACACACGTGCATCAATCAGATTTCAAGAGAAAATCAAGAGATCGAATTTCTTCAATAGACAGGAAAACAGAAACTCAGTGGGACTGAGTATTTCATGGCGACAAATGATTCCTACCCGAGGAAGAATTCTCTAGAAGTTGAACTTTATTCATCAAGGCACGGCCGTAAAAAGCACTTAAAGCGATACTTTTTGATCTTGAAATCACTTGACAGTGGTAATCTTTGAAAAAGATTAAAGGAAAGCATGGAAGCTTTGAGTTCTTACTGTTCATTGAAACACATCCCCTTAAAGGGAAGATAGACAAATCAAGACGAAGACCCTCAGAGCGCATGCTCTCAAAGGGAAACAGTCTAAATAATGGATTGTTAAGGGGTGAGGCCTATTTATAGGTAGCCATAAGTTTTACAATTAATGGCATAAAAATCAAAGCCATCAGCCTTAATTCCTGCACGAACATCAAGTCCAGTAAGGAGCTGACGTGTGGATTGCCACTTCCGAAAACAGCGAAGGATATAAGTCCCCAATTGTCAATGCCGACTTGGCATTAAAAGATCCAACAAGATCTTTAAGATGGGCTGCGTGTGACGCTTAGGAAGCTGCGTCGGGCACAGACTCAAAGATCATCTTTATAAGTTCGCGACCTTCATAGACCTGAGGGCTGCGTTCCTTTCATTCATACTGAAGAGGCCACAACCGCACCTCTTGAAATGGTTCAGAGCCGTGTCTCCTCAGCAAGCGGGGACCACCTTCCACGACTATTTAGGGTTGCGTCATGAGTTCACACCCACTCATAAGACTTGAAGGCTGCGTCCTAAAGTCCGCATCCTTTCATGAACTTTAAGGCCATGTCTCCTTTATCAATAATGCAGGCTCGCGCTTCAAGGGTGCTCCCTCTCAAGGGACCAGAGTCGTGTCTCTATTGAGTTAGAGCCGCGTCCACACGAACCAGCGGAGACCCGCACGTCATTCTTGAGGAGCCCAAAACCGCGTCTCTACTGCAGATGAAAGCCACGTCTCAATCATGAACTCAGTACAGCCTGAGTTTGCGCCCTCTCAAGGGACCAAAGTCGCATCTCTATTGAGTCAGAGCCGCATCCACACCAACCAGCAGAGACCTGCCATCATTCTTGAGGAGCCCAAAACTGTGTCTTCACTGCAAATGAAAGCCGCGTCCCAATCATGAACTCAGTACAGCCTGAATTTGCGCCCTCTCAAGGGACCAGAGTCACATCTCTATTGAGTCAGTGTCGCGTCCTCACCAACTAGTTGAGACCCGTGCATCATTCTTGAGGGGCCCGAAACTGCGTCTCCATTATAAATGAGAGCCGCGTCTCGCTCAAGAACTTAGTTCAGCCTGAGTTTATTATTCATGATCGTACCCTATCAAAACGACTAAGGACCGTGTTTTCTCAGACAATCAAGGAGCACGCTATGAAAACTGAGTTCATCCAGGCAGTAAAAGAGTCTAAAAGGATAAAGACGAGACAAAATTTGAGAACTTTTATTATTTGACTCAAAAATGATAAACGTAACACAAACACTCTTATTCGACAAATCGATGTTACAAAAAATGGGACGATACAAAAAGTAGAAGAAGGCTAATAATCCTGCTTCGCCAAAGAACGGATTTGTTCCCGAAGGCGATGCATCTCGTGCTGACGTGCCCTTTCAGCTTTCACTAAATCTTGGACCCGCAACTCTTTCTCGGACAAAAAATCTCTTCGTAGCTAGTTGTGCCTGAAGAGACTCAAACCGGGAGGAGTGAGCGACAAGATCCTCTTGGACCAGCCTCTTGGCAGCCTCCGACTCTTTCAGCCTTTTTCGGGTAGCAGCAAGTTTCTGCTCGTTGACTTCAATCAAGGCTTGCGCCTTAGCAATAGTAATCTGAGCAGTAGCGATAACTTGCTCTGCACTTTGGATGACGACTTCGGATTTCTTTGAATCGCCAACCAGTCTTTGGTAATCGGCTTGGAAGTGCTGGAGATGGTAGGCTTCTTCAGCCATTCGCTCCTCTATCTCCTTTTGCTCGTGTTCTTAAGCGGCGAGGAGCTTACTCATTATCGAGCGAGCCTCATCAATTGAGCCAGCATCCTCCAGGGTCTTGAGCTCCTTCAGGTGGTTCCTCAGCTGTTCAACCAGCATCAGACACGCTCTAGCATGTGAAGGACTCCCAGTGTGACTGATATTCTCGATCTAATTCTCGAGAAGCATCCAGTCAAACTCAAAGGAACTGCCCCTGGAAAGGACCAAGTCGATACAGGACCTCATGGAAGCAAAAAATTGTCGCACCATTTGACGTGCTAGCTCTTCCATGATGTCATTAGTTAGAGATAACCCTGCTGATGTACTTCGGACCCCCTTTCCATAACAAAACGAGAGACGGGAACCAGTTCAACTTGTGCAGGGGTGAGGCCGACAACAGGTTCGTCAGACATTGAGGTCGTCGCCAATACCACCGGGACAGTTATTGTTGTAGCAGCTTCCACAGCAACAGAAGCAATAACAAACTCCATGACACTGGGCTCCTCGGCCGAAGTTTGAACTGTGCTATCTTCTGCGCCAATGCTTGCCACAGGATCCTCTACTTGAGCTGCCCCAGTGCTCTCTACAAACCACAACATTAAATGTCGGTGATAATGATAAAAAGGAGAGTATCCAACATGTCAGTATTCTCTTACCAAGTTGAGGATCCGAAGATGGCAAATCCCTGGATAAGCCACTTGGGGATGAGGGCTTCCCGGCCTCAGCGGTTGCACCATCATGAAGCATCCTGGTAATGGGAGCTTCAAGGTCCCCCTGCTGGGCCAGCTCTTGGATCATCTCCTCAGTATAAGAAGAAGTTGTGGCTTCACAACCGGCAGCCAGCCCTGTAGAAGAAAGTCAAAAGGAAATGCTAGAACTCATTCCTAATGTAACCCTCCGCCGTCAGTATACGTGTCACCGTCATATACGATATGAAATACATAGGAAATTGACCAATCTGAAAACCCGACTATACTAGTTCAGTGTCACAACTGATCTTCTCACCGTTTCGATTTTCTAAAATTTTCTAAACTTTTTCCGCGTTATTTGGAAAATATACAATATCAGAGTTAACCTAAACAGATGATTAACTCAACGATTTTTAATTTGCAAATGGGGTAACATTTCTAAAATCTACTTCAGTAAAAAGCTTTAAAATATTATTTTCTACCTTCAAGCATTTTTAACAATTTTTCGGAATTAGTACAAAATCGGGCCGAATCAATGTCGCCCGGTATCACGGATCCTTTCGGGATTTTTAATCGACAAACCGGTTTAAATTTTTACAATCCGATTTTTCCTTATGTCTTAGATTAATATTCCCTATTTTTCCTAATTTTTGGGGACTGTTCGACACTAGTCAAATTCGGACCCTATTATTTAAATATCATAACTAATATAAATCCCATTTCAATTACATTTTATCTACACTGTTTCGTAACCAGAGTTGTCCAGAATGCTCGTTAACCGACATTAGAATTTTCTTCATCACTTCTCTAATTTTCTACAACCTTCCACTTAACCGACATTAGGATCTACATAAATATCTAAATTTCATTTTAACCTTAACATCTAATCTCTTTCTCTCTCTCTCTCACACTCACACACCCTCGCGCACAGCAGCCCCCGCCCCTCTCAGCCACCACCACCACCGCCCCCGTCTCAGCCACCACCGCCGCCCAACACCGGCCACCCAACACCATCCCACCGGCCACCCAACACACCACCACCGGCCACCCAACAAAACACCACCAACTACTTCCCACCTCTCTCTTTCACTGTACAAAACCATCACCACCGAGTCCTCCTATCTCCGGCCACCGTGCCCTCACCGGAGCCACCCGCACAACTCCGGCACCACCAAAACCTCTCCGCCACCGCCTCCTTCCGGAGTCAAAACCACCACACGCTGGTGCACCTCGTCGGACTCGTCACCGGAGCTCCGGCCTTCGCCGGAGCCACGCGCGCCGCAGCCGGTCACCGCCGCGGCCGTCTCCCGTCGCGCCGCAACCAGCAGCCTTGCGCTGCTGGTGCTGCCGCGGTTCACAGCGCACGCACAGCGCTGTGGAAAGGAGAAACCCATAACGGGTTTTGGTGTTTACCCGATCCGCGACCCGCAAAGGCCCACAACCCGTTTACTTAAAAGGTAAAATTTCAAAACAGCCCTTGTAGAGTTTTAATATTCCATTTATAACCCTGTAAAATTACTTTTAACACCCTGTTCATATTCAGAAATTATAAAAGGGACCCTGAACCATGCGTCAGACGATAACTTGGTCAGTTGACGTCGGAATCGCGCGTTCTTGGTCTCGTTGGAATCAGGGCAACGAGAACTTCAGTCCTAAGGCAAGTGTTTCCCTGTATTCTTGTTATTTCTCTAACTATATCATTTTTAGAGTCGTATCATTCTGATATTATGATTAGTCTGGATAATCTACCTATATCTTAGGGGTTGAGTTGCAGGGACTTGGTCTATGGTTTACTTTGAGTGTGCATGTTAACATGGAGATTAGTCGGGATAACTGGCATGTATTTCTATTATGTCCTACCGTTACATGTTACTGTGCTTACGTACTACCATTACATGTTACCTTGATACGCCTGATAGTGCTTCTTGTTACACATGATAGTTGATTACATTGTTCATGCCAGTTATTTGCTATAAACATGCACACTCATCTACATAACTATAGGACGCAGGTCGTAACGCTTGTTACTATCTTTTTGTCACCTGTTCCAGTTACCTCATGTCATCACTTGTCATCCTGAAAAGAAATCACTTGGGGATGGGGAGACTGGATGATTGATCAGATCTTATTAGGTGGGTGTACTGGATCCATATTGTTTTCCCACTGCAGGGGATGATAGTGCTACCTACCAATTATATATAGCTCCATGAGCTCTCGTTACTTGTTTCATGCTCCCCTCTTAGCGGAGGGCCCTGGTCTTAGCAGCCAGGGGTTTGTTTAAGGCCGTGATCCCGGGTATGCACGGGATACACCCACCTGATCCGAACTCCTCGATTGTTAAGTCTCATAGCATATGTTTATGCATTCATTGATCATGCTTTATTCTAGTATGATTCTTGTCGTCCTTTATTTAGAGTTCTTATTTATTGCCTGTACATGTGTATACTTTGTTATTACTTTGTTCATTTCTTTTCCTTTGCACACTTGCTCGGTCGTATCTGAGACCCTGGGTTTGCTTGCCCAGATATAGAATCTGTGGTTATACCATCAGAGGAGGACGCGGAGTACCTAGCCGGTTTGGCTGAGCAGCTGTAGGACAGTTCGTGCGTCTGCCGTCTCTTTTGAGTTTCAGTATGTTTCATAGTTGTACATATGCTTTTCTATTTTAGTTATTGTATAATTATGTTGATGGACTCAGGTGTACTGTACTGTACTTTTGGTACTGTATTGACTGTGTTATGTACTCTTGTTACAATACTATATCAGCAGTGTTCTTACTTTATCAGAAAACTTGTACAGATCTACAGTAGGCTTAACGTGTATACGTTGGGACGTACTAACCGACGTGTACAGGTTGCCGATCATGTCATGTACTCTATTTTGATCAGTGGGGCGTGACATGGTTTTAGTGGTATCAGCGCCAGGTTCGAATTTAGCATGGGACGGTTTGCAAAACGCGACCCCAGCTATTCGAATCTAGTTCTTATCTGTAGATTTGTACAAGCTATTATACTGCTGACAAGGAACAAGAGACATGACATGAGCCCACAAGTCCATCCTTAGGAACTGAATTAGTTTAGCATAGTTCTGCCTCTTAGTCCCGACGCTCATTTGGTATATATTCCACAGATGGCTCAGTGAGTTACTGAGGATGGGCCTACAGAGTCAATGGAATTCATGAAGCTCTTGTTAGAGTCCCAGCAGCATCAGAGCGAGTGACTGACTGTTGCTCTGGAAAAGATAGTTGCTTCAGGAAGTCAGGTGAGGCAGGGGAATGTGTCTGACTTCAGGAGACTCAATCCAGCAGTCTTCTCAGGGGAAGAAAGTCATCTGGATGCTAAGCAGTGGCTCATTGACACAGAGAACTTATTGGTAGCAGCTCGAGTTCCGGAAGCTGATCGAGTGGATGTAGTGAAAATTCAGCTATCGGGAATGGCACGTATATGGTGGCTTGCAGAAGAAAGCCATTTGTCGAGGCCATCTCTTGGAAGACATTTTCGGAGGTGTTCTTGGCAAAATTCTTTCCTGACACGGCCAAATCAGAGATGGAACAGAAATTTATAAATCTCAGACAGGCTGGGAGGACAGTTGATGAGTATGCAGCTGAGTTTTCTAAACTCAGCCGATTTGCCCCCTATATGGTCTCTACCGAGGAGAGTCGGGCTAGAAGGTTCCAGCAGGGATTGCATCTGGAACTTCAAAGATATGTGATATCCTTCAGGTATAAGACTTTTGCAGCGGTATTAACGGCCGCCAGGGAACAAGAGCAGCTCAGTGGATTGACAAGGAGGGTACCCACTAGTAGCATAAAGCGTCCGATTGGACACATTTCTGGAGGAACCCAGAGCAGGCAAGTTGGTGCAACACCCAAAAGCGACAGATGACTCTAGTGCCGCAGCCTAGGATGGCTGTGTGTAAATACTGTCATAAGGTGGGGCATAATATAGATGAGTGTAGATTGGCCAGGAACGTGTGCCTGGTCTGTGGATCGCCTGAACATCGAGTTAGTCAGTGTCCTCACAATTGGCAAGTTCCAAGGGATCTTCCCTCAGCCTCAGTTGGTCATAACAAGCTGACAATGTCCGGACCATTAAGGCCTATGCCTCCTTTTCAGCCGAAACAGCCTCTATCTCCCCAGCAGCAGATGTATCGGCAGGCCCAAAGAAGTAAGGAGCAACCAGCCGGACCAGTTAGAGAGAAGGGCAAGGCATTTACTCTGACTACTGATCAAGCTGATGCCTCTGGAGAAGTTGTCACAGGTATTATTTTGGTGCATTCTGTTCCAGCATATGCTTTATTTGATTCCGGTGTTACTCATTGTTTTATTTCCTCTAAGTTCATTCGTAAGCATCATATATCCTGTGACACTGTGCACCGGGGTTGGACTATTAGCACTGGGAATGGGACAATGTCGTGTAACAAGGTATGTTCACAATGTCCCATTGTTATCGGTAACAGGGAGTTCATCATGAATTGCCTGCTGATTGATAACTGTGACTTTGACATTATTTTGGGTATGGACTGGCTTAGCCAAGTGCATGCAGTCATAGATTGTCAGAGAAAACGTGTAGTGTTTCAGTCTCCTAAATTATCGAAGTTCGAATTTCTGCTAAAGGTATACATCTTGATCAGGATGCAGACCTGGATGTGGTGTGTACGGAAACCTTGGCAACATTAGATGGGGGTCAGACCGACATTCCTGTAGTAGTAAAGGACTTTCTGGATGTGTTTCCGGAAGAGTTACCCGGATTGCCTCCAGATAGAGAAGTTGAGTTTACAATTGAGGTGTTACCGGGTACTGCTCCAATCTCCAAGGCACCATATCGAATGGCGCCAATAGAGTTGGCAGAGGTGAAAAAGCAAATTGAAGAGCTTTTGAATAAAGGTTTTATCAGACCAAGTACGTCACCGTGGGGAGCTCCAGTATTACTGGTAAAGAAGAAGGACGGGACACAAAGATTATGTATTGACTATAGAGAGCTAAACAAGGTGACTATCAAGAACAAGTATCCTTTGCCCAGGATCGATGATTTATTTGATCAACTTTGTGGTGCAACCATATTTTCTCGGCTGGATCTCCGCTCTGGCTATCATCAATTGAAGGTGAAAGCATCAGACATTCCTAAGACTGCTTTTCGCACAAGATATGGACATTATGAGTTTCTGGTAATGCCGTTTGGACTCACTAATGCCCCAGTAGTCTTCGTGGATCTGATGAATCGGGTGTTTTCTCCCTATTTGGATAAGTTTGTCATAGTTTTCATTGATGATATCCTTATTTATTCCAAGACTCGGGAAGAACATGCGGAACATTTGAGGACCGTGCTGCAGGTGCTAAGGGAGAGACAATTATATGGAAACTGAGTAAATGTGCATTTTGGTAGAAAGTGTGGACTTTCTTGGACACATTATTTCAGGTCAAGGTATTGGAGTGGACCCAAAGAAAGTGGAAGCAGTAGAAAAATGGCCAACTCCTAAATTAGTAACAGAGATAAGACAATTCCTGGGTTTAGCTGGTTATTATAGAAAGTTTGTGAAAGAATTTTCCAAGATTGCTAAACCCTTGACACAGTTGACCAAGAAAGGGGAGAAGTTTAATTGGACAGAAGAGTGTGAGGCAGCTTTTGCAGAATTAAAGCACAGGTTGACAACTGCACCGATTCTTGCTATTCCGGATCAGTTCAGTGGGTTTGTCATACATAGCGATGCGTCAGGGTAAGGGATTGGTTGTGTGCTTATGCAACACGGTCGAGTGGTGGCCTATGCCTCAAGACAACTCAAGCCACATGAGCAGAACTATTACACTCATGACTTAGAATTGGCAGCTGTTATCTTCGCCCTAAAAATTTGGCGACATTATTTATTGGGGACGCGAGTGGAGATTTTTACAGACCATAAGAGTCTGAAATATATTTTCACCCAAAGGAATTAATTATGAGACAGAGAAGATGGTTGGAACTCATGGCAGAGTATGATCTTAATCTTCAGTACCATCCAGGACATGTAAATGTGGTGCCGGATGCGTTAAGTAGAAGACCGGCTGCCATGATCCTCACACAACAGAAGGCGTTGATTGAAGAAATGAGAAGATTAACTCTGGAAGTGGTTATCCCAGGAGCAGTAGCTCATTGTATGGCATTACAACTCCAGTCATCTTTAATAGACAAAATAAGGAAGCTCAGGCAGGTGACAAGCAACTCCAAAAGTTCAGGGGTCAGGTAGAAGCTGGACTGAGAAAGGATTTACTGCTTCATGAAGATGGTTCTTTGAGATATGGTGCACGGTTATGCGTGCCTAAAGGAGAAGTTAGACAAGAGTTGTTGCTCGAAGCTCATAACTCTCCATATAATATTCATCCTGGTGGAACAAAGATGTATCGGGATCTTAAGCAACACTTTTGGTGGCATGGGATGAAAAGAGAAATAGCCAGATTTATATCGAAATGCCTTGTCTGTCAACAAGTAAAAGCAGAGCACCAGAGAACTGCTGGTTTATTATAACCACTTCCTATTCCTGAATGGAAATGGGAACATATTACTATGGACTTTGTGACTGCATTGCCAAGAAGTTCAAAAGGTCACAATGCTATCTGGGTAATAGTTGACAGACTAACCAAGAGTGCCCACTTTATTCCTTTTAGAGTAGGGCAGTCTACTGAGATTCTGGCAGAACGCTATATGCAGGAGATAGTAAGATTGCATGGGATTCTAGTAAGTATTGTGTCAGATCGAGACACCAGATTTTTGTCTCATTTCTGGCAGAGCCTGCAAACTAGTCTTGGAAGCAAGTTGAAGTTCAGCACTGCTTACCATCCCCAGACTGATGGACAATCTGAAAGGGTGATACAGATTCTAGAAGACATGCTACGAGCCTGTGTTATGGATTTCAAGGGGTCCTGGGAAGATCACCTACATTTAGTTGAATTCTCATATAATAACAGTTATCAATCTAGTATTCAGATGTCACCATTTGAGGCTCTATATGGACGGAAATGCAGATCACCCGTATGTTGGGATGACATTGGCGAACGGAAAACTACTTGGTCCAGAACTCATTACTCAGACTGTGGATAAAGTAACCCAGATCAGGAAGCATCTTCAAGCTGCACAGGACTGGCAGCGGAGTTGGGCAGATGGGAAAAGGAGACCCTTGGAGTTTGTGATTGGAGATCATGTATTTCTTAAAATATCACCTACTCGGGGAGTGATCAGATTTGGAAGTAAAGGAAAACTGAGTCCACGATATATTGGGCCATTTGAAGTCGTGAAGCGGATTGGTGCAGTTGCTTATAAGCTGGCATTGCCTCCATCTTTGGCAGGAGTACACGATGTGTTTCATGTGTCTCAGCTTCGGAAATATGTACCTGATGAGAAGCACATTATTGATTATTCCGAATTAACGCTGAGACAGGATTTGACTTATGCAGTTCAACCAGTGGTAATTCTTGATCGAAGAGAAAAGGTCCTTAAGAACAAGGTGATTTCTTTAGTTCGAGTAGCCTGGGATCCTAATTCCCCGGGTGATTCCACCTGGGAGCTAGAGGAAGAAGTCCGAGAGAAGTACCCTTACTTATTCTTTGACTCTCAGGTATCACAGTTTAAGATTCTTACTTATTAATACTTATTACAATCTAAGATTCTTACTTTCTATCATTTATTGCATTCTAAGTATCTATTTAAATTTCGCGGACGAAATTTTGTTAGGTGGGTAGAAGTGTAACCCTCCGCCGTCAGTATACGTGTCACCGTCATATACGATATGAAATACGTAGGAAATTGACCAATCCGAAAACCCGACTATACTAGTTCAATGTCACAACTGATCTTCTCACAGTTTCAATTTTCTAAAAATTTTCTAAACTTTTTCCGCGTTATTTGAAAATATACAATATCAGAGTTAACCTAAACAGATGATTAACTCAACGATTTTTAATTTGCAAATGGGGTAACATTTCTAAAATCTACTTCAGTAAAAAGCTTTAAAATATTATTTTCTACCTTCAAGCATTTTTGACAATTTTTCGGAATTAGTACAAAATCGGGCCGAATCAGTGTCGCCCGGTATCACGGATCCTTTCGGGATTTTTAATCGACAAACCGGTTTAAATTTTTACAATCCGATTTTTCCTTATGTCTTAGATTAATATTCCCTATTTTTTCTAATTTTTGGGGACTGTTCGACACTAGTCAAATTCGGACCCTATTATTTAAATATCATAACTAATATAAATCCCATTTCAATTACATTTTATCTACACTGTTTCGTAACCAGAGTTGTCCAGAATGCTCGTTAACTGACATTAGAATTTTCTTCATCACTTCTCTAATTTTCTACAACTTCCACTTAACCGACATTAGGATCTACATAAATATCTAAATTTCATTTTAACCTTAACATCTAATCTCTCTCTCTCTCTCTCTCTCTCTCTCTCTCTCTCACACACTCACACACCCTCGCGCACAGCAGCCCCCGCCCCTCTCAGCCACCACCACTACTGCCCCCGTCTCAGCCACCACCGCCGCCCAACACCGCCACCCAACACCATCCCACCGGCCACCCAACACACCACCACCGGCCACCAAACAAAACACCACCAACTACTTCCCCACCTCTCTCTTTCACTGTACAAAACCATCACCACCGAGTCCTCCTATCTCCGGCCACCGTGCCCTCACCGGAGCCACCCGCATAACTCCGGCACCACCAAAACCTCTCCGCCACCGCCTCCTTCCGGAGTCAAAACCACCACACGCCGGTGCACCTCGCCGGACTCGTCACCGGAGCTCCGGCCTTCGCCGGAGCCGCGCGCTGCGCAGCCGGTCACCGCTGCGGCCGTCTCCTGCCGCGCCGCGACCAGCAGCCTTGCGCTGCTGGTGCTGTCGCGGTTCACAGCGCACGCACAGTGCTGTGGAAAGGAGAAACCCATAACGGGTTTTGGTGTTTACCCGATCCGCGACCCGCAAAGGCCCACAACCCGTTTACTTAAAAGGTAAAATTTCAAAACAACCCTTGTAGAGTTTTAATATTCCATTTATAACCCTGTAAAATTACTTTTAACACCCTGTTCATATTAAGAAATTATAAAAGGGACCCTGAACCGTGCGTCGGACGATAACTTGGTCAGTTGACTTCGGAATCGCGCGTTCTTGGTCTCGTTGGAATCTGGACAACGAGAACTTCAGTCTAAGCAAGTGTTTCCCTGTATTCTTGTTATTTCTCTAACTATATCATTTTTAAAGTCGTATCATTCTGATATTATGATTAGTCTGGATAATCGACCTGTATCTTAGGGGTTGAGTTGCAGGGACTTGGTCTATGCTTTATTTTGAGTGTGCATGTTAACATGGAGATTAGTCGGGATAACTGGCATGTATTTCTATTATGTCCTACCGTTACATGTTACTGTGCTTACGTACTACCGTTACATGTTACCTTGATACGCCTGGTAGTGCTTCTTGTTACACATGATAGTTGATTACATTGTTCATGCCAGTTGTTTGCTATAAACATGCACACTCATCTACATAACTATAGGACGCAGGTCGTAACGCTTGTTACTATCTTTTTGTCACCTGTTCCAGTTACCTCATGTCATCACTTGTCATCCTGAAAAGAAATCACTTGGGATGGGGAGACTGGATGATTGATCAGATCTTATTAGGTGGGTGTACTAGATCCATATTGTTTTCCCACTGCAGGGGATGATAGTGCTACCTACCAATTGTATATAGCTCCATGAGCTCTCGTTACTTGTTTCATGCTCCCCTCTTAGCGGAGGGCCCTGGTCTTAGCAGCCAGGGGTTTATTTAACGCCGTGATCCCGGGTATGCACGGGATACACCCACCTGATCCGAACTCCTCGATTGTTAAGTCTCATAGCATATGTTTATGCATTCATTGATCATGCTTGATTCTAGTATGATTCTTGTCGTCCTTTATTTAGAGTTCTTGTTTATTGCCTGTACATGTGTATACTTTGTTATTACTTTGTTCGTTTCTTTTCCTTTGCACACTTGCTCGGTCGTATCTGAGACCCTGGGTTTGCTTGCCCAGATATAGAGTCTGTGGTTATACCATCAGAGGAGGACGCGGAGTACCTAGACGGTTTGGCTGAGCAGCTGTAGGACAGTTCGTGCGTCTGCCGTCTCTTTTAAGTTTCAGTATGTTTCATAGTTGTACATATGCTTTTCTGTTTTAGTTATTGTATAATTATGTTGATGGACTCAAGTGTACTGTACTGTACTTTTGGTACTGTATTGACTGTGTTATGTACTCTTGTTACAATACTATATCAGCAGTGTTCTTACTTTATTAGAAAACTTGTACAGATCTACAGTAGGCTTAACGTGTATGCGTTGGGATGTACTAACCGACGTGTACAGGTTGCCGATCATGTCATGTACTCTATTTTGATCAGTGGGGCGTGACACCTAACTTGATGGGGAACCAGTTCAAGAGGACAAAGAAAATACCTTCAGTAGCGGCGATCCTTGCTATCGGCAAAACCGTCATAGGGACGTATCCCTGTATCTTTTCCTCCGAGATATGTGAGAATTTGCTTATGTTAGGAAGAGCGGGTTCATCACCAAAATTGACTTCTTCGCCAGAATAATATCCATGTTCTTCGGACGATGAAGACGACAACTCAACACAAGAGGTCTCAGCGATCGAGACCTTACCACTGAGTACCCCAGTAGTAGGGCTGGAATCAATAATCCACGAGGTGGGCATCAATATACTGGGAGACCCAGGCTACTGCACCTCCACCCTTCTCCCATGAGCTGAAGAAGGTCTAGGTTGAGTCGAGATTCCTGGAATCTCGACGCCATCCCTTCCCACTAAGTCAACTTCAGGCGCTCGACCTTTTCAGCCATTATGGGTTCAGTCGTTAGCTCTCCCTCCTCTAGGATCACGGGACCCCTGGTGCGCAGACTGCGGGAGCGAAGGACGGGGACTTCTTCCTCCTATTCTTCTTCCTCCCCCTGCTCCTCAACACCAGGGAGGACTACCTTGGGCATCGAAGCTTCAGCCTCTGATTCCCTCCTAGCCTTCTTTGGGATAGGCTCACCCTTGGAAGTAGAGCTGCGGGAATGTTTGGCCACAACCTGCTGACTCTTTTTAGCAGGTTGCCCCTTAAGTGCTACTGTCCTTGGCTCCATCCCTGCTTCCCCTCCTGTTTCCCTCTCGGCCGCCCGATACTCGTCCATACCTCGCATACGTTTGTTAGACTCCGACTTGGTTTCGTAAGATGCCTTGATGCTCTTAATGCAAGAGGTATTTATTCCAAAATCAGGCCTCCTACTAGCCAGGGAGTACCATGTGCAGAAACCAAGGCTGGTATGATAATTGGGCGTCTTGTGAGGCAGGCTGAAAACAGCTTTTGTCCCTCCAGCTACAATGTAGTACCACGCCCGGGCACCTTCAAATAAATTTTCGCTGAAACAGAGGCTAGCGTTGGGGTTGCCGACATATAATTAATCATAGCCGAACTGCCTAGCAAAACGGCTGGGCAAGTAAGGCTCGATCGTACATGAATCTCCTTGCCAGAAGATCAGATATCCAGGCCGAATATTGATCAGCCACCAAAAGACTCCGATGGCAGCCTTTTGAAGTCATCTGGTCCCGCAAGGTCGGCAACCTTATCCCCGTAGGACGCACCAGAAATCTCAGGGAAGCAACAATTGGGCTGATAGTTCAAAATGTTCAGAATGGATTTCTAAATAAAGAACATATAGTAGTAAGACCAGCTCGAATTCTCCAGCTTCTGCATGAAGGGAACGAAACCTTCGGAGGAAGGCACCGACGTCATCAGTGAAGGACAATGCATAACGTATCAGGCCATCAGGTATGTATATGGAAGCTCGATCCTGGGGTTAGGGGTCTTCACTCTCGGTCTTCCCTCTGAATCGACCACTGGCCTGCCCTCAGAATCTACAATGGCTTCCACTTGGCACAGGCTTTTAACCAGAGCCCACAATCCACTCTAATTCCAGCCACCATCGCTGGAAGGAGAGCGATAGACTTCCCGTAGACAAGCAAGACTGCCGGGTACACCACATCGGCAACGATTACTTCATGCGGCAGCGTTGGCACTACACAATGCTTCAGCCACAGCATAAGGAAGCCTGCCAATAGAGCCCGGTCAGAAATGGGAACTCGGGCCTAGTAATGAAAACTTTCAAAAGTCGTATCTGGTCTGAAAGTGTCCTCGTTTGAATCGGTGGTGTAAGATCTTGTAGAGGCATTGATCCTCTTAGTAACTTTCTTATCAGTGCAAGGGGCCAGACTAATCACTGGGCTGCCCTTCTCATTTATGCCATTGAACACATAGCTCGCCCAGGACATCTGCTTGATACCCCTGTTCCTCCAGGAGGATATCTGCCCGCAGATGTGGAAGCGGCACAACACTTCGTAGTATGTCTCATACACCTGAGGGTCCTCTTTCCTCAAGAGGTGAAACTTCTCAGAAGTTGGGATGTATTCTTCAAAAAGGGCATCTCCCATAACTAGCCTCGAGACTTCATATAGCTCATGAAGAGCAAGCCCTATCTATCCGACTGGGGTAAAAAAAATATGCCCGTCAGAGGATTATAATGCTCCAGGACGCCATAAAAGTTGTGGGAACTCTACGGGAGGCTATATTGTACGGCCCTAACCGAATGATATAACCCCACCTATTGTAGCAGAGCCCCGAACTCGATGAGAACAAATCTAACCATTCTACCCCACCATGATTTGTCAATAGAATGGACCCGTCAGAGCGGACGAAAGTCAACGGAAAATCACCCCTAACTTTCAAAAACTGATTGATGAAGGTGGCACCAAGCTGAGGGTTTTCTTCTTTCGAATACTCAGGCCTGACTAACCCAGAAAATAAACCGAAGAGGTCTTTCCGATGGCCAGCAGAGTATACTTCTTTGGCACCTAATCTGCCGAGAGACAGGCCGGAGACAAACCGGGAAAGATTCCACTCCATCGTACGATGAACGGACATATGTTGAAGATAGGAAAGGAATACATCCTCTCTATATTGGGAAGAAAGAACCTCCTGTCCCTTATCTAATGGAGCCACTTATAATTTTCGTCATGCAGAATCCTATCATCCTCGTCAATGGCGTCACCAAAGAAGAAAGCAGGCTTCCTTAACGGAGTGCGAGAATCCGTCTCGAACAACCCATCAGAGATAATCTCCCGAAGGGTCACCATACTGGCCTTAGAGATCCTCTTCTTTCGCTCCTTCGATTTACCAGTAGTCACAGGAGCAGTCTTCTGAAGCACGAAGGTCAAATCACGATTAGCGCCACCTACGTGCCCAAAGTGACACTTCTTGGATAAGGGGCTGGAAGAGTATCGCACTGCAATGAAGATGACACTTAGTCAGAAATCTAAAAGAAAATGGCTAAAGTGTTTGAAATTCAAATGTAGGAATGAACCTAAACGCAGAAATCAGCAAAATATGCGTCCAGACTCAAAAAATGTGAGGCTTGCATGAAGCCCGCATTTCAAATCCATAAATTAGAAATTTTTCTAAGTATCAGACTCAAACGCGAGACACAGTAAAACCCGCGCCTGGCCTTAAAGACGCAAGGACACATGAAGTCCGCATCTAAACCTCCCACACTTAGAAATATTCTGATCATTGAGTCCAAAATGCAGGGCCCAACGAAGCCGCATTCAACAAACAGAGATAGACTCAAATGAATGAAGCGAAGATGCGGAGATCATCAAACCTGCGTCTTGCTTACCAAATTCCCGCTTCTGAAAATTAAATATGGGCATGAGCCTCGCATTGGCGGTTCACATTCAAAAGAGAGTTAAGAGTTAAGAGAACTCTTTAAGCCTCTTCAATGGCAGAAACCTGATCAGATGGTTTTACTACCTGAAATGGGGGCCTCCTGCATGGAAGAGCCGCCCATTTGAATCTCTGGAGCGATAGTGCTCGAGGATGAGGAAGCAGGTTTGGTCTTCAGTGCCATTTCGACCGAGAAATTGATGTTGAAGACGAAGAAAATAAAAAGCTTTAAGCTTTTCTTTACCCTCGATACAAAGGTCAGCAAAAAAGAAGAAGAGCCTAATAATGACTCTTGAAAGACTGTTGTCTTTATAGACACAGTGATCCATAGAGATACGCGATGCATGTCTCGAGGCCTAATCCTCACCCGACGCATGACATGCGTCTTGAATGAATGCGAATTTTGTGCGTTAAAGAGAAGAAGTCCCCTCAACTCCACCAGACACGTGGCAGCATGCCCAGAACACGGAACTCTCGCGTTTAACAAAAACCGCGTCCTTCTAAAGGTCGCATCTCTTCAGCAAGACCAAAGCTGCGTCTAGTCAATAGGGTAAGAGCTACGTGTTCACTTCAAAGATCGCGTCCCTCCAGAGGCCGCATTTCTTCAGCAAATTAATAGATGCATCCCCACTCCGAGTGAGGACTGCATCTCAAAGCAACATGACTCCTGCTTCTATAAAACTTGCATTCAGTCTTTGCTTCTCTAATCAGTTCAATAATACACTGGCATAGGCAGACGACTGCTTACCCCTAGTTCAATAGTACACCAACAACCAGCTCAGAGCACTGAGGAGGTCTAAACTGCGTATCTAGACACTCACCATGATTATATCTGGTGGCTTTAAAGAGTTTTACAGTACACTCATGAAGACTACATTTCAGACAGGATCAAGTCTAGGGCATCTCAAATGATTGTCAGTCCAATCATGAGAAGTATGAACTCGACCAAAGTCCAAAGTGTTTCAAAATCTATCCCAGTCAACCGCGAAATATCTAAAACTTTGGAGGAGGTTCTGTAGACTGTTCAAAAATTACTGAGGACAAGTCATCAGAAAGTAGAGTCCAAACTCCAGACGCAAAGCGGCATCACCACTAGCGCAACATCAAGACGTGAAGGTTGAAACCCGCGTCTTAAAAACCAAGATGCAGAGCTCGAAAGCCGCGTCTTAGTACCACTATAGTACCAAGACGTGAGGGTCAAAACCCGCGTCTCTGCCTTACTGCAATGGTCAAGATGCAGAGCTTGAAACTTGCACTTCAGACATCCTACCCAGACGCAGAGCCTGAAGCCTGTGTCTCACATGAAGTTTAACGCAAAATTGGGAGTTCACGTTTCTCAAGCATGATTTCAGTGACAAAACGTGGGGCCCCACATCTTGGTTATAACTGCCCTTATTACTGGGTCAATTACTGCCCACGTAATGAGGGAGTTAACCCCCATTATGGGGTATTTTTAGGGGACACTTTTACCCCTGAAACCTCTATAAATAGCCCAGTTTGCTATGGAAGAGGGGGCGAAAAATTCTGGTCAGAAGAACTTTGGTTGTAAGCCGTAGAAGGACCAAGATCTCCAGCTAAAAGAAAGAGAGTTCAACTCTTCTAACAACTTGCTGCATACAAGTTTGCTTTTACCTACAGTCTCTTTGAGATTCTTATTGGACAGAAGCTGTGTTACTTCGTCCACCATCCAAAGAGAGGATTCCCAAGAGGTCTTGACGTTCACCCGGTGAACAGAAAACAAGATTCACTTTCCATCGCCACACCAAGAACCCGGCATTAAATAAAGGGAAGATTTGAGCTTGAATATCTTTTCTCTCTTGTAACCGGATTATTGATCCGTTGTAATTTTCTTTATAATCAAATACAGAATTTACACGCCCCTTCAATTTTCTCACCAAACATTAGTCTCTGATTCTAATCTGATCTTCGGTGATCCTCAAGCTAATCGATTTAGATTCATATAAAAGCAAATTAACTGATGTAATCCTCCCTGATATGCGTTGATATTCAGCTGAAATTATCCCTATCCTCCTGAATATTTATATCCTCTTTAACTAAGATTTAAATCAAAATAAAAGTTGGCTTTTGGGCTTATTTCTTTTCCACCTCCATTAGCAACGGTCTGCATTTTATTAAACAAAAATAAGACTAAAAACATGATTTATTAGATAATGAATATAGGAATGTGACATTATATATACAATATAGGTGACCGATCAGATATGCTAAATACACAATAATTGACACTCAACGAGTTATGAAGCACATAAATTTTTATGAATCAAAATCATGAGTAAACAAAAAATAGAGAGTGCACAAAGATCACGTAAGAAACATTTACATAGAGATAAAACAATAAAACTAAAAACAAACAAGATTCCTCTTTCATAAACATGAAATTAAAAAAAATGAGGAATTTAATTTTTATTAAGAACTAAACAAACTTCAACGTATATGTATGTTTTGTCAAAACTAAGTATGCATACATATCCAAACTTAAACGACTCCATAATAGAATATTGCATAAAGGCAAATGACTCAAGAATAGTACATGTATATCTAATAGTTTTGATAAGATTTACATATACTTGAAGCTAACACAAAAATATGTACAAAAATGTAGAATACAAGTGTAAATGCGCGAATCATCAAAACTAAATTATACAAATACATATAATGAGTACAAATGAGAATAAAATATAAACACATAATAATCAAGTGTAGCTCACTAATTGTATAAGTATAAACACAAGTTTTAATAGAATTTACATTTAAACATGTAATCAAAAGATGAAGCACAACACATCAAAATATGATTGAAAAAAGAAATGAAATCATTAGTGTAAATTCAAGTATTATTAACACTAAAGATATACACAATAGCTAAACAATAATTGAGAACACAAAGATATGAATTCATATAAACATGGGTGTATTTCAAATACTATCTATGTATATTACAAGTTTAATAAGCATTCCATTTAAACATAATGAGCATGAAATTAATAATGCTAAATATCAATATTAATGCATATAAACAAAACAAGGAGTTAGAGATAGTTACAAAACTAATTGAACTAGTCTCTAGGTCTCCAAGCCATGGCGGTTCTGCTGGCCCAAAGGCCCATCACTCTAGTTTTGATGATGATTAACTCATGTAGTTATAGTACTAATGATCTTGTGCTTAATTAGTATCAGATATTTGATTAAGATCTTAGTTGGTGTTTAGCTTCAACAAAAGATTTCAAGTCAAAGTTTTGGAGCTAGCACGTGTTGATTCAAGAGCTTGTGTATCAAGATTACATCAAGTACTCAAGAGGAGCTTACCTCATTGGATCAAGATTTGGACCAAGTCAAGAAGGAGACAAAGACCATCAGAAGGAGATTTCCAAGAAGACTTGTGTCATGTTTGTAAGTGTCAAGATTTTATTTTTAGATGAAATATAAATGATAGATTAGTTGGTGGATTGCTCAAGTTCATATACACTCACACACAAGTTTTAGATGTGTTTACATAAAAGAGTTTTCGTTTTAAAAAAATACCGGTTTGAGTTTTAAGCTTTAAAATATACATGTGTTTTATCAAAACTATTTTAGAGCTTAATGTCAAAATATAGGTATTACATCATACATGTGTAGTAGATCATATCCATACACACTAAGCTTTAAACGTGTTTAGAATATCTTGTTTTTGTATTTGGAGAAGTTTTGAAAAAATCGTTTTTGGAAAATACAGATTTTTGTTCAAGGCAAACTTTCATTTTACAAAAAAAGTTCAAAATGTTTATAACATGTTTTGATTTTTACTCAAACATGTTTGTATTTCAAAGTATATTACTGAACTTATTTTTGTAGAATTTATGAGAATTTATGAGATTTTATTGAAGGAAAAACATCAAGTTTTAAATCCCTAAAAAACCTGTTTTTGGCCTTTTGCCGGTCGACCGCGACCGCACGGTCGACCGTGCCAGAGGTCGGTTGACTGGGCGGTTGACCGACGTGCTCAAACGTGCACGACTTGTTTGACTGGAGGGCCGGTCGACCGACCTGGTCGACCGCCAGAGAGCTTTGCTCTCTGAAAATGGCTCCGGTCGACCGGCAGAGAGCTAATGCTCTCTGTATCCAGGCCACGGTCGACCGGCCGGTCGATCGCTGGCATAACGGTCAGAAATCTGACCGCTGGCCAGTCGACGGATTGCAGACCAGTTGCTAAGTTGGCCTCCAACGGCCACATTTTTAAAGCCTATAAAAGGGGCTTCTCTTGGACGGTTTTCCATAAGATTTCAAGAGAGTTTTTGGGCTAGTTTTTGCTACCTATTTCAATGGTTTTCTCTATATGTTTTTGAGCCAATATTTTCAAATTAAAAGGAGAGTTTATCAAGGGTTTTTCAAAAGTGATTCTTTGAGTTTTTTACAACAAAATCAATCCTAGTTTTTCTCACATACACTTGAGCTATCAATCCTATAGGAGAGTTATTGTGAGAGTGTTTTTAGGTGATCAAAGTGTTTAGATCACCAAAGTGTTCATTCTTGTTTTTGAGGAGCCGGACTTGCGGGTTCGCGTTGTTTCGAGTTCTAGTGAGAGCTCGGTGTAGAGGTACGGCCTCGTTAAGCTAGTGTGCTTGCAGTGTGTAGTTCTTGCGGGAACAAGAGAGGGACTAGTGAGTCCAAGGAGTTCTAGTGTGAACTCGTTGTAGGTGTTGCGGCACCGAGTGATCCGGTGGGATCGGTTTTTTAGTGGAAATCCTTCATAGTGTTGAAGGCGGGGACGTAGAGCAAGGGTGCTCGAACTTTAAAATAATTCTCCCGTGTTTGTGATTGCTCTCTCTATCTCTCACTTGTGTTTATATCTTGCATGCTTACATTGTCTTTATCTTTACTTGCTTGATATACTTGTGCCTATATTGTTATATGCTTGGGGATTGTTTATTCACACTTGTACTCAACCAAGAGAGCCATAGCGGCACCTCAACTCTTATCTAGAGGAATCTTAAGAAGATAGTCCAGAGCCTATCACGGGGAATCCGGCTACACTCTTAGGTTATACCTTGTGTGTTTAGCTTAAGAATTTTTAGTTTGCATAAATTATTTTAATTCCACATTAATTTACTATTAGATTAGCTAGTCACCTATTCACCCTCTCTAGGTGATTTTAGTTGCGGCACTGAGTGATCCAGTGGGATCGATTTTAGTAAAAATCCTTCATAGTGTTGAAGGCGGGGACATAGAGCAAGGGCGCTCGAACCACGAAATAATCTCCCGTGTTTGCGATTGCTCTCTGTCTCTCACTTGTGTTTATATCTTGCATACTCTTATTGTTTATATTCATTACTTGCTTGATATACTTGTGCTAAAATTGATATATGCTTGGGGATTATTTGCTCACACTTGTTTCAACCTAGAGAGCCATAGCGGCATCTCAACTCTTATCTAGAGGAATCTTGATGAGATAGTTCAGAGCCCTTCACTAGAAATTCGGCTACACTCTTAAGTTATACCTTGTGTGTTTAGCATTATAGTTTTTAGTTTGCATAAATAGTTTTAATTTCGCATTAATTCATCATTAGATTAGCTAGTCACCTATTCACCCCCCCTCTAGGTGATTTCAATTGGTATCAGAGCATGGTGCTCTTGATTTAGGTCTTATAACCTAAAGTTAAAGATCCTCATTTATAGCTAATCACAATATTTGTACACACACATGGATTTCATGTCACCTCTCATGTTTGACATTCTTAACATCCTAACTTGGAAAGTTAAGATGTCCATGTACCTCAAAGCCCTAAGTATTCATGTTTATTTTGCCACTATTAAGATTCATATTGTTTAAATGGTAAATATCTAGAGACTAATGCAAAAACCATCCATGCTTTAATGTCCACCCTAAATGATGAATATCTATCTAGGGTTTCTAACTTTGATTCGGCTTTTGTAGTATGAAACACTATAGTCTCCCTTGACGAATAAGAGCAATACTATGCGGGGAGCAACTCGGATGAGGGAAGTGATGCTTCCAACTTGTGCAATATGGTCCAAGGGGATAACCTCCTTGAGGTAAATTCTGAATCCGAGCTTGATGAGGATGTTGACATGTCTTATGATGATCTTACTTCATTTTGTCAACAACTTCTTGAAAAATATGACTTACTTAAAAAGAATAATAACAAATTGAAAAAGAACAACACCTCTTTGTTAAAAGAAAATGATTTTCTTAATAATAAATTTGCATGTATTTCAAAAGAAAATGATATGTTGAAAAAGGATAATATTTCCTTGACTTCTAATTGAATGATCTTTGTGAAGGAAATACTTCTTTAAAAAATAAAATTATTTTGGTAAAAAAAGAAAAGGAAATTTCTTTGAATGAAAACAACTCTTTAAAATGAAAAATTGTTTCAAAGGAAAAGGAAAATGTTTCTAAAAAGAACAAGATTGTTGATTCTCATTCTCACCATGCTTTTCATGCTACTATTGATCAAAATGAGATTCAATTTTTGAAAAATAGAATAGATTATTTGAGCTCAACTTTGAGCAATTTTGCATTTAACCATAATAAATTAGAAACCTTATCTCAAAAGAAACAAGCTCCACATGTACATGCACATCACCCACGGCACACACATGCACACTTTGCACATCATGATCATACTCATTCTCATGTGCATGCTAGAGTGTATAAGTGTATACATTGCGGCCGCAAATGCCATTTAGCAAAGTTTGGTTTTGATAAGATAAACCATATTAATTTTGCTAATAAAAAGATTTGGTTCCAAACAATGCTAACCCCCGTGGACCCAAAAGAAAATGGGTACCAAAATCCCCACCTCTTATGTTTGATGTAGGTGCGGGCTCTCACACGACGTGAGAGGATTGACGCCTTGGTGGTGGATTGCATGGCCTAGATGGACATACAAATTGATGCATCACTATCAAGGAAGTTTCGTAGAAGGACCACCATATTTTGGAGACTTAGAGCTTAGTGCATATGGTTTAGTAACTATCTCTAAACTCCATTTAGTTTACATGCTTTTATATTTGATGATTTTTAACATGTTTTAGTTTTTATTAAAATAAACATGTTTTGTATTTTATGAGGTGAATACTTGTTTAGATGTAGTTTTTGTCAAAACTTGTGTATATACTTATACAAGTAGTTGTAGGATCGAGAGATGATGACAAATTGCGGAATTATCTCTTGTAGGCAACTATAGATCTGAAATAACTCAAGTCAACACAAATCTAAAACTAGAAGGATTAGCGTTAAGTAAATAAACAAAATAAATAACTTGCATGTAAAGGAAAACAAATCTCAGAAATTGACAAACGCAAACAAAGAGATTTATCCTGCTTCGGTCCTTGTGACCTACATCCAGTCCCCAAGCCACCCGCTTGAGATTTTCCTTTAACCTTGATCTTGCCACCCAAAATCAATACAACATGTACACCACTTGTCGAATCCCCTTCGCCAAATGTGTACACCTTCTCTTCCACCAAGAGAACACCTTTACCTTTGTACAACTGCCTATACAACCAAGAAGCCTCCCGTGTACAATGGTCACCTTGTACAACTTGCCTCTTCAACCAAGAGCCTCCCGTGTACAATGAACACTTTGAGAATTATAACTCTTTTCCTATAGCCTTGATACTGAATGTGTATGTGGACAAGGTACAGTATAGGAAACAAAAACTTCAGAGAATCTTCACAATAGGAATTGGCTTTTGGTGAAGACTGAAGTTAGGAAAACAGTTTTCAGATTTTCAAATTTTGACTTTTGGAAAACTGATGGAAAATCTTGGTAATTGGCCTTTGGTATAACTTCCCTATTTATAGCTGAAGACTAGGGTTAGTTAGGGAGTTATAAGAGCAATTCAAATGATAGAGACGTTTGAATTCGTTGCCCAAAAGACCAGATAAGAAAACTGTCCAACAGTCAGAACTGCCTATTAGTCGACTTGCCCATGAAGTTAGTCGACTAACCTAGGCAAAATTCCTTCTATTAGTCGACTATGTTTGGCTATTAGTCGACTATGTCATGAAACGTTGGATGAACAGTTTTCTGGTTAACTACCTCAAGTCGACTGCAACTGCTTTATAGTCGACTGGGTCAAGTATTAGTCAACTAGGGACCAAGGGATAGTCGACTAGAAAAATGTATTAGTCGACTTGGTTTACTGTTTGGTCGACTAATTCAGAAACAGAGAGTTGTGTCAGATTCTGGATACTTGACTAGTCGACTTGGGTTTGGATCAAGTCGACTATACATATGATTAGTCGACTATGTTGGAATGTAAGTCGACTAACAAGATATAATTTGTGTGTGCATGTCAAGGCTTTTTACATGCTACTTCATATTTACAATTCACATCATATCAACTCTCCTTGGCACATCTTGATCATGTAGGACTCTTGATTCGTCATGTGTTAGAGCTCCAAATGAATTTGATCTTCACAAACGTCTTCATCGAAATAAGTTCCAACATTCTCCCCCTTTTTGATGACGACGCTTTGTGTGCACAAGTCCTCCCCCTGCAGAAAATATGTTATCTTTTTCCTCCCCCTGCAGAAATGGGTTATAACAGATAGAGAAATATTTTATTCTCCCCCTGCAACAAATATATTAGTACATAAAAAATATTTTTTTTTTATATATATGGTACCTGCAAGATAAACGTTAGTTGGTACCAATATAAAAGATCATATCTAACCTTTAGGACTCCAAATCCATTTAGAATTTGGTTTCCACCTGTTAGTATATACATAATTGTAAGAATCACATATATCATGCATGTATGAAGCAATATATGTATTTTTATCATAAACATTTAAGTTCTTTGGAATCCATATAAACTTACTTTTCTTAGTCTTACTTTTTACAAAATAACTATATGGATGATTATAACATGAAGATTTTGCAATAAAACCAATACCATGATTATCATGTGACAAATTCTGAAAAGATAATAGATCATTTAATTTTTCTTTTCCTTTATTAAACTTAGTCACATTTTGCATAAGATCTTCATATTTCTTTTTGAAAACTAACATGCCTTTATCTAATATAGAAATTCTATCATTCAAAGACTTAGTTTCCATTTTTAGAAAAATGTTTTCTTTTATAAACTTCTCATTTTCAGTTTTCAAGAATGATATGACATTTTCAGTTTCATCTTGTTGAGAATTTATAGAAGAACATTGTAATGCATAAACTGAATTTTCCTGTAAAAGTTTCTCATTTTCTTTTAACAAAAATCTGTTTTTTCAGTTTTTCATTTTTCAGATTCATAAATAACTCATTAAATGCATCAGAGAGTTTAGAAAACGATACCTCTTCATCTTCTATGGCCATGTAACATAAGTTAACATGTTCAGTGGATTCTTCTTCATCAGAAGATGAGGAATCACTATATTCTGAAGATGCTTCGTAGTTCTTCTTCTTTCTGAACTTCTTACTCTTGTACTTATCTTTCTTCTTGAGTAAAGGGCAATCCATCTTCATATGTCCTGGTTTATCACAATTAAAACACTTGAATTTACCTTGCTTAAGAAATTTCCTGAACTTCTTTGAGAGCATTGCCATCTCCTCTTCGTCATCATTGTCCGTGTCGGAAGATGCATGGAAGGCAAGTTCTTTCTTCTTTGAGCGGTGTTGTCTCTCTTGGTCCTTCTTTCTTCTAACTGCACTTCATATGCCATTAGATTACCGATTAGGTTTTCTAATGTCATAGTTGAGAGATCATTCGCCTCTTCAATGGCGGTTGTCTTCTTCTCCCATTCTGGTGTGAGTGCACGAAGGATCTTTCGAACTCTTTCAACTTGGGTGTAGTCCTTTCCAAGGGATGCAAGAGTATTGGTGATGTCGGTGAATCTTGTAACCATTTCAGATATGGTTTCATTCTCCTCCATTTTGAATAACTCAAACCTGTGGACAAGAACAGATATTTTAGATTCCTTAACTTTATTAGTGCCTTCGTGTGTTACCTGAAGAGTATGCCATATTTGATATGCAGAAGTTGCTGTTGAAACACGGTTGAACTCTTCTTTGGTAAGGGCACAGAACAAGGCATTCATTGCTTTTGCGTCAAGGTTCGCGTTCTTCTTTTGATCTTCACTCCAAGCGTTGTAGTTGGTTGTGGGCTTGGTGTACGATGCTTCTACGATGTTCCAAAGGTCGTAGTTGAGTGACTGCAAGTATATCTTCATTCTACACTTCCAATAGCTGTAGTTGGTTCCATCAAATAGCGGTGGACGTTGTGTAGAATGACCTTCTTTGTATTGGGATGATGAAAACTCCGTTGCCATCTTTGTTGTTGACTTGTATCCGCCCTGATATCAAACGTAGGATCAGAGCGTGTACTCCGGTTGATGAAGTAGGAATGTAGATGCCGGTTGATGACCCTCGCTCTGATACCAAATGTAGGAATTGGTATGGTTGTTGCCTGTTGATGAACTTGGCTCTCCCCGGCTCTGATACCAAATGTAGGATCGAGAGATGATGACAAATTGCGGAATTATCTCTTGTAGGCAACTATAGATCTGAAATAACTCAAGTCAACACAAATCTAAAACTAGAAGGATTAGCGTTAAGTAAATAAACAAAATAAATAACTTGCATGTAAAGGAAAACAAATCTCAGAAATTGACAAACGCAAACAAAGAGATTTATCCTGCTTCGGTCCTTGTGACCTACATCCAGTCCCCAAGCCACCCGCTTGAGATTTTCCTTTAACCTTGATCTTGCCACCCAAAATCAATACAACATGTACACCACTTGTCGAATCCCCTTCGCCAAATGTGTACACCTTCTCTTCCACCAAGAGAACACCTTTACCTTTGTACAACTGCCTATACAACCAAGAAGCCTCCCGTGTACAATGGTCACCTTGTACAACTTGCCTCTTCAACCAAGAGCCTCCCGTGTACAATGAACACTTTGAGAATTATAACTCTTTTCCTATAGCCTTGATACTGAATGTGTATGTGGACAAGGTACAGTATAGGAAACAAAAACTTCAGAGAATCTTCACAATAGGAATTGGCTTTTGGTGAAGACTGAAGTTAGGAAAACATTTTCAGATTTTCAAATTTTGACTTTTGGAAAACTGATGGAAAATCTTGGTAATTGGCCTTTGGTATAACTTCCCTATTTATAGCTGAAGACTAGGGTTAGTTAGGGAGTTATAAGAGCAATTCAAATGATAGAGACGTTTGAATTCGTTGCCCAAAAGACCAGATAAAGAAAACTGTCCAACAGTCAGAACTGCCTATTAGTCGACTTGCCCATGAAGTTAGTCGACTAACCTAGGCAAAATTCCTTCTATTAGTCGACTATGTTTGGCTATTAGTCGACTATGTCATGAAACGTTGGATGAACAGTTTTCTGGTTAACTACCTCAAGTCGACTGCAACTGCTTTATAGTCGACTGGGTCAAGTATTAGTCAACTAGGGACCAAGGGATAGTCGACTAGAAAAATGTATTAGTCGACTTGGTTTACTGTTTGGTCGACTAATTCAGAAACAGAGAGTTGGGTCAGATTCTGGATACTTGACTAGTCGACTTGGGTTTGGATCAAGTCGACTATACATATGATTAGTCGACTATGTTGGAATGTAAGTCGACTAACAAGATATAATTTGTGTGTGCATGTCAAGGCTTTTTACATGCTACTTCATATTTACAATTCACATCATATCAACTCTCCTTGGCACATCTTGATCATGTAGGACTCTTGATTCATCATGTGTTAGAGCTCCAAATGAATTTGATCTTCACAAACGTCTTCATCGAAATAAGTTCCAACATTCTCCCCCTTTTTGATGACGACGCTTTGTGTGCACAAGTCCTCCCCCTGCAGAAAATATGTTATCTTTTTCCTCCCCCTGCAGAAATGGGTTATAACAGATAGAGAAATATTTTATTCTCCCCCTGCAACAAATATATTAGTACATAAAAAATATTTTTTTTTTATATATATGGTACCTGCAAGATAAACGTTAGTTGGTACCAAATATAAAAGATCATATCTAACCTTTAGGACTCCAAATCCATTTAGAATTTGGTTTCCACCTGTTAGTATATACATAATTGTAAGAATCACATATATCATGCATGTATGAAGCAATATATGTATTTTTATCATAAACATTTAAGTTCTTTGGAATCCATATAAACTTACTTTTCTTAGTCTTACTTTTTACAAAATAACTATATGGATGATTATAACATGAAGATTTTGCAATAAAACCAATACCATGATTATCATGTGACAAATTCTGAAAAGATAATAGATCATTTAATTTTTCTTTTCCTTTATTAAACTTAGTCACATTTTGCATAAGATCTTCATATTTCTTTTTGAAAACTAACATGCCTTTATCTAATATAGAAATTCTATCATTCAAAGACTTAGTTTCCATTTTTAGAAAAATGTTTTCTTTTATAAACTTCTCATTTTCAGTTTTCAAGAATGATATGACATTTTCAGTTTCATCTTGTTGAGAATTTATAGAAGAACATTGTAATGCATAAACTGAATTTTCCTGTAAAAGTTTCTCATTTTCTTTTAACAAAAATCTGTTTTTCAGTTTTTCATTTTTCAGATTCATAAATAACTCATTAAATGCATCAGAGAGTTTAGAAAACGATACCTCTTCATCTTCTATGGCCATGTAACATAAGTTAACATGTTCAGTGGATTCTTCTTCATCAGAAGATGAGGAATCACTATATTCTGAAGATGCTTCGTAGTTCTTCTTCTTTCTGAACTTCTTACTCTTGTACTTATCTTTCTTCTTGAGTAAAGGGCAATCCATCTTCATATGTCCTGGTTTATCACAATTAAAACACTTGAATTTACCTTGCTTAAGAAATTTCCTGAACTTCTTTGAGAGCATTGCCATCTCCTCTTCGTCATCATTGTCCGTGTCGGAAGATGCATGGAAGGCAAGTTCTTTCTTCTTTGAGCGGTGTTGTCTCTCTTGGTCCTTCTTTCTTCTAACTGCACTTCATATGCCATTAGATTACCGATTAGGTTTTCTAATGTCATAGTTGAGAGATCATTCGCCTCTTCAATGGCGGTTGTCTTCTTCTCCCATTCTGGTGTGAGTGCACGAAGGATCTTTCGAACTCTTTCAACTTGGGTGTAGTCCTTTCCAAGGGATGCAAGAGTATTGGTGATGTCGGTGAATCTTGTAACCATTTCAGATATGGTTTCATTCTCCTCCATTTTGAATAACTCAAACCTGTGGACAAGAACAGATATTTTAGATTCCTTAACTTTATTAGTGCCTTCGTGTGTTACCTGAAGAGTATGCCATATTTGATATGCAGAAGTTGCTGTTGAAACACGGTTGAACTCTTCTTTGGTAAGGGCACAGAACAAGGCATTCATTGCTTTTGCGTCAAGGTTCGCGTTCTTCTTTTGATCTTCACTCCAAGCGTTGTAGTTGGTTGTGGGCTTGGTGTACGATGCTTCTACGATGTTCCAAAGGTCGTAGTTGAGTGACTGCAAGTATATCTTCATTCTACACTTCCAATAGTTGTAGTTGGTTCCATCAAATAGCGGTGGACGTTGTGTAGAATGACCTTCTTTGTATTGGGATGATGAAAACTCCGTTGCCATCTTTGTTGTTGACTTGTATCCGCCCTGATATCAAACGTAGGATCAGAGCGTGTACTCCGGTTGATGAAGTAGGAATGTAGATGCCGGTTGATGACCCTCGCTCTGATACCAAATGTAGGAATTGGTATGGTTGTTGCCTGTTGATGAACTTGGCTCTCCCCGGCTCTGATACCAAATGTAGGATCGAGAGATGATGACAAATTGCGGAATTATCTCTTGTAGGCAACTATAGATCTGAAATAACTCAAGTCAACACAAATCTAAAACTAGAAGGATTAGCGTTAAGTAAATAAACAAAATAAATAACTTGCATGTAAAGGAAAACAAATCTCAGAAATTGACAAACGCAAACAAAGAGATTTATCCTGCTTCGGTCCTTGTGACCTACATCCAGTCCCCAAGCCACCCGCTTGAGATTTTCCTTTAACCTTGATCTTGCCACCCAAAATCAATACAACATGTACACCACTTGTCGAATCCCCTTCGCCAAATGTGTACACCTTCTCTTCCACCAAGAGAACACCTTTACCTTTGTACAACTGCCTATACAACCAAGAAGCCTCCCGTGTACAATGGTCACCTTGTACAACTTGCCTCTTCAACCAAGAGCCTCCCGTGTACAATGAACACTTTGAGAATTATAACTCTTTTCCTATAGCCTTGATACTGAATGTGTATGTGGACAAGGTACAGTATAGGAAACAAAAACTTCAGAGAATCTTCACAATAGGAATTGGCTTTTGGTGAAGACTGAAGTTAGGAAAACAGTTTTCAGATTTTCAAATTTTGACTTTTGGAAAACTGATGGAAAATCTTGGTAATTGGCCTTTGGTATAACTTCCCTATTTATAGCTGAAGACTAGGGTTAGTTAGGGAGTTATAAGAGCAATTCAAATGATAGAGACGTTTGAATTCGTTGCCCAAAAGACCAGATAAAGAAAACTGTCCAACAGTCAGAACTGCCTATTAGTCGACTTGCCCATGAAGTTAGTCGACTAACCTAGGCAAAATTCCTTCTATTAGTCGACTATGTTTGGCTATTAGTCGACTATGTCATGAAACGTTGGATGAACAGTTTTCTGGTTAACTACCTCAAGTCGACTGCAACTGCTTTATAGTCGACTGGGTCAAGTATTAGTCAACTAGGGACCAAGGGATAGTCGACTAGAAAAATGTATTAGTCGACTTGGTTTACTGTTTGGTCGACTAATTCAGAAACAGAGAGTTGGGTCAGATTCTGGATACTTGACTAGTCGACTTGGGTTTGGATCAAGTCGACTATACATATGATTAGTCGACTATGTTGGAATGTAAGTCGACTAACAAGATATAATTTGTGTGTGCATGTCAAGGCTTTTTACATGCTACTTCATATTTACAATTCACATCATATCAACTCTCCTTGGCACATCTTGATCATGTAGGACTCTTGATTCGTCATGTGTTAGAGCTCCAAATGAATTTGATCTTCACAAACGTCTTCATCGAAATAAGTTCCAACATTCTCCCCCTTTTTGATGACGACGCTTTGTGTGTACAAGTCCTCCCCCTGCAGAAAATATGTTATCTTTTTCCTCCCCCTGCAGAAATGGGTTATAACAGATAGAGAAATATTTTATTCTCCCCCTGCAACAAATATATTAGTACATAAAAAATATTTTTTTTTTATATATATGGTACCTGCAAGATAAACGTTAGTTGGTACCAAATATAAAAGATCATATCTAACCTTTAGGACTCCAAATCCATTTAGAATTTGGTTTCCACCTGTTAGTATATACATAATTGTAAGAATCACATATATCATGCATGTATGAAGCAATATATGTATTTTTATCATAAACATTTAAGTTCTTTGGAATCCATATAAACTTACTTTTCTTAGTCTTACTTTTTACAAAATAACTATATGGATGATTATAACATGAAGATTTTGCAATAAAACCAATACCATGATTATCATGTGACAAATTCTGAAAAGATAATAGATCATTTAATTTTTCTTTTCCTTTATTAAACTTAGTCACATTTTGCATAAGATCTTCATATTTCTTTTTGAAAACTAACATGCCTTTATCTAATATAGAAATTCTATCATTCAAAGACTTAGTTTCCATTTTTAGAAAAATGTTTTCTTTTATAAACTTCTCATTTTCAGTTTTCAAGAATGATATGACATTTTCAGTTTCATCTTGTTGAGAATTTATAGAAGAACATTGTAATGCATAAACTGAATTTTCCTGTAAAAGTTTCTCATTTTCTTTTAACAAAAATCTGTTTTTCAGTTTTTCATTTTTCAGATTCATAAATAACTCATTAAATGCATCAGAGAGTTTAGAAAACGATACCTCTTCATCTTCTATGGCCATGTAACATAAGTTAACATGTTCAGTGGATTCTTCTTCATCAGAAGATGAGGAATCACTATATTCTGAAGATGCTTCGTAGTTCTTCTTCTTTCTGAACTTCTTACTCTTGTACTTATCTTTCTTCTTGAGTAAAGGGCAATCCATCTTCATATGTCCTGGTTTATCACAATTAAAACACTTGAATTTACCTTGCTTAAGAAATTTCCTGAACTTCTTTGAGAGCATTGCCATCTCCTCTTCGTCATCATTATCCGTGTCGGAAGATGCATGGAAGGCAAGTTCTTTCTTCTTTGAGCGGTGTTGTCTCTCTTGGTCCTTCTTTCTTCTAACTGCACTTCATATGCCATTAGATTACCGATTAGGTTTTCTAATGTCATAGTTGAGAGATCATTCGCCTCTTCAATGGCGGTTGTCTTCTTCTCCCATTCTGGTGTGAGTGCACGAAGGATCTTTCGAACTCTTTCAACTTGGGTGTAGTCCTTTCCAAGGGATGCAAGAGTATTGGTGATGTCGGTGAATCTTGTAACCATTTCAGATATGGTTTCATTCTCCTCCATTTTGAATAACTCAAACCTGTGGATAAGAACAGATATTTTAGATTCCTTAACTTTATTAGTGCCTTCGTGTGTTACCTGAAGAGTATGCCATATTTGATATGCAGAAGTTGCTGTTGAAACACGGTTGAACTCTTCTTTGGTAAGGGCACAGAACAAGGCATTCATTGCTTTTGCGTCAAGGTTCGCGTTCTTCTTTTGATCTTCACTCCAAGCGTTGTAGTTGGTTGTGGGCTTGGTGTACGATGCTTCTACGATGTTCCAAAGGTCGTAGTTGAGTGACTGCAAGTATATCTTCATTCTACACTTCCAATAGTTGTAGTTGGTTCCATCAAATAGCGGTGGACGTTGTGTAGAATGACCTTCTTTGTATTGGGATGATGAAAACTCCGTTGCCATCTTTGTTGTTGACTTGTATCCGCCCTGATATCAAACGTAGGATCAAAGCGTGTACTCCGGTTGATGAAGTAGGAATGTAGATGCCGGTTGATGACCCTCGCTCTGATACCAAATGTAGGAATTGGTATGGTTGTTGCCTGTTGATGAACTTGGCTCTCCCCGGCTCTGATACCAAATGTAGGATCGAGAGATGATGACAAATTGCGGAATTATCTCTTGTAGGCAACTATAGATCTGAAATAACTCAAGTCAACACAAATCTAAAACTAGAAGGATTAGCGTTAAGTAAATAAACAAAATAAATAACTTGCATGTAAAGGAAAACAAATCTCAGAAATTGACAAACGCAAACAAAGAGATTTATCCTGGTTCGGTCCTTGTGACCTACATCCAGTCCCCAAGCCACCCGCTTGAGATTTTCCTTTAACCTTGATCTTGCCACCCAAAATCAATACAACATGTACACCACTTGTCGAATCCCCTTCGCCAAATGTGTACACCTTCTCTTCCACCAAGAGAACACCTTTACCTTTGTACTACTGCCTCTACAACCAAGAAGCCTCCCGTGTACAATGGTCACCTTGTACAACTTGCCTCTTCAACCAAGAAGCCTCCCGTGTACAATGAACACTTTGAGAATTACAACTCTTTTCCTATAGCCTTGATACTGAATGTGTATGTGGACAAGGTACAGTATAGGAAACAAAAACTTCAGAGAATCTTCACAATAGGAATTGGCTTTTGGTGAAGACTGAAGTTAGGAAAACAGTTTTCAGATTTTCAGATTTTGACTTTTGGAAAACTGATGGAAAATCTTGGTAATTGGCCTTTGGTATAACTTCCCTATTTATAGCTGAAGACTAGGGTTAGTTAGGGAGTTATAAGAGCAATTCAAATGATAGAGACGTTTGAATTCGTTGCCCAAAAGACCAGATAAAGAAAACTGTCCAACAGTTAGAACTGCTTATTAGTCGACTTGCCCATGAAGTTAGTCGACTAACCTAGGCAAAATTCCTTCTATTAGTCGACTATGTTTGGCTATTAGTCGACTATGTCATGAAACGTTGGATGAACAGTTTTCTGGTTAACTACCTCAAGTCGACTGCAACTGCTTTATAGTCGACTGGGTCAAGTATTAGTCGACTAGGGACCAAGGGATAGTCAACTAGAAAAATGTATTAGTCGACTTGGTTTACTGTTTGGTCGAATAATTCAGAAACAGAGAGTTGGGTCAGATTCTGGATACTTGACTAGTCGACTTGGGTTTGGATCAAGTCGACTATACATATGATTAGTCGACTATGTTGGAATGTAAGTCGACTAACAAGATATAATTTGTGTGTGCATGTCAAGGCTTTTTACATGCTACTTCATATTTACAATTCACATCATATCAACTCTCCTTGGCACATCTTGATCATGTAGGACTCTTGATTCGTCATGTGTTAGAGCTCCAAATGAATTTGATCTTCACAAACGTCTTCATCGAAATAAGTTCCAACAGTAGTGAGCAACATTTGATTCCTATATGTTTGCACTTAATTGCTTATTTGTACTCATTACATGCACATGTATAACCTAGTTTTGATGATTCCATCATTTACACTTGTTTTGCTTATCTTTGTACATGTTTTTGTTTCATGTATATGTTATGCTTGTCTAAAACTAATAAATATACATGTATACCCTTGAGTCACTTGCCTTCATGCAAACTACATTATGGACTCTTTTATGTTTAGGATATGTATATATATTGTTAGTTTTGATAAATCATACATATACCTTGAAGTTTATTTTTAAATGAAAAATGAATTTTCATATGTTTGAAGTTTTTGAGCCTTATTACTTATTTTCATCAAATGCTAATTACATGATTCTTATATACTGAAACTTCATTTTGTTTACTCATGACATTGTTTTCATGAAAATTTTTGAGCTTCATAGATTTTGAGTATCAGCTCTTGTGTATTTGGTATGCTTCATGAGATATATATGATTCGTTTTCATGTTTGAAGGATCTTTGACTAGTTTTTTAAAAATTACTTTAAACTAGTTATTTATTCTTCAATTGGTAAAGTTTTCAAATTTTGTAAAATATTTTCATAATCTTATTTTTGAAAACCCCTACCAACCCTTAAAGGGCGGATGGATGAGCGACCATACCTTGTGAGCCTAATTGAAAATCTTTTTATCATGTGCATGATTAGGGTGGTTAGTTATGAGTAATATACATGATCTTTATGATATTTTATTCTTGTATACTCATACATGTTTTCTATATATGTATGCTTCTAAATTTCAAAACTATCAATTTCTATTAGTATTTTCATTTTCATGCATATATATGACTTAATTGTGCTTCATTTACAATATCCTTACATGTTTAAAGTACAAATTATGTTTATGCTAAGCTTAACTTAAGTCTTGATTTCAATTGGTATCTCAATTGGTGTTTTTGAGCTTATGCATTATTTTCAATTGGTATTTCAATAAATATCAAAATATACTTTTTAATTGATATCAAAATTTACTATATACTTCAATTGATAACAATATGTTTCAATTTCAATTGGGTTTCGATTTCAATTGCTATCAATTTCAATTGGTATCAAATATGTTTTACCTTTTATCTCATTTGGTATCAAAATTGGTATTAAAAATGTTTTACTTTTTATTTGGTATCAAAATTTACCATATATCTCAAATTGGTATCAAAATATAAAATATTTTACCTTCATTCGTATCAAAATGTACAAATGTTTCAATTTCAATTGGTATCAGAAATTTTCAATTTCTGTTGGTATTAAAAATCTTGTGATATCTTAAAATTGTGTTTACTTACAAGTGGTACCTAAAAATTTGATTTCAGAAAATTAAAATTTTGTTTACTTACAAGTAGTACCTTAAAATTTGATTTAAGTGATTTCAAAATGTTTTGATATGTATTGCTTATATGTAAGGGGAGCTTAACATCTCTTCTATATGTAGATTCATGTTGAGTGTATCTAGTATTGAAGAGCTTGACATCTCTTCTTTATGTGATGCACGTGTGTAGGGGAGCTTAACATCTCCACTTATGCATTATATATTATTCTTTATGTGAGTTAGTGTTTTGTCTTCCCTTCTTCATGTAATGCATGTATGCAAGAGAGCTAACTTAACGTCTTCCTCTTCATGAATGTATATCACATATATTCCTTATTAGTGATTTATTTTTCGCCCCTTTGTTGATAATTGACAAAAAGGGGGAGAATGATTTTGGGTTTTATATGCATGTTTAGAATTTGAGTTTATGCGTATATTGAGTTTACAAAAAGAGGGAGAATGATTTTGAAAGTTTAAACAAAAGGGGGAAAAAGTTTTTAGGAGAAGAATTTTTGTGCATGTTTCTCTCACCTTGTTTTTGCATATATATTTGTTTAGTTTTTATGAACTTCATTGAATATCTACATGTTTATTGTTATGTAAGAGTTAAGGGGGAGCTTCTATGAAGCTTATCTTTAATCCATGCATATATAACTCTATGAGGCTTATCATCATCAAAAAGGGGGAGATTGTTGACCCAAAGACCCATCACTCTAGTTTGATGATGATTAACTCATGTAGTTATAGTACTAATGATCTTGTATTTAATTATTATCAGATATTTGATCAAGATTTTAGTTGGTGTTTAGCTTCAACAAAAGATTTTAAGTCAAAGGTTAGGAGCTAGCACGTGTTGATTCAAGAGCTTGTGCATCAAGATTGCATCAAGTACCCAAGAGGAGCCTGACTCATTGGATTAAGATTCGGACCAAGTCAAGGAGACAAAGACCATTAGAAGAAGATTTTCAAGAAGACTTGTGTCATGTTTGTAAGTGCTAAGATTTTATTTTTAGATAAAATGTAAAGGATAGATTAGTTGGTGAATTGCTCAAATATACACTCACACACAAGATTTAGATATGTTTTCATAAAAGAGTTTTCGTTTTGAAAATATACCGATTTGATTTGTATGCTTCAAAATATACATGTGTTTTATCAAAACTATTTTAGAGCTTAATGTCAAAAACATAGATATTACATCATACATGTGTAATGGATCATATCCATACACACTAAGCATTAAAAGTGTTTAGAATATCTTGTTTTTGTATTTGGAGAAGTTTTGAAAAAATCATTTTTGAAAAATACAGATTTTTGTTCAAGGCAAAACTTCCATTTTACAAAAATAGTTCAAAAAATTTGTAACATGCTTTGATTTTTTTCTCAAACATGTTTGTATTTCAAAGTATATTATAGAACTTATTTTTGTAGAATTTATGAGAATTTATGGGATTTTATTGAAGAAAAAAGACCGAGTTTTAAATCCCTAAAAACCTGTTTTTGGCCTTCTGCCGGTCGACCGCATGGTCGACCGTTCCAGAGGTCGGTCGACCGGGCGGCCGACCGACGTTCACAAACGTGCACGGCTTGTTTGGCTGGAGGGCCGGTCGACCGAACCGGTCGACCGCCAGAGAGCTCTGCTATCTGGAAATGGCCTCGGTCGAGGTCGACCGGCAGAGAGCTACTGCTCTCTGTATCCAGGCCACGGTCGATCGGTCGGTTGACCGCTGGCACAACGGTCAGAATCTGACCGTTGGCCGGTCGACCAACTGCAGACCAGGCTGCTGAGTTGGCCTCCAACGACCACATTATTGAAGCCTATAAAAGGGGCTTCTCTTGGACTGTTTTCCATAAGATTTCAAGAGAGTTTTTGGGCTAGTTTTTCCTACCTATTTTAGTGGTTTTCTCCACATGTCTTAGAGCCAATATTTCCAAATCAAAAGGAAAGTTTATCAAGAGTTTTTCAAAAATGATTCTTTGAGTTTTTTTACCACAAAATCAATCCTAGTTTTTCTCACACACACTTGAGCTATCTATTGCTATATCAATGCTATAGGAGAGTTGTTGTGAGAGTATTTTTAGGTGATCAAAGTGTTAGATCACCAAAGTGTTCATTCTTATTTTTGAGGAGGAGAACTTGCGGGTTCGCGTTGTTTCGAGTTCTAGTGAGAGCTCAGTATAGTGATGCGGCTTCGGCAAGCTAGTGTGCTTGCGTTGTGTAGTTCTTGCGGGAATAAGAGAGGGACTAGTGAGTCCAAGGCGTTCCAGTGTGAACTCATTGTAGATGTTGCGGCACCGAGTGATCTGGTGGGATCGATTTTAGTGAAAATCCTTCATAGTGTTGAAGGCGAGGACGTAGAGCAAGGATGCTCGAACCTCGAAACAATTCTCCCGTGTTTGCGATTACTCTCTCTATCTCTCACTTGTGTTTATATCTTGCATGCTCTTATTGTTCATATTCATTATTTGCTTGATATACTTGTGCTTAAATTGACATATGCTTGGAGATTGTTAGCTCACACTTGTATTCAACCTAGAGAGCCATAGCGGCACCTCAACTCTTATCTAGAGGAATCTTGAGGAGATAGTCCAGAGCCCTTTAGAATTCGGCTACACTCTTAGTTTATACCTTGTGTGTTTAGCATAATAGCTTTTAGTTTGCATAAATAGTTTTAATTTCGCATTAATTTATCATTAGATTAGCTAGTCACCTATTTACTCCCCTCTAGGTGATTTCAGATTCTTCCTCCAAACTTCTCTTAAAAGTGATGCATTCATAAATATGATCATTTAGCTCTAATGCATCCACCATCAAAGCACCAATACTCTCATGTCTTGTGAGAGCCTACACCTACATCAAATACAGTAGGAGTGAATTTTGATACCCAAACTTTCTTGGGTCCATGGGGGTTAGCATCTTTCCTAACCCAAACAAATTTATTTGTAATGTATTCTATCATAACAAAATTTTGTAAGGTGGCCCGCACGTCCACAATATGTAAAAGTGTACACACTAGCATTCAAAGAATCATGTGTGTAAGCATGATGAGCATGTGTATGCCGTGAGGGGTGTGCAATGGTATGTGGAGTATGTTTCTTTCGAAATATGAATTTCAATCTTGTGTGGTTCATAACACATAGGCTCAAAGTGGAGCCCAAACAATCTACACTCTTCTTCAAAACACAAATATCATAAACAATAGAAGAAGAAGTAGAGCAAGCAAAATTCTTATCATTAGAAGGTATAACAATAGAATCATGACAAGAAAGGGAAGCAAAATCATTTTTCAAAAAACATTTTTCTTTGAAACACAATCTAATTCTTTTGAAATCAAACTAATTTTGTTTTTCAAAGAATCATTTTTTTAAAAAAACAGATTAAAGTTTTGAAGACAAACGACCATTATTTTTCAAAACAATATCAAAATTATTTTTATTTTTCAAAATCTCATTTTCTTTTAAAATAAGGTCGAGTTGAGTTTTTAATGAATCCCTTTCATTTGAAATCTCAACTCTCTCTTGCAAAATCAAGTCAAGTTTTGAAAACAAGTTTTTATTTTCTTCTTTTAATTCCAAACTTTTGCTTTTTAAAAGTTTATATTTTGAAAGTAAGTTTTCACAAAATATAGATAGCTCTTCATTTAAAGCATGCGCATCCATACTATCACGATCATCGAAAGAGCTAGTATAATCATCAAGATGAGAATCCGAAGTTACCTCAAGGGAGTCATTCCCTTGGACCATGTAGCATGCTTCGTCGGACTCATCTACAATGGATTCCTTCTCCAAAACGTTTGTCGTTTGTTACTTGGAGAAGTCAATGTGTTCCACACTGCCAAAACAGAATCACAATGAGAAATCAAAAAAAGATAATCTTTGCTTAGTGTGTGCTTTAGTGCATTTAAGACTTGTGCATTTGCCTCTAGGTATTTGTCATTACCAATATAAGATTTTTTGGTAGTGGCAAGATAAACATGCAATCCTAGGGCTTTGAGGTAAGCACTCATTTTAAATTTTCACATGTCAATATTAAAAACATCAAACATGGGTGGAGCAAGATAATCCATAAGTGTAAACTAATATGTGTGCAAAGCAAATATATCTAGATTAGCAATAAGAGGATCACTCCTAGGTGGTTAAACTGAATATCAGGAACACTAGCTCTGATGCCACTTGTAGGTCACCTAGAGGGGGTGAATAGATGACTAGCTAATCTAAGACAAATAATTCAGATTTAAAAACTTAATTGGAAACACACAATTGTAACTAAGAGTGAGTCTGAATTTCCCGTGAAGGGCTCTAAAACTTCTCCTCGTGATTCCTCTAAATTAAGAGTTGAGGAGCTTTAATAGCTTTCTTGGTTGAACACAAGTGTGGGCATACAAACAATATCAAGCATGTATATATATGAGCAAGAATAGTAATGCAAGATATAAAGAGATAGAGTTGAGAGATAGAAGATCAAACGCAAACACAAGGATATATTTCGAGGTTTGAGCCACTGCTCTACGTCCCCACTTTCACACAGAAGAATTTTCACTCTGTTCACACAGAATCTTCCACAAAGTGACCTCCACTGAGGAATTACAACTCAACACCATGAGTACACAACTCCAACTCTCTTTCTCTCTCTCTCACACACATCTACACAAGAGGTAAGCATAAAGTCAAGCACAAATCAAAGAGAAATGGAAACTTGGTGATCCAATGATCACAAACAACACTTGGTGATCTTGGAAGATCACAAACAACTCTTCTCACAATACGCAATCCTAGAGGATAGATTTTGAACGAATAGCTCAAGTATATGAGTAAAACAAAGTGTTTGAAAAAAATAATAAAGAAAATACTTGAGAAAAACTTCTTGATAGATATGAAAAATGAAGAACAAAAAAGAATTCCCAAAGGATTGTTTTTCTTTGATTTTTCAAATAATTTGAAACAAATAAAAGATAAGAATATTGACACAAAAACTTCTTTTAAAAACTTATTAAAAATACTAGAGAAGATGGGAAATGAGGCTTTTAAAAATCTTATTGAAAACAGGCCAAGGGGACCCATATTTATGAGGGTTCCAAAAACTAGCCGTTGGGGGTAAAATCCAGGCCAGACAGGTCTGTCCGTCGACCGCCCGGTCAACCGGCCAACGGTAGGATTTTCGACCGTTGGGGTTGCCGATCGACCGGTCGGTCGACCACTTCAAGGAAAATATGTCTAACGGTCGACCGTTTGGTCGATCGGGCCCTACCGGAGAGATGGATAGTGCTAGTCGGTCGACCGAACAGTCGACCGTACCTTGTCTCGATTGACTAGTCGGTCGACCTTGCAAGTGCATAAGGGCCTGTGCACGTTGGTCAACCGGACGATCGACTGGACCAAGCCATGTGCCGGTCGACCGGTCGGTCGGCCGATAGCAGCCCAGAAACAAGGTTTATAGGTTTGAGAAGTTGGCTTTAAAAACACCCATAAAATCACATAAAACTCCATAAAATCTAAAAAAATAAGTTCTTGTAAGCACTTGAAATACAAATGTGTTTGATCAAAGATCAAACCATATCACAAACAATTTGAACTATTTTTGAGGCATAGAAATTAAGGCTTGAAACAAAAACTGCATTTTCAAAAACTTATTTTAATTTTATCTTCAAGAGTTTTTAAGTAGACTTCAAAATAAAAAAGTATTTTTCCAAAAACTTGTTTTATTTTTATCTTTTTTTGAGAAGACTTCAAAATGAAAAACGATTGTCCAAAAAAAATAAGATATTGAAACACATTTGAATCATAGTGTGTATGAATATAATCCAATACACATAGAAATGATATATCTATGTTTTTAATATTAAATACTAAAATATGTTTTGATAAAAACAAAACTTGTAACAATGAACTAGATATATCAAAATAAGTTTTTCTAAACATATAAAGCATAAATCATATGGATGAAATCCAACATACATTTAAACCATGTAAACTTGTTTTGATTCTATCTATTCATGAAAAACGGAAAGCTGTTTACTTGATATATCAAAACTCAAAACCATAAACTAAAAGACATATCGGTTTCAAAGTGAAATGATTGAACCGAAAATCAAAACTTTTGAACTTGTATGTGTGTATACTTGAGCATATCAAAACTAAACTATCCTTACACAAGATCAAAACCTAAACAAGCTTAAACCGAAGTCTTCTTATAGATCTTCTTCTCTAAGACGACCCAATCCAAATTTGATCCAAATAAGCTTGACTTCTCTTTAAGTACTTGATGCGATCTTGAAGCGCGAGCTCTTGAATTAACACATGCTAGCTTCAAAACATGACTTTGAATCTTTTTTTAAAGCTAAGTACCGACTAAGCTCTTGATCAATATCTGAAACTTAATAAACATAAGATCATTAGCAAACTTAACTTCATAAGTTAATCACCATCAAAACTAAGGTGAATAGCCTTTAGGCTAACACCGAGAAGTGGGCGAGAGCCCGAAAGCTGATAAGGCCAAAAGGCCGAATGGATACCTGCAGAAGATGTTAGTACCACACAACACATGTATATAATCAGATAATAACTAGATTATATGTAGAGTGATAGAGCCCAGAGACTAAGTATGAGAGCCCGGAGGCTGAATGTGATCACGGAGGCTAAACAACCACGAAGAGTCGGCCACGCATGGTAATAGAGTCGATATCGCAACATTATAAATGTACATGAATCAAACTATACTATTACTGTCATTTGTCACATTGATACATATGCATGTCAACAGAATACATGAACACACCCACACTGGTAAAAAAATAACACATCGGTACAAATCTACATGTCCAGATACAGTTACAATCCCATAAATACACCAATACAATTATACATCTCACATAATATAAATCACCCGTCAAAGCAGGGAACACAATAAATGAGGCGCGCCTAATCTGATTAGGGACACATGCATGGGCTTTACCCACCATCACTGGGAGAGAGTGTGTATTTTATAGAGAGAAAATATAGAGAAAGAGATATCAAGAGAAAGAAAGAAGAGAAAGTTGCAGGGGAGAGAGAGAGAGAAACTGAGAGACAGAAAAGAGAAGAGGAGAGAGGAACTGGCCAGCCTTGGCTGCCTAGTGGTGGCCGGCGGCTGCGTAATCCGGTAGCGGCCACAACACACACAGAGAGAGAGAGAGAAGGTGAGGGAGGAGAGAGAAAGAGAGAGAAGAAAGAAGAGAAAGAAAGAGATAGATAGATCTAGAGAGTGGAAGAAAGATATAAGAGGAGAGAGACGGAGAGCTAGCCGGCGGTGGCGGCCGGCCAGGGCAGCTGCGCAGCGGCTGGGCTACCATGGCCCCAGATTAGAAAGAGAAGCAATGGAGAAAGAGGAAAAGAAAAAAGAAAGAAAGATAGAAAGAAAAGGAGGAGGAAGAAGAAGAGGGGGTCGGCAGTGGTGCAGGCCGTCACTACGTGGTCGTCGGAGGTGGTGGCGCAGGCCACATGCGGCGGCAGGTGGCGGATCTGGGGAAGAAAGAGGAAGAAAAGAGAGAAAGGGAGAAAGGAAGGGAGAGGGAGAGAAAAAGAAGAGAGAATTGTCCACGGAAGAGATCGGTGCCAGGATGGGGGATCACCAAAAGGGGCGACGTTACAGTGGCGGCGGCGACCCAGGGGAGGCGGTCGGCTGTGAGAGAAGAGGGGGAGGGAAGGAGAGAGAAAAAGAGAGCGAAAAGAAGGAGAGAGAAAAAGATAGAGAATAAGAGGGGAAGAGAAAAAAAGTATTAATAGGTTAGATATTTTGTGAATTGTCGGCAAATCGCCACGTGGCAAGCCTAAGAGTGAGAAAACCCAAATAAAATATTAAAATAATATAATACAAAGAAATTTGAAATTCACAAAAAATCCCCAAAAATTTCTAGAGTATAAGACATAATATTAAGGACCATGGTGAAATTGGATTCTAGAAACTTAATCCCATTTTTTAATTAAAATTTTGGAATCAACCAGTGATACCGGCTGATACTAAATCTGACCGAGTTTTGATAAATTCAGAAAAGTCTCCAAAAATGTGCTAAGATAGAAAATATGATCCTGAGGAATAATATGAAAGTAATTTCTAGAAATTTGACTCTATTTATAAATTAAAAATCTGAGTATCGATTGGTGACACTGATCAATGCCGGTTTTGAAGATTTTGCAGAATAATTTAGAAAATTTTAGCAGATCATGAAAAAATATAAAATATTAGAAAACAGTGTTTGAAACTGAAATCGAGTAGTACACTAGGTTCAGGTCCTCAGTTCAGACTCGGGTTGATTATGAATCCAGGAATCTTGATCCAATACCAAGGAGTGATATAAATAAACATAAAACAAAATAAATACAGGGAAAATTAAAAAAATATGATCAAAAAATCAGAACACGTTTCTAAGTACGTATTCCTGGAACGGGGTGTTACTGCGTGGATGAAGATGGACGGGTACTCCTGGAAGGCATTTTTCCATGAGCAAGTCTTCATTGCTTCAGCATCAGGAGCTTTTTAATGGTGACAGGATTGGAGCGTTTGAACCTAGATTTGCGCTATTTCTTTTTCAAAAAGTTGTAAATGCAGAGATGTATGGAATTTATTGTATTACTCTTGTTATTTATAATCAAATAAATATAATGATCAAATAAATATAATGGAATTGTATTTGGAATGGACATATTTTGGAATGGAAATAGCTTTTGGGATAGAAGTAGTAATGTGTAGATATTGTCTGGTTTGTTTTTACCATAGGCTTTTAGAATTGGTAAGACCGTGTCTCTTCGGAGTGCCAATCTCTACCTCTAGTATAGCTGGTCGGATATGCAATGGTTTGTTGAGTTTGCACTGTTGTTTCTAAGTGGGGGAGATCCCATTAGCCGTATCTGCAAAATTTTGGCCTTCGAGTGGGGGAGATCCCAGCAATGGAGTTGGGTTCACGATCATCTTCGAGTAATGGTATTCTCATCAGTGGAGCAGTGAACTTAGTAAGGCTCTGATTGGAGAAAATCTAGCAGTAGAGTAGGTACTTCGAGTGGGGGACACTCTCACAGTGGAGGGTTTTGATTGCTCGTGGGCTAATCGAGAGGGAGCCTGATGAGCCTTATTTTATTTTACTTTCATACTCTCATTTATCGATTTTATGTATCAAAATAATTCTATTCGGGTATGTGTTAGTGTAATTGCAGTACATGTGCCCAAATTGACAAGGAAAGGAGAAAAAACAAGTGGAATAGACTGATTTTACACAAAATGATTATCGAAGGGTATTTCCCAAACATGTTGGGGTATTTTGACTATAACTTCTACTGAATTCCAAAAAGGTCATTCAAAGTGTCTATGAAAAGGGAATTCAAAGATTTACAACTTTCATGTTGAGTGTTCATGCTAATTCACATATTTGCCTGACCGTATCAATCATTTATAGAATCTCTTCAAGCTGAAAATGAATTATTATGTAATAAATTATTGTTGAGATTTTCTCTTGTAAAAAACTCAAATATTATATATTGTTTAGATTTAGGATTTTATTTATTTGTCAGAGATTTAATTTATTTGTTAGAGATTTGATTCATCAGTTGTGATTTGATTCAACAGCTTATAGTTTGAATCAAAAAGTTGGGATTCGGGTTTAGGCCTATAAATTGAAGGCAGAGAGCAACAAAGGAAAGGGCCAGTGGAAGACTCGTCAAGTGACCGGAGTGGGTAGCTTTGTTTATAGAGAGTACTGTAATTTCTGTTTCTTTAGAGGGAGCTTACATAATGCTTTTGTACTTCAAACATCATCAACTGTGAGCTTAATATAACAGAGAAGTTTCTTCTAGCTTTAAATTCTTTTACTGATTGTGTTTGTTTTCATACTTCTGTTTTCTTTTTAACCATTTTTTATAATACAGGGAAGAGTGCTCGGCCAGTCGGCCTCCTCACAATCAAACTTGATGAGATCCAAGACTTTGTGCTGAATCCAGGTTCCATTTTTCTTATCTCCCTCTCTCTCAATCTTCTTTTCTTATTTTCATTCATTTTCAAGTAATGCATCTCGAATGACAGTTAATTTTTATTTCTTCAGTTTATTATTAATTTTTTTTCTTTTACTTTAACTTGTCTCGAGCTTTAACTTCTCCCCAAATCCAAATCTTGAAATGCCAACTAGACAAAGAAAAGTTCAGATTTAAAACTGTAATTTTTACAAGTCTCTGTGGATTCGACCCTCTTCTTTACACTATGTTATTTTTCTAAAAATTTAAAAGTAAGGATTGTCTGTTTTTAAATTGTGTGAGTTCAAATAATAATGGAAAATTTTACAACATCCGAGCCACAACAAATTTTTAGCACTGTTTCCAGGGACTTATATCAAAAAACTAATTTTCAAATCTGACACTTAAATTTTTTCTAGTTGTAAAAATAAATTAATAAAGTAAAAAATTTAAAATATAAAAAATATTAAATTTTTTTCTTTTTTCTTTATCATCCCTGAGATTTAATTTTTGAACTTGTTTTGTAGGAAGGAAATTTCACAGGACAATTGAAGATTTGCACAAACTTCTTAATTGTGTGGCTCTAAGAAAAAAATATTACTTGCTTCAGAGTCATTAGGAAGGTTGGTATCTTTCTAACTCTACCCATGAATCTACTGTCAGTAAGGTTTTGGAAGTGCTTTTGATTGAAATTGTGGTGCATTAGTACTTTTTTGCATAAAAACTCTTAATAGTTGTCCTCTCACATAAGATCAGGATTTCATTACTAGTCCCTTGGCTCAAAAATCACAATCTCATATAGGTTTCTCTTGAGCTTCAATTAATTTAAAATTAACTAGAACTTGACCATTAGAATTTTGAGCTCATTAAGTGAAACTATTGTAGGAACACTCTGGTGATTACCTTCAACCTTTCGAAGAGGAACTTTCTTGTCTTGAAAATGGTGACTTAGTCATTGCGGTGATGCCTGGCCTGGAGAAGAGACTGAATCGCTTGTTTGACGATTTTAACCGATTAGCCCACAATCCATCCAACTTAGTTAGAAGTTATCTAATTAGGGAGAATTTATTCTCTTATGATTAGTGGTTAAAAACTGATTACCTTCAAATTAAGCTTAAGAAAAAGAAACAATTTGATTGAAATTGATTGGTTGAGTTATTTGTGTTGGCCCAAAGGCCCATCACTCTAGTTTTGATGATGATTAACTCATGTAGTTATAGTACTAATGATCCTGTGCTTATTTAGTTTCAGATATTTGATCAAGATCTTAGTCGGTGTTTAGCTTCAATAAAGAATTCAAAGTCAAGTTTTGGAGCTAACACATGATGATTCAAGAGCTCGCGCATCAAGATCGCATTTAGCACTCAGTTGGAGTCAAGCTCATTTAAATGGTGTTTGGATCGAGTCGTCTTAAAGATGAAGATCAACAAAAAGACCTCGATTTGTTTTAGTTAGAATTTTATTTTAGGATATAATGTAAAGGATAGATTAGTTGTGGATTGTTCAAGTTTTACACTCACACAAAATTTTGGTTTTCGAAAAATATGATTTTGGTTTTCATGATTAAATTTCTATATCTCAAAAACTAATTCACATGTTTATAATATGTGTTGATTTTTCAAATAAACTTATTTTTGTGGAATTTATGGAGATTTTATGATATTTAAAATGTATTTAAAAAGATCTTTAATATCCCTGAAAAATGTGTTTTTGGGCTGCTTGCGGTCGACCAAAGGCTGAGCCAGTCGACCGAGTGGTTGACCGACGTGCACAAGACATACACAAGCCTATGTGATTTGAGCTCGGTCGATCAACTAGTCGATCGCAGTAGAGATCGGCTGACTGATCGGTCAACCGACTGAGTTTGCAGAGCTTTCGGGTTTTCTCGGTCGACCGGGCGGCCGACAGTTCTGCTGATCTGCTCGTCACCCTTATAGATTTATTGTCATAACTTTTTATTCTTATATTCAATAAACATGATTTAAATTTCATTTCAAAGATAACTTTTAGGGCTACATTTCTTATTCAATAATCATTTTTTGATTCAAATGTTAAAGATGTCAAATATTGGGTTGAAATCTATTATTGTTCTGAAAACAGTTTACAGTTTTTGATTTGACACATTTAGTATTTTATTGATAACTTTCTATCCGAAATGATATTGAGTTGATTTTAGTTTCTTTAGGAAGAAGACTTAAAGATAATTATTTCTATATACTTTTCACTAAATTCTAATGTTTTAGGCCTGAAAATTATGCTCAAAATTGACCAACAGACTGCCAGATTGGTAGTAACGGCTGACTCCTTTAAAAACTGTTTTAAAATATGTTTCTATTAAAATGAGGAAAGTTAAAATTTTAAAGTCAATTTCTTCCTCTTTAGACCTGATAAAACTATTCTAAAAGTAATTTTCTAAAACCTATATAAAGAGTCATTGGGATTGAATATTTCACAACAACAAATTCTATTGAAATCTAGTTTTTGCTTTTCAAAGAAAAAAGTTTCAAGTTTGCTTTTATGCTCTTAAAAAAGTTTCAAGTTTGCTTTTATGCTCTTATTTTCAAAGTTTTATTTGAGTTTTTCTGTTCTTAAAATCTCTCTTTCTAATTTTCACTCTCACTTACATCCTTGAGCTTCAAGTTTACTTTTTACTCTATAGGATTTTTGTAAGAGAGTTACAAAGAGAGTGTTTGTGATCTTTTGATCACCAAGTTTAAAAGAAGTTTTTAAGCCTAAAATCTTTATCTTTTATTTGTTTTCAAAGTGTTGGAAAAATCAAAGAAAAGGAAGTCTTTGGGAAATTGGTTTTGATCTTTATTTACATATCTATCTAGTATTTTTCCTAAGTGTTTTTCTTTATTATTCTCTTTTCCAAACACCTTATTTTCTCACACTTGGGTTATCATCTCTAATTCTATTTATAAGATCTTGTTTTTTGTGAGAAAAATTGTTTATGGTCTATTGTGATCACCAAGTGTTATTTGTGACCATTGGATCACTAAGATTGTAATCTTTTCTTTGCTTTGACTTTGTGCCTATCCCTTTTATGTAGAGGTGATTGCGTTTGAGAGAGGAGTAGTGATCTCCAAGTGTAGAGTTGTAATTCCTCAGTGGAGATCTCTTTGTGGAAAGTCCTATATGACCATAGTGGAAATCCTTTTGTGTGAAGGCGGGGACGTAGAGCAGTGGCTTGAACCCCGAACATATCTTGTTGATTGCGTTTAATCCACTGTCTTCAACTCTTTCTCTCTTATATCTTACATTGCTTTATATTATACATATTCATATGCTTGATATGTTTTGTGTGTGCTCACACTTGTGTTAAATCAAGAGAGCTTCATATATCACCTCAACTCTTAATCTAGAGGAATCTTAAGGAGATAGTTCAGAGCCATTCTCTGGGAATTTGGCTATATCTTTAATTACACATAGTGTATTGCAATTGAGTTAGCTTAATAGCTTTAATTTGCATAAATAGTTTTTAATTTCGCATCATTTCCATTATATTAGCTAGTACTCCTATTCAACTCCCTTCAGGTGTATTTCAATTGGTATCAGAGCTTGGTGCTCTTGATTTGGGTCTAACAACCTTGAGTTAAAGATCCCCATTATCGCTAATCGCAATATTTGTTTACATACACATATGAATTTCCTTGCCCCTCCCATGTCTACAAACATCGATATATAGAAGTTTAAGATGAGTGCAAACTATAAATCTGTAAGATTGCATATTTACCTTGCCACTACCAAGAAATCTTATCTTGATAATGACAAGGATATAGAGGCTAATGCACAAGCCTTTGTGGCACTTAGGCACACACTTAGCAAAGATCAATTTTCTATAGTTTCTCATTGTGATTCTGCTTTTGCAGTGTGGAATATATTGACCTCTCCCGAGCTACAAACGACAAACAATGTGGAGAAAGAATCTAGTGGAGAAGAGTCCGGCCAAGCTTGCTCAATGGTCCAAGGGAATAACTCCCTTGAGGTAATTTCGGACACTCAATTAGATGATAGTACTACTTCTTCTTGTGAGATAACATGGATGCACATGCATTAAATGAAGAACTATCTATATTTTGTGAAAACTTACTTTCAAAGTATAAAGCTTTGAAAAGTAAGAGTTTTAAATTAAAAGAAGAAAATGAAAATTTGTTTTCAAAACTAAACATGATTTTACAAGAGTGGGTTGTGATTTCAAGTGAAAGAGACTTCTTGAAAACTCAACTTGACCTTACTTTAAAAGAAAATGAAAAAGAATAAAAATGATTGTGATGATGTTTTGAAGAAAAATAAGGTTTTGTCTTCAAAGCTTGAAATTGTTTTAAAAGAGAATGATTCTTTGAAAAATAAAATTATTTTAATTTCAAAAGAATTGAAATTTGTTTCAAAGGAAAATATTTTTTTGAAAAATGATTTTGATTCCCATATTTGTCATACTACTATAAATTCACCTTCTATTAATAAACATGTTGCATGCTCCACTTCTTCAATCACTAAAAATGATATTTGTATTTTGAAAAAGAGTGTAGATTGTTTGGGCTCTATTTTGAGCTAATGTTTCATGAACTACACACGTTTGGAATCTATGTTTCGAAAGAAACATACTCCACATATTCATGCACACCATTCACGGCATACACATGCTTCTCATGTTCACACACATGTCATGTGTACACTTGTACACATTGTGGACGTACGAGCCACCTTATAAAGTTTTGTTATGATAGAATAAATATTTCAAATTTTGTAAATAAATTTATTTAGATTAGAAAATGTGCTAACCCTCATGAACCCAAGAAAGTGTGGGTACCAAAATTCACCCCTATTGTATTTGTTGTAGGTGTGGGCTCTCACTTGACATGAGGGTATTGGTGCCTTGATGGTGATGCGTTTGAGCTTAATGGACACTACATTGGATGCATCACCTTCAAAGATGTTTGGTGGGATGACCACCATGGTTTGGAGACTTAGAGATTGATTCATTGGTTTTAGTAACAATCTCTAACTCCCATGTTTGTTTACATGATTTCATATAAATGTTTTTAGCATGTCTTGGGTTTCAATGTTCATTATATTAAATGCAATGTTATTAGACATGTGATATACATAGATAATCTTTGAGATACATCCATATTCATATAAATTTATATTTTGTGTTCTCACTATTATTTAACTACTATATATATGCTAGTTCTAAAACACGTACATTTAGCCTAATGATCATGTTTGTTCTATACTTCATGTGGTGATTACTTGTTTAGATGTAGTTTTCGTTAAAACATGTGTTTATACTTGTACAAGTAGTGAGTTACACTTGATTATTATATATTTGTGCTTTATTGCTCATTTGTACTCATTACATGTATATGTATAACCTAGTTTAGATGATTCTTTTATTTATACTTGTTTTTCCTATTTTTATATATGTTTAGCTTCATGTATATATTATATTTGTCTAAAACTAATAGATATACATGTACATCTTTGAGTCACTTGCTTTTATGCAAAATTCTTTGATGGACTCGGTTGTGTTTAGGATATGTTTGTATACTTTTAGTTTCAATAAAACATACATATACCTTGATGCATGCTTAATTTCTGATGAAAATTTTAGTTTTGATGTTTGTTTTGAGCCATATTGATTTATTTTATGAATTTTCTATTCACATGATTCTTGTGCGCTCATATTATTTTTGTTTACTCAAAAACTTATGTTATGAGCACATTTTTTAGCTTTATAGATCGTGAGTGACAATTTTTGTTTACTTAGCAATGCTTCATGGGATATATGATTTGGTTTCATGTCTTGAAGGATCTTTAACTAGTTTTTCAAATATTATTTTAAACTAGTGTCTTGATTCTTAAATTGATAGAGTTTTCAAACATGTTAAATTATTTTCAAACTCTTATTTTTGAAAACCTCTACCAACCAAAGGGCAGTTGGTTGGGCGACCATAACTTGTGTGCCTTATTGAATATTCTTTTAAACATGTGCATGATAAGGGTGGCAGGTATGAGTTATATACATGATCTTCATATTATTTCTTTTTTGTATACTCATATTTGTTTTCTTTTATATGTATGCTTCGTATTTCAATTAGTATTTTTATTTTCATACATACAAATATATGATTTGATTGTGCTTTTTTACAATGTCTTTACATTTTTAAAGCACAAATTATGTTTATGTTAAGCTTAATTTTATTCTAAATGTTAATTGGTATCTTTACAGGCTTATACATTGATTTCAATTGGTATTTTAGTATCAAAATATACTTCATATTTCACCTTCAATTGGTATCAAAATCTACTATTGATATCTTTAAAAAAATTTCTATATAAGTGGTACCAATATTTATTTTTGTCAACTACATTTTAATTTCAATTGGTATCATAATTCATTCTGTTGACTTTAAAAATATGTTTTAAAAGTGGTTTCAAAATTTGTTGATATGTATTGCCTATATCAAGGGGAGCTTATCATCTTCTCTATATATAAATTCATGTTGAGTGTATCTCACATTGAGGAGCTTGACCTCTCTTCTTTATGTGATACATGTGTATAGGAGGAGCTTAATATCTCCATTTATACATTATATATTATGCTTTATGTAGGTTAGGATCTAATCATCCCTTCTACATGTAATGCATGTATGCAGGGGGGCTAACTTAACGACTCTCCTCTTCATGAATATATATCTTATATACATCTTTACTAGTTGGTAGTCTTCATCCCTTTGTTGATGAATTGACAAAAAGGGGGAGAAGAATTTAGAGAGTTTATATATGCATGCTTAATATTGGTATTTATGTATATATGTTTTGTTTAATTTATGTGTTTTTATTGAATATCCTTATTAGTTATCCTATGCATAGGGGGAACTTCTATGAAGCTTATCTTTAATCCATGCATATATAACTCCATGAGTTTTGTCATCATTAAAAAAGGAGAGATTGTTGGCCCAAAGGCCCATCACTCTAGTTTTGATGATGATTAACTCATGTAGTTATAGTACTAATGATCCTGTGCTTATTTAGTTTTAGATATTTGATCAAAATCTTTGTCGGTGTTTAGCTTCAATAAAGGATTCAAAGTCAAAATTTGGATCTAATACATGATGATTCAAGAGCTCGCGCATCAAGATCGCATTTAGCACTCGGTTGGAGTCAAGCTCATTTGAATCGTGTTTGGATTGAATTATCTTGCAGATGAAGATCGACAAAAAGACCTCGGTTTGTTTTAATTGGAATTTGGTTTTAGGATATAATGTAAAGGATAGATTAGTTGTGGATTGCTCAAGCTTATACACTCAAACAAAACTTTGGTTTTCGAAAAATACAGTTTTGATTTTCATGAATAAATTTCTATATCTCAAAAACTAGTTCACATGTTTATATTATGTATTGATTTTAAAATGAAATTATTTTTGTGGGATTTATGGAGATTTTATGATATTTAAAATGTATTTAAAAAGATCTTTAATAGCCCTGAAAAATGTGTTTTTGGGCTACTTGCGGTCGACCGACCGGTCGATCGAAGGCCGAGCCAGTCGACCGAGCGGTCGACCGACGTGCACAAGACGTACACAAGCCCATGTGATTTGAGCTCGGTCGATCGTCCGGTCGTCCGCAGTAGAGATCGGCCGACCGACCGACTGAGTTTACAGAGCTCTCAGGTTTTCTTGGTCGATAGGGCGGCCGACCTTTCTACTGATCTGCTCGTCACCCGTATATATTTATTATCATAACTTTTTATCCTTATATTTAAAAAAATGATTTAAATTGCATTTAAAAGATAAGTTTCAGGGCTATATTTCTTAATTTTCTGATTCAAATGTTAAAGATGTCAAATATTGGGTTGAAATCTTTTATTATTCTGAAAATAGTTTACAGTTTTTGATTTGACACCTTTCAGTATTGTATTGATAACTTTATACTCCGAATTGATATCGAGTTAATTTTAGTTTTCATTAGAAAGAAGACTTAAAGATTTACAAATTATTTCTATATTCTTATTTTTAAATTCTGAATTTTATGCCTAAAAACTATGCTCAAAATTGACCAACAGATTGCCAGATTGGCAGTAACGGCTAGCTCCTTTAAAAACTGTTTTAAAACATGTTTCTTTTAAACCGAGGAAAGTTAAATTTTTAAGGTCAATTTCTTCCTCTTTAGACCTGATAAAACTATTCTAAAAGTGTTTTTTTAAAACCTATATAAAGGGTCATTGGGATTGAATATTTCACAACAACAAATTCTATTGAAAATCTAGTTTTTGCTTTCAAAGAGAAAAAGTTTCAGGTTTGCTTTTGTGCTCTTATTTTTCAAGTTTTATTTGAGTTTTCTGTTCTTAAAATCTCTCTTTCTGATTTTCACTCTCACTTGCATTCTTGAGCTTCAAATTTACATTTTACTCTATAAGGTTTTTGTAAGAGAGTTGTAAAGAGGGTGTTTGTGATCTCTTGATCACCAAGATTTTCAATAGCAATTCTTCCCATCTTTTTAAGGGTTTGCAGCAAGTTTAAAAGAAGTTTTTGAGCCGAAAATCTTTATCTTTTATTTGTTTTCAAAGTTTTGGAAAAATCAAAGAAAAGGGAGTCTTTGGGTAATTGGTTTTGATTTTTATTTACATATCTATCTAGTATTTTTTTTCAAGTATTTTTCTTTGTTATTCTCTTTTTCTAACACCTTGTTTTCTCGCACTTGAGTTATCATCTCTAATACTATCTATAGGATCTTGTTTTTGTGAGAAAAATTGTTTGTGATTTATTGTGATCACCAAGTGTTGTTTGTAATCATTGGATCAGTAAGATTGTAATCTTTTCTTTGCTTTGGCTTTGTGCCTATCCCCCTAGTGTAGAGGTGATTGTGTTTGAGAGAGGAGTAGCAAACTCCAAGTGTAGAGTTATAATTCCTCAGTGGAGGTCTCTTTGTGGAAGGTCCTGTATGAACATAGTGGAAATCCTTCTGTGTGAAAACGGGGACGTAGAGCAGTGGCTCGAACCCCGAACATATCTTGTTAATTGCGTTTAATCCACTATCTCTCAACTCTTTCTCTCTTATATCTTGCATTGCTTTATATTGTATATATTCATATGCTAGATATGTTTTGTGTGTGCCCACACTTGTGTTAAATCAGGAGAGCTTCGTATAGCACCTCAACTCTTAATCTAGAGGAATCTTGAGGAGATAGTTCAGAGCCCTTCATCAGGGATTTGGCTATACTCTTTAGTTATATATAGTGTTGCAATTGAGTTAGCTTAATAGCTTTAATTTGCATAAATAGTTTTTAATTCCGCATCATTTGTATTAGATTAGCTAGTACACCTGTTCATTCCCTCTAGGTGTATTTCAATTTGTGTGCAATCTTTTTTAGAATTTAAGGTTTTATCAAAATTCTTTCTTCCGGGCAGTACTTGGATCATGTTACAGTGGATCCGGGTTAATGGTCATTTAGAATCCATCCTCATTCTCGACCTTTCTATTGATCTTTTCTCCATTTCTGATACAATGATCGATGCAAATCAACCCCGTTAGATGACCTTAAAGAATTACATGTATCCTACAAGGTCCACTCAACCTTCCTGTATCACTTTGGCCTCTTACGATAAATTTTGAAATCAAATCTGGCAAGATACAAATGTTTCCCATTTTTCTAAGATTGACCAACAAGAACTCATACCAACATGTTAGGGAATTTGAAGATATTTGTAGAACCATGAAATGTAACCCTAAAACTTATGTTGTTCCCGTTCTCTTTAAAAGAAAAAGCCAAGGCTTGATTACTTTCTCTCTAGCCTAGAACGATCACCACTTAGGTAGATCTAGTTGAAGCTTTTGATCGAAACGGAATGAGCACTTGAAAACGTATATTTTATGAAATCAGTGAAAATGTATATGTGCTAATGTTCTCTCGATACTTCCGTTATAGTATTGGCTCAACGAGTCGAATCCACAGGGATGGGAGGCGATAGAAGCATTAACAGTTCTTATTCACGTCGGTTGTTAACACGTTCTTCTTTGTTAAAGAATGGGAAAATGAAAAAGAAAAGAAAAGAAAATCCAGATGTGATAGGTAGGAGAGGCGATGAAATCGGTGATGAGAAAACCAAAGAGAAGTGGTTTGGAAATCAAAATAGAAAAGAAGATGAAGCTTGTGGCAACGAAAATGAAAACAAAGGTGAAAAAAAAGATGGTGAAAACAACAATGAAAAGATAAAATATTTTGGAATTGGTTTTTAAAAAAAAGTAAAAGAAAAGACAATACTATGAAAGAAATCTCATGGTTTCTAACTACTAATTACTCTACTAACATGCAAACCTCTTAGTGATAGTTGTCTCACATGGATCCTTGGCCATCACTAATCCTTAGATTCAAGAGACGATATAAAGCATGACAAATAAGATGGTTCTTCACATTCAAACTTACATCAAGAGCAAGCTAATATAAACATTAGATCATCAAAACCATTAGAAGCAAGCATGAAATAAGAGAGTTAGCTTGGTTAGCAAGTTAGAAAGTTAGATGTTCGAACCCATCATCATGAGCCATCAATGGCTCTTCCAAGAGCAAGGACTTGTAGAGGCTATTAGATTCATGTGAATTATCAAGTAAGTAGTTAGCTAGTTATAAAATCACCTAGAGTGGGGTGAATAGGTGATAATGCTAATCTAAATACTAAATACGGAATTTAAAACTAATTTGCAACAACACTTAGTGCAACCAACAAGTGTAGCCGAATTTCCCATGAAGGGCTCTGGACTAACTCCTCTTGATTCCTCTGAATAAGAGTTGAGGCGCTATATGAAGCTCTCGTGGTTAGGCACAAGTGAGGCACACACAAACAATCCAAGCATATAGGGATCGGCAATAATGAAACAATGCAAGGCACAACACAAGTATATAAGATATGACAATATGAATAATACACTACACAAATAAAGAGAGAGTTGAGAGTCAATTGATCAAACGCAAACAAGAAGATGTGTTTCGAAGTTCAAGCACCGAGCTCTACGTCCCCGCCTTCACCGAGAAGGATTTCCAATCCACTAGGAGTACCAAACTCCTCTCTCAACCAATATAACCTCCACCGAGGCAATACAAATGGTCTACCGAAGACCGGAGTACCGAACTCCACCAAATTCACCTCTACCGAAGAGGGATACAAGCACAATCCACCTCTACCGAAGAGGGATACAAACACAATCTACCTCTACTGAAGAGGGATACAAATACCAACCAACTCCACCTCACCAAGAGGGAGTAAACCACAACCTCAACCTCTACCAAAGAGGGAGCACCCCACAATCCAAATCCACCTCTACCAAAGAGGGATATCCACAAAGAAAGGAGTTTACAACTTGATGGTATCTTTCAACCACAAACAATCTTTTTTCCCACAAATAAAAGATCCTAATAGAATAGGATAGGAGACATAGCTCAAGTGTGGAAAAACAAGTATTTTGATCAAAGATATTCTCTTGAGAAAACACCAAAATAGATATAGAAATTTTAGATCAAACTAATTCCCAAAACCCTAATTTCTTTGAAATAAAACAAAACACAAAAACAAATAAGATGGATCTTTTTGGCTCTTAAACACTTTTAAAAACTTGTTTTAAAAATTAGAGAATAGGAAAATTTTACTTCTCAAAAACCTTAACCAAAATCCCAAAGGAATGAGGTATTTATAGCCCCAAAACAAAACTAGCCGTTGGAGCTGAACTGGCAACTCTGGCGGCTGGCGGTCGACCGCCCGGTCGACCGCCAACGGTCATAAATCCGCGATCGACCGGTCGGTCGACCGTCAGAAAACAGAGTGCAAAACTCTCTGGCCGGTCGACCGCCCGGTCGACCGGCCTAGGAACCTGGCCAACGTGCAAAGCTCTCTGGCCGGTCGACCGCCGATCGACCGCCAGAGCCTGGCAGGCAGGGTTCTGGGTCAGAAAAACTTGTTAAAAAATATTCTAAAAATTTCCATAAATTTCTTAAAACCCACAAAAATAGTTTTATCATTCTACATAGAAATTAAACTTGTGTGAAAAATTTCAACACAAATTTCAAACATTTTGGACTATTTTTGTGTCTTATAAATTTTATCAAAAATCAAAACCTGTATTTTCCAAACTTAGGTTTTTCAATAGGAAATCTGATTATTCGAAAATTCATTCAAATACAAAAACTATTTGTGTTGGATTAAGTATCATGTTTTTGTCTTTTATTTCCAAAAATATGTTTTGTTAAAAACACAAAACACCAAACCTCATGAATAGGCATCTCAACATAAGTTTGTCTAGGAAATTAAGCTTACATGTATATAGAATATATCTAATATACACTTAAACAAAGTAAACTTGTATTGATACTATCTATTCATGAAAACCAATATCGGTTAAACCAAAAACTGAAAAACCAATATCCAAAATATGAAACGTGTGTGTATTGTGAACTTGAGCATATCAACTATCTAATCTTTACACATGGATCTAAAACACAAACTAAACTAGGATACCTAAGTCTTCTTGACGAACTCCGTCTTCAAGTCGACTCGATCCAAAACTCCGTGATCCACCGAGCTAGACTCCAACGAGTGCTATGTATGATCTTGTTGCTCGGGCTCTGGAATCACCATGTGAGAAGCTCCAAAACTCCTTTGTTGAAGCTAATCACCTTCTAATATCTTGGTTAAGGATCTGAAACTAAACATCACAAGATTATTAGTAAACATAACTACATGAGTTAATCATCATCAAAACTAGAGTGGAAGGCCTCTGGGCCAACAATCTCCCCCTTTTTGATGATGACAAAACTCATGGAGTTATATATGCATGGATTAAAGTTAAGCTTCAAAGAAGCTCCCCCTTAACTCATGTATAGAAAATAAGCAGTACGATATGGCAATGAAGCACATACATAAATAAACATGTATGTAAATATAAGGAGATAAACATGCCAATCAAATATAAAACACATAAATTCTTTTTCTCCTATTTGCAAAACAAAACATATATGCATAAACATAAATCCTGAAAACATGCATATATACCAAATACTTCTCCCCCTTTTTGTCAATCATCAACAAAAGGGTTAAAGTAAAAAACCAAAACCAACAAATTCATCTCCCCCTTTTTGTTCGAAACAAATCAATAATAAGAATTAATGCGATATACATTCATGAAGAGGAAGACGCTAAGTTAACTTCCCTACATATATGCATTACATGAAGAAAGGATGACAAGCCCTAATTCACATAACACAAAATATGCAATGCATAAGAAGAGATGTGACGCTCCCCCTACACACGTGTATCGCATAAAGAAGAGTTGTCAAGCTCCTTAATATAAGATACACTCAACATGAATCTATATGTAGAAGAGATGTTAAGCACCCCTTGCATATAGGCAATATAAATCAAAAAATTTTGGATATTTCTTATGTAAACAAAATTTTGAATTTTCTCAATAAAACAAATCAAATTTTTAGATACCAATTGAAAGTAAATAAGGCATTGATACCAATTGTGAGAAAATAAATAAAGTCTTGATACCAATTGAAAGAAATAGATCAATAGATACCAATTGAAAGTAAACAAAATCTTGATACCAATTGTGAATATTTATCATTTAGAACATATGATACCAAAATAAAATCAATTTTCAACATAAAGTGTGAGAGTAGAAATCAACGGTAAACAAAATACCAATTGAAAGATAAAAATACGAATTTTCTCCCCCTTTATGAAATACCAAATAAAACGGTGCATAAGCTTGTTTAAGATACCAATTGAAAACTAGTCAATTGAAACATAATAGTCATTTAAAAATTAAGCTTAGCATATTCAACATTTGTGCTCAACAATATAGGGATATAGTAAGCACAAATAAAACATGTATAGGTGTATGAAAAATGAGTACCAATCAAAATAGATGATACCAAATGAAAGCATACATTCACAAAAACAATATATGAGTATACAAAAATGTCAATATCGATACCAATTGAAAAGATCCAATGATACCAATTGAAACAACAATAATATCAAGTGTATACCTCATATCATCTACCACCCATTTCATGCTCAAGTTTAAAATGATTTTCACTATAAAGCATACATGTGCATGGTCTCCCAGCCAACCGCCCTTAGAAGGTAGGGGTTTTCAAAAATGGGTTTGAAAATATTGTATGAAAAACTCTACCAAAACGAAGAATATGAACTAGTTAAATGGAAAAACTTGTAAACTAGTACGAAATCCTTCAAGTAAGGAACAAAAACAAAATATTTTTCATGAAACATGAAATTCACATGATAGCCAACACTCAAGGTCAATGAAGCATAAATATGACTCATGAAAATAAAACATGAGTAAACAATAAAGGTGAGTGTTCAAATAAAATGTGAAGAACATAATCATGAAAGATAGTCAATAAGCTCATGTGAAATTCCTTTAAACATGAAAATAAGAAAAACTAAATTTTCATTTGAAACAATTTATACTTCAAGGCACATGTATGTTTTGACAAAATAAGAAATATACATACATATCCCTAAACACAATTTGAGTCCATAATAAAGATTTGCATGAAAAACAAATGACTCAAGAGGTATACATGTATATCTTAAGGTTTGGCAAAATAAACATATACATGAAGTGAAAACACATGAACATGAAAACGTGGATAAAATAGGAATACAAGTCAAATGCATGAATCATCAAAACTAGACTATACTAGCACATCTAATGGGTTCAAATAAGCGTTCAAGCACACATATAAATGATCTATTTGTAGCCCACTATATGTACAAGTATATATATCCTAGTTTTAATGAAAACTAACATTTAAACATGTAATCAAATCATGAAGCATAAAACGAGACATAAATCAACATGATAAATATAAATATGATCATTATGTAAATCCACACGCTATTAGAGTTATGATATACATAATAGATAAACAATGTGAAAACACAAAGAATGATCCATATGAACATGGGTGATCTCAAAAGCTATACATGTATGTCAATGGTCTAATAATCATGGTATTTAACATACTAATCAAAACATAAAGCATCAAAACAAAAATCATAAACATCCATATGATCATTGTGTTTATACACATGCATTAGATCTAGGACATACATATTAGTTTAAAACAAAGTGAGAACACAATGATATAAGTCCATATTAAACATGGGTATCTCAAGTAACTGACATGTATATCACTAATCTAATTAACATGGCATAATCATAATAATCAATAAACATCAAAACATGCTATAAACAATGAACATGGAAAGCATGCAAATATAAACGGGAGTTAGAGATCGATACCAAAACCGATGAGGGCACCTCTCTAGTTCTCCAAACAAAGGTGGTCCTCCCACCAAACTTCCCTTGAAAGTGATGCATCCAAATAATCCTCATGAAGCACGGAACGCATCCACCTCAAGGTACCGCAACTCTCACGTCATGCGAGAGCCCACACCTTCATCAAATACAATAGGGGTGGTCTTTGGTACCCATACTCTTTTGGGTCCATGGGGGTTAGTACCTTTTCTAACCCAAACAAATTTATTTGCTAAATTACAATCATTTATACGATCAAAACAAAATTTAGCAAGGTGACCCTTACGTCCACAATGTGTACAAGTGTATACATGAGCATACAATGTGTGATGGTTGTGACCGTGAGTAGCATGTGTATGCCGTAGAGGGTGTCATGCATAGATGGAACTTGTTTCTTTCGAAACAAAGATTCCAAACGTGTATGACTCAAAACACAATGGCTCAAGGTGGAGCCCAAACAATCCATACTCTTCTTTAGCATGAATATATCATTTTTAATTAAAGAAGAAGTGGAGCATGCAATGGGTGAACTAGGTGAAACTACCTTAGCATGGCAAACATGTGAATCTATATTATTTTGCAAAGATTCATTTTTCTTTAAACAAACATCTAAATCATTTGAAATAGAAATTATTTTGTTTTTCAAAGAATCATTCTCTTTTACTACAAAATTAACTTTTGAAGACAGTTTTTCATTTTTCTTCAAAATTATTTCACAATCATTTTTATTTTTCAAAAATTCATTTTCTTTTAGGGCAAGTTCAAGTCTAGACTTCAATGAATCCCTTTCATTAGAAATCTCAACCTTCTCTTGCAAAACCAACTCAAGTTTTGAAAACAAATCCTCTTTTTCTTTATTTAACTTACAAGTTTTCTTTTTCAAAACTTTATATTTTTCAAGGAGGTTCTCACAAACAATAGATAACTCTTCATTTAAAGCATCGGCATCCATACTATCATCTAATGAAGAGCTAGCACTATCTAGTTGAGTATCCGAATGTACCTCAAGGGAGTCATTCCCTTGGACCATATAGCATCGTTGTTCGGATTCGTCTCCACTAGATTCATCCTCCATTATGTTGGGCATTTGAAGCTCGGAGGAAGTTAACTTGTTCCACACTGCAAAGGCAGAATCAAAGTTAGAAACAAGCATAAGATAATCTTTGTTAAGCGTGCTTCTAATAGCCTCAAGGGCTTTTGTATTGGCCCCTATATGGTTGCGGTTACCAAGATAGCATTTCTTGGTAGCGGCAAGGAAAATATGCAAGCCTAGGGTTTTCAAATACAAGGACATCCTAAATTTTCACATGTCAATGTTGGAAACATCAAACATGGGAGGTGACAAGCAATCCATGAGTGTGTGCAAACAATATAAATGTGCAAATGCAAATGATAGATTAGCAAAACCAAGATCTCACTCCTAGATGGTTAAACCAAATATCAGGAGCGTAGGCTCTGATACCAATTGAAATCACCTAGGGGGTGAATAGGTGATAATGCTAATCTAAATACTAAATGCGGAATTTAAAACTAATTTGCAATAACACTTAGTGCAACCAACGAGTGTAGCCGAATTTCCCATGAAAGGCTCTGGACTAACTCCTCTTGATTCCTCTGAATAAGAGTTGAGGCTATATGAAGCTCTCGTGGTTAGGCACAAGTGAGGCACACACAAACAATCCAAGCATATAGGGATAGGCAATAATGAAACAATGCAAGGCACAACACAAGCATATAAGATATGACAATATGAATAATGCACTAATAAAGAGAGAGAGAGTTGAGAGTCAATTGATCAAACGCAAACAAGAAGATGTGTTTCGAGGTTTGAGCACCGAGCTCTACGTCCCCGCCTTTACCGAGAAGGATTTCTAATCCACTAGGAGTACCGAACTCCTCTCTCAACCAATAGAACCTCCACCGAGTCAATACAAATGGTCTACCGAAGACCGAAGTAACGAACTACACCAAATCTACCTCAGACCGAAGTACCGAACTACACCAAATCTACCTCTACCGAAGAGGGATACAAGCACAATTCACCTCTACTGAAGAGGTATACAAACACAATCCACCTCTACCAAAGAGGGATACAAATACCAACCAACTCCACCTCACCAAGTGGGAGTAAACCACAACCTCAACCTCTACCAAAGAGGGAGCACCCCACAATCCAAATCCACCTCTACCAAAGAGGGATATCCACAAAGAAAGGGGTTTACAACTTGGTGGTATCTTTCAACCACAAACAATCTCTTTTCCCACAAATAAAAGATCCTAATAGAATAGGATAGGAGATATAGCTCAAGTGTGAAAAAATAAGTGTCTTGATCAAAGAAATTCTCTTGGGAAAACACCAAAATAGATATAGAAATTTTAGATCAAACTAATTCCCAAAATCCTAATTTCTTTGAAATAAAACAAAACACTTAAAACAAATAAGATGGATCTTTTTGGCTCTTAAACACTTTTGAAAACTTGTTTTAAAAACCAGAGAATAGGGAAATTTTACTTCTCAAAAACCTTAACCAAAATCCCAAAGGAATGGGGTATTTATAGCCCCAAAATAAAACTAGCCGTTGGAGCTGAACTGGCAGCTCTGGCGGCTGGCGGTCGACCGCCCGGTCGACCGCTAACGGTCATAAATCCGCGATCGACCGGTCGGTCGACCGTCAGAAAACAGAGAGCAAAGCTCTCTGGCCGGTCGACCGCCCGGTCGACCGGCCCAGGAACCTGGCCAACGTGCACAGGTCTGTGCACGTCGGTCGACCGACCCGGTCGACCGACTCTGGGTCCGGTCGACCGGCCGGTCGATCGCCAGAGCCTGGCAGGCAGGGTTCTGGGTCAGAAAAACTTGTTAAAAAATATTCTAAAAATTCCCATAAATTTCTTAAAACCCACAAAAATAGTTTTATCATTCTACATAGAAATATAAACTTGTGTGAAAAATTTCAACACAAATTTCAAATATTTTGGACTATTTTTGTGTCTTATAAATTTTATCAAAAATCAAAACCTGTATTTTCCAAACTTAGTTTTTCAATAGGAAATCTGATTTTTCCAAAACTCATTCAAATACAAAAACTATTTGTGTTGGATTAAGTATCATGTTTTTGTCTTTTATTTCCAAAAATATGTTTTGTTAAAAACACAAAACACCAAACCTCATGAATAGGCATCTCAACATAAGTTTGTCTAGGAAATTAAGCTTACATGTATATAGAATATATCTAATATACACTTAAACAAAGTAAACTTGTATTGATACTATCTATTCATGAAAACCAATATCGGTTAAACCAAAAACTGAAAAACCAATATCCAAAATATGAAACGTGTGTGTATTGTGAACTTGAGCATATCAACTATCTAATCTTTACACATGGATCTAAAACACAAACTAAACTAGGATACCTAAGTCTTCTTGACGAACTCCGTCTTCAAGTCGACTCGATCCAAAACTCCGTGATCCACCGAGCTAGACTCCAACGAGTGCTATGTATGATCTTGTTGCTCGGGCTCTGGAATCACCATGTGAGAAACTCCAAAACTCCTTTGTTGAAGCTAATCACCTTCTAATATCTTGGTTAAGGATCTGAAACTAAACATCACAAGATTATTAGTAAACATAACTACATGAGTTAATCATCATCAAAACTAGAGTGGAAGGCCTCTGGGCCAACAAGTTAGTGTTAGTAGTTAGTCACCATGAGAGAAAATCTAGCTCAGCATCATGTAGAAGATGGAGAAGATTACATTGGAGAAGAAAGGAGACACCTTTATATAGATTGTCACCATCTATTACATCAATATCTCTCTCTCTGAATCTCTCAGCCCTACTACAAGATCTAAAAAGAAATGAAAATACAAAAGAAAAGAGAAAGAAAATCCTAATCTACAATAAAAGGAGAGAAAACCTAGCCTAATTTCCCATCTGCTTGCGTTTCAGGCCTCTAAAGGGCTATTTATAGGCAAACGAGGTCTCTAGAAGTCGAGACGGGGTCACGCGTCGAAGATCGACGCGTGGACCCACCACATTGCCGCGGAAAAGCGGCATTTGTCGTGTTTCCATGGAAAAACCAGGAAATTAAATCCCTGGTTTTGGCGAGCGTGTTTCCGTCGCTTCTAGTACCTTCTTCGTATACTTGGATTCTGGTATTTCAGATATTCGTCTGACGTGCACAAGTGTCTAGGTTCAATACATCTTCTAGAAGCTCTCTTGCTTTACCTCTAAGAAATTCGGAATTAATTACCCAAAAATGGGTTTAATTAAGCTCTTATTACTCTTGTGCCCTCCTTGTCTTGATTATCTGCAAGAGAGACCAAAATATGATTTAGACCGACATTTTATTCATAATCAGTAGGAAAATATGATATAATAATGCAAAATTGTAGACTAATCAGCCTTTTATAAAAATTCAACTCAAAGCAGAAGACTGCTTCTTTATTACAAATCCTTAACTCCTTCCATCAATGACAAGAGGAGACATTTTTTACGTACTTTGAGAGATTTAAGGATCTTTTGCTTGAGTGTCCTCACCATGAATTTGAAAAAAAATCCGTTTGATCCAAATATTGTACGATGGTTTAGACTACCCAACAAAGATGATGGTCGAGTTCTTTTGCAATTGAGCATTTACAAGTAAAACGGCCAACAATGCATGGGTATTTTTTGAAGAGGTACCAGAGAACATGTTTGAATGGGAACCTATTAGTATTGATGCTAAGCAATCCACCACCACCACAACGACCACCAACAAGGGTAGTATGCATAAAGTCAATTCTAATTTTGAGAATGATGTCAGAATGGCAGTACTAGTGCGAAGGCTTGAACCCTTAGATATGAGCAAAAGAGCACAATCTTCGGCTCCGAACCATCTAAGCCTGTGGTGCCCTTGTTTGTGTCCTCTGTGACAGTTATGACTATCTTGTAAAATAGTGCACTGGGTTACCAGTTGTCAAAGCCGAACAAGCAAATGTACTCAATATATTTTGCAAACTCAATCCAAACAACAACCAATTCAATTAAATATACAACTCAGGATGGCAGAACCATCCTAATCTTTCTTGGAAGCTATCTCAAGGACAAGGATATGGTGGAACACCACTTTTTTGAGGATCACCTCCTAATAATCAATTCTATCAAGGGAATTAATTTGTTGTCGCACCATCTATCCTCCCTATGTCCACCCAGTTAAAGAAAACCATCTTTAGAGGTCATGTTCCAACAGTTTATGTAGAGTTAGGCTCAGCCTAACAAGAACCAAGTACAAATAAATCATGCTAGTTCTCAAACAATAGCTAAGATTGAAGTTCAGTTAGGTCAGATAGCTGCATCCGTAGGAAGGAGAGAGAAAAAATAATTTTCAAGTTAGACTGTGCCAAACCCGAGAGGACAACCTATTCTTCCAAATGTTCCAAAAGGCTAATTTGAAGTTGGTAATGGCTCAACCAAAGTCCAGGCTATTCACACTTTATGGTCTGGCAAGAGGGTGGACAACCAAGTCCAAGTTTAATCTGATAATCACCCAATTCTAAAGATCTCAACAAGGAGAAAGAGAGATCCTAGAGGAGTCAACAAAGAAAGATGATAAAGTTGTTGACACTCAAGAGAAACCGTTTGTGCCCAAAGCCCCATTTTCTTAATGTCTTCAGGCCAATAATAAGAAAAATCACTGTAAGGGAATTTTAGTAGTCTTCAAAAACGTCCAAATTAATATCCCTTTTATGGATGCAATCAACCAAATGTCTTCTTATGACAAATTTCTAAAAGACCTCACCACTGTCAAGAGAAAAACCTCTGCTCCTCGTGAAGCAATATTTGCTGCACAAGCAAACCATTGCTCTAAAATATAAGGATCCTGGGAGCCTAACAATCTCAGTTAGGATAGAAGACATGATAATGGATCAGTATTTGTTAGACCTAGGAGCAAGTGTAAATTTTTTAGCCTATTCTATGTACAAACAACGAGGTTTGGGGGAGTTACAACTCACTAACCTTATCTTACTTTTAGCGGATAGGTCTGTTAAGATCCCCAAGGGAATTTTTCAAGATATCATTTTGACGATCGATGAATTTTATTTTTCTGCATAATTTGTTGTCTTAGACACTGAACCATAGGTTGTGCTTGCATTAACGTCTCTGAGTGGGGGACACTCCCACAACGGAACATACAAGCATCTGGAGTGGATTGGTTATCTAGATTTGGATTTGTTGCAATTCTCTTCAAGAATATAAACACAGAAATGTAACGGTGAATCTTGTAATATTCATTAGATGTAACATAATTGTAATGAACAATGATAAGAATAAAATTGAGTTATGTTTGGTATTACTTGGCTTAATTTACCATTGGTTTTTTGGAATATTCTTCTCCGGGACACTGATTTCCTATCTCTAGCATGGTTGGGTAGGGAATGTTGATGAGTTTTCACATTGTTTCTGAGCGGGGATAATCCCATCACGATACCTGCAAACTTGGTAGGGCTCTGAGAGGAAAAAAATCCTGCAGCAGAGTAGGAGAATTCGAGTGGGGGACACTTCTACAGCGGAGAATTTTGACTGCCCTTAGGCTAATCGAGAGGGGGCCCGGAGGTTGGTGCTTGCATTGACGCCTCCGAGGGGGGACGCTCCCATTTTAGGACATACCAGCATCAGGGACTGATGGGGGACACTCCCATCAGCGGGTAGGACTCTGAGCAAGGGACACTCCCATAACGGAGGGTTTTGACTGCCCATAGGCAAATCGAGAGGGAGTTCATAGGCGAGTGCTTGCGTTCCTACCTTTGGATGGGGAACACTTCCACTTCGGGACGTATAAGAGTTAAAGACTGATGAGAGACACTCCAACAGTGGGGCAGGGAATCCGAGCGGGGGACACTCCCACAGCGGAGGGTTTCGACTGCCTATAGGCTAATCGAGTGGAAGCTCGTAGGCTGGTGCTTGCATTACCGCCTCCGAGTTGGGGACACTCCCACTTCGAGATGTACAAGCATTAGGAACTGATGGGGGACACTCCCATCAGTGGGGTGGCACGAAAATAATTAGGAGAAAAATGCATTTTTATTTCATGATATAAAGTAAAATACATGAGCTTAAAAGGAAATACAGAGGGTGTATAGTTGAAGTACTTCCCTGACCTTGTTGAAGGAATTAGGTCACTTAATCGCTTTGTACTGGGTGATTGCATGTTACGGTTGGGTAGAAGGCGGAGCGCTTGGTTATCCGGCACTAGTGGCTGCTCCAGATATAAGAACATACTCTTTAAGGAAGCCTTGGCAAACAAATTCTTACAGGTACCACCAGAGACTTTTGCAACGGATGATCGTGTTTTTCTTGCTTTCGTGGAAAGAACAATACTTTTTCGCTCTGGGGAGTGTAGGGTTGTGTCGGATGGGCTTGGGCTTCGGGCATCTTACCCATGGCTGGTTCTTGATGGCATTGAAGACTTCACTGATGGGGAGCCTCAGTTGGGTGAAGTGTTGTTCCGCTCTGAAGTCTCGGAGTGAATTCAGAGAGAGAATCAAGAACACTTGCTTCTTGATGGCGGGTTGCCCCCGATTCTTATTGTTGGCATGGGTCGGAGTCTCACACTACGAGTTCATCTTCTCTCCATCATTGTCGCATTTGATAGAGTGGTTGACTGAAGTCTTCATGGCTCCCTCCAATTAAATATAAGGCTGGGCCTGGGATAGGACTTCACTAATCCGTGTGACATCATGCTTCAGCAGGTTCTTGTACAATGAGTTAGAGATCTGCAAACAGCTGATGAATGTGAGTGTAAATACATGCTAACCGCAATTGAAAATTTTGGCAAGATGGCTCTAGAAGTAGCCGACACACTTGAGGCTGTCACCCTGCCTCATCCTGACAGAGAAGAGATGATGGTTGTTCTTTTTGGCTTCTCAGCGGGAGGCATATTGGGTGAGAAATGCCTCAGTGACTTCCTCAAAGTTGCAGAGAGAATGCGGTGACAGGGAGTAGAACCAATTCAAAGCCACACTTTCAGGCTGGACAAAAAGGTTAGGCACATGAGCTGATCATTCTAGAAATAGATCACCATCTTGTCCCGGAAATACCTGATGTGTTGAACATGGTCGCTCACTTCGGACTAGTGGGCAAATGTTGGAGTTAAGAACTTCCTCAGGAACTCACATTCCGGGATCTCTTTAGAGAGAGGAGAGTCAGAGACATTGGCAACTGAAAGTGTTGATCGGCTCTTTAGCTGCAGCTTAGCCTCCTCGATCCGTCTTTGGATTAACTCGTTGAGGACTCAGATGTCAGGAGATCCTCGATTTCAGGATCACTTTTCGACAGCGTCTATGTCTAGGTGTTCTGGAGAGCAGCGATTTGGGTCTGGAGTTGTTCGTTGAGTTGCCTAAATGTCTCATGTTCACAGATGACATTCTCGCGGTCGAAAACCACATGCTCTCGATCGCGGTCTAAATGGGGTTGTTGTACCTTCATATCGGTGATCATTTGAAGGATCCGGCCTTCGTATAGTGGCTTCATTAGACGCTGGCAGTGATTAGCATAGTTTTATGCCATTTTATACTCTTATTTTTCTATCATTTGGATATAAATAATGCTACTCGGGTATTTTTAGGGGTTGCTTGCAGACATAACTGTTAGGAGGAGAAAGAACATAAATTGCGCACTTTGGAGATATAAGACAGGCTAAAAGGAGCTTCAAAGCAAAATAGAGGGGTTGTCATTGTCGGGACTACTCTACTACACCCGAAGTCCACATCCAAAGAAATCCACATGCAATGCAAAGGAATTTGAGCCTAGTTTGGGCTAAAATGTAACTTTGAAAAGTCCAGAGGCTTAAACTCAAAAGTGGACAGAAATTCAAAGTGCAAAATTTATTTTTTCATTTTTCGTGTAATTTTGTAATCGTTAAAGACCGATTTATAAAAAGGTCCAAATCTAGCCTATAAAAGGAGACTTCTGCCTAGGATTTTGGGCCACCTCATTTTTTGCGCACTATCTCATTTTCAGCATTTTTATAAAAAATATATACTTTTAAATTCTTGCAGGGTTTTTCACTCTGTTGTTAATTATAAAGCAATTTTCCGCATTAATCATCCTGCAATTATTAGATTTGTGCTGCTCGTTCTTGTTTTCTTATGAAAGGTTGTGACATAATGTGCTTCCATGCGGTTTCAATCCTCGTGGAGAGTGCAATTGTAGAAAGCGTTCAACGTAACCAAGCGGCAGGGCCACGCGTCCTCTCATCGTCATGTAGCATAAGGGAGAGCAGGGCATGTGTGATTAGTCTCTAAAATTGCATATTTTATATCACATCTTCACATTTATTTTATATAAAAATATTGGTAATAATAGTTTTTTTTATGTGTTCCTAACTCCATAGTGCGGAATGAAGAAGAAGCCCAAAAATCCCATTTGTTTGGTGATTTTTAGCCTAAATATAGCCATTGACTTTAGAAGCTAGATCTGCCAAAACATGGTACAGGTATCCAGAAGCCAGCAGGGGACAAGCCAGCAGACCGCAGCAGGCGCTGCGCGGCGCCAGTATTGCCGCGAAAACACGGCTTTTGCCGCATTTCTGCGGCAGTACTATGGAGTCACGCGTCGTCAACGACGCGTGGCCCCATATGCTTCCCCTGGTGCCTCCCTTTGCCTATAAATACCCAGTATTGAGCAGATTTCTGGAGAGGAAGGTTTTTAGTGTAGTTTTCTCTCTTTAGTGTAGGTTACTTCTTCTTTTCTTCTTTTATATTTTCATTTTTGTAAATCATGTAATAAGGTAGAGAGTGATTCTTAGGATGAAAGTTAAAGTGTTTGTAATGGAGGGTGACGCTCTATGAAAGGTTCTCTCTTTATTTCTACTTGTTTTCTTCTCTCTAACTCTTTACATGCTTAGCTTTTTTATCTCTCATGGCACCTAACCACCAACCACTAACTTCTAACTCCTTACTTGATAATTCACATGAATCTAATAACCTCTACTTGGCCTTGCTCTTGCAAGAGCCATTGATGACTCATGATGATGGATTCTAACACTCTAACATCTAACTCTCTAATAAGCTAGCATACTTTATTCTATGCTTGCTCTAGTTTAGTTTTGATGGTTTAAGTATAGCTTGCTCTTATTTGTTGAGTTTGGATGTGAAAGTGATCTTATGGGCATGCTTCAAAAAGTTCTTGAACCAAGGACTATTATCACACCCCGCTTCACAAAATACGTGGGAACGGAGTCGCGACGAAAGCCGGTGACGTATATACGCGAGGAAAATACCCCACGCATATATGCTAAGCCTAAAGTAACCTGAACAAGCTGTACAATTACTATGGTAAATCAACATCACTGGAATGTCATATATAAACATCCACACATGATAACAAATAAATAAAGAAATAGGACAAGCATGAGTCCAATGCATAGAATCATGAAACAATACAATAAAGAAGAGATAGAAAATACCAAGAAAAAATGATCGAGTAAGAGAAAACTCTGGCTCCTCAATATGCCTGTGATCCTCTCCCAATACCTGATCAATAACATAAAATATTCAGTATCTGAACGTGTGAATCCAGGGTCGTCAAGAAACCTAATGAGTATGTAAGAAAAAGAGGAAGTACTCGTGTATATAAACAATGTGTAAGTAATGATAAACAGTACTAGAAAAAGACATATATAACATATAAAACATGAACATAAAGCAATAAAGTCAGTCAATACAGAAATCAAATGTCAAATTAGGTTAGGTGTCTATCACAGTCTATAAATATATCATGTGGGAAGAATAAATCATGCTAGGGTCCAATGTACAATTGGTGTCTATTATAACATGTATATATCCATGTTCAGTCTATAATGTCAATGTAGGATTTCAGTTTTGTCATCAATTATGTCAACGAACACCAATTGTCATATCTAATAGACGCATCCCATACTACGCCTACTACACATGTCAATCAGGGTCCTAATTATTAAAACTGATTGGTTGGAGACGATGTCCATGCTTTAGGTGGGTCCCGTACATACCCGAGATCGCGGCCCAGATGCCTGGCACAAAACCAGGCCCTACCACTAGGTAGTTGCAACAGTAACAGTACTCACAGTATCACTGTGGAACAATACTCACAGTAACACTGTGGAAAAATAAACAGATGAGATGTCAGTCATCCCCGGAACCTTGCAGTGGAACAAAAAACAGATGGGATGTCAGTCATCCCCCGGAACCCTGCAGTGGAACCGTAAGTCGGCTACGCAATCTGTAACCTAGGTCCACCCAAAATACAAACGTTATCTCCTCCATTAATTTCCCCAAACCCGGTGTAAGTCGTCTATTTACATTATTATATAATTTAGTTAAATCAGTCAATACCCATGTTAATTAGAATACTGGGACAATGTGATGATAGTAACGGTACAGTGTAACAGTCAACAGAAATTGTATACACGGTGAACGGTAATCAGGACAGTAAACAGTAATAGTAACTGTGTATACGATGAATAGATCTGTACAAGGTATTACGATCAAGCAATACTTTCCCAATAACATTCAATAACATGAATTACACTTATATAACATGCCGTGAACTGTTTAGTCAATATACAGTCATCTAGAATCCATCAAAGTCTCATCCATCGATACTACATCTGTAACTGATCCATCCACTCATAATCTCAACGGAGTCATCGGGAACATACATATCATGTCCATGAAAGAGTAATAGATATGGTAAATGACCAATCCAATAAGCAAGTAATTATTTCTCTCACTGCAGTCAATCCACTCTAATCCTCTAAGTTACCAATAAGTGAGGTCAATAACTGCTACACACTTTGAAGTACAAGGTCACCGATACCAACAAAATCAATCCCACAATAACTCGATCTCTATAACTGAATAAAATCAAGAACCAATCCTGAGAAGTAGTCTATTGATTATCCTCGAGATCAACTTAATATAAAAGATACCTAATTATAAATAAGGAGTAGAACACCCTCGAATAACATGTGATTTAAAGTAGTCTACAACTGATACTCAGCGTCAAAAGATCATTGATACAGTATAATCAAGGGTAAAGTCGTACTCATAACTATAATTCTAGCTAAATCAATCTCATCAGAATATTGATCAAGATCCCGTAAAAGAGTGTAAATCTCTACTTAACTCCAACTCGGAATAAGTTCATGTAAAAATTCATACACCAAGAAAACCCGTCTCTTAAATAAGTAACATCACATACAATCCACTCTCAAAACACAAAATGAATCCCTATCTTATTTATTCCAAATACAGGTCTGGTAAATATCTCACATAAGGTATACACCCAATCCAAACCACTCATACTCAAGATCAACAGAAAGTCATACTAATTTTTATCATGACTACACATGAAGTAATAGATCTCTAATGTCTCAGTATCAAAATATAAAGCTCACATATATATTAACATCAAGATTACCTCTAACCAATTGTCTGTGATACCTCTAAACTCTAATGAGGTATAAAAAATCCATGTCTGATAGTCCAACATAAAAATAGATCAATATGCTATTTGACCTCAAACATGAGCTAGTCTAGTAAATCAATAGATTAAATTGAGAAACAGTCTAGGATAAAACACAACTAGTCCTGAACCCGTAAAGGCAACCAACCATCACATGAAATGATGCTACTAAGTGCCCATATAACTAGATACATAAGGTGTACAATCACTGATGTCATATGAAATGGTACGGATAATCATACTGGTAAAATATATCATATAATCATATGAAATGATATGAATAGATACATGAACACTACTGGCAACAGCAAATAAGGAAAAGGCATAAGAACAAATACTCACATAAAATGACGCGGTTTTAGAACCGAATCACTGTCTGGTATTTACTGCACGAACTGGTACTGACCTATGGAGCATCCCATGGATCGGTCTTCGAATCGCCATAGTATCGGGTCCAGAATAGGTACAAATCTGAATCTCCTATTACCGAGTTCGGATCGTCCGAGCAAGTCTGAAATGCTGCAACACCTAACCCAACCCATGAACTCACACGAACATATACCAGTACATACACACACACACTACATACATACGCGTGCACACATGCATACACACACATACGTGTACATTAAAAAATATATAATATACACCTACATACATATTATATACACATACCCGTACTTACCCAAACACACATGCACTCACTCACGCACACACATCTGCACATAAACATGCACATTAATTAAGCACACCTATACACCCACATGCATTATATTTACACACATATACCTATTACAAACAACCATGCATACACTTAACACACACAAATATTCACCAACACACTTACACATTTAATAAACACCCAACACTAAATTCACAGAGAGAGTGAGAGAGAGGATCAATCACGCATGCACACACGCCGAGCACATATAGAGAAAAAGGGAGAAGATAGAGGACTTACGCCATGGTAGGCTGTCAAGCTCGGCCACGAAAAAGAGGAGGAAGCCAGGGATCTTGTGGGGGTGTTGCGACTCGTCGGAGATGATGACACACGACCATGGGGGCACGGCTGCAAGGCGGAGGCCGTGGTTCATCGCCAGCAGAACACGTCAAAGAGGACGACGTGAATGAGCAGTGATCGTGGCAGAGGGCAAGCAGCACCAAGGGTTGCAAGGTGGAGGTAGCACGACGGCGGGGACTCGTGGTGGCAGCGGAGATGGAGAAGAGAAGGGTATGTTCGGTGGTTGTCGCGGAGGAGGAGCAAGTGATAGGGGCTCACGGCCATGGAGGAGAAGCCTCTCGGCCTCGATGATGGAGCACAGGTGGAGGCATGGTGGCGCGGCAAGGGAACTGCTGCGCGCTGGTAGAGTGCTCCAGCGGGTGTGTTGGTCCCGAAATGATACCAATTGTAGGATCTAAAATTTATATCAACACAACACTAGAACAAAGATATTAGCGTTAAGTATAAAGAACTTGCAAGTAAGGAAATAAATCACAGAAAGTAAATCAAACACAAACACAAGTGATTTATCCTAGTTCGGTCCTCTTGACCTACATCCAGTCCCCAAGCCACATGCTTGACATTTTCCTTTAACCTTTGATTTTGTACACCCAAAATCAACACTTTGTATACCACTTGAAAAATCCCCGTTGCCAAATGTATACAACTCTTCTTACAATCAAGAAGATCACAACACCTTGTACAACCTCTCTTCAACCCGAAGACGCTCTTATACAATCTTTCTCTTTGAGTGAATACAATCAATCCTATAAGCCTTGAATCTGTATGTGATCGTGAACAAGGGCTCTTATAGGTGGACTCTTAGAAATCTTCACTAAAGAATTAGAATTTGAGTGAAGAAATGAAAGTGAAAACAGTTTTCTGAAAAATAGATGTTTGAACAGAGTTTTTGGGCAGAAAATTATTGATTTGAATTGGTGTATTTAGCCTAAGATAACATCCCTATTTACACCTGAAATTTATAGTTAGTTAGGGTAGTTATCAGGACAAATTTGAATATTGAAACGTTGGATAAAACACCAAAAATCAGAAACTGTCCAATGTTAGAAACTGTCATTAGTCGACTTGAGTCCATGGGTTAGTCGACTAGAAGAATAATTTTTGCCTATATTAGTCGACTAATAAAGAGGGCAAGTCGACTAGGGAAAGACTGATACAAAGGCATGTTTCTGAAAACTAAACTTAGTCGACCAGTGGAAAGTATAAGTCGACTAGGTCATATATTAGACTATAAGAACTAATAAGTCGACTAATTGTGCATACAGATCAAAAACAGAAAGTTGGTATGCATCTTAGGCAAAGGCTAAGTCGACTATAATAAGAAGTTAGTCGACTATAGCTGTTATAAGTCGACTAATTAAATGTACAAGTCGACTATAAGGGCTTATGATGTGTGTGTATGTGTGTTCAAAATTTTTAACATTCTAATAAATATTACAAAACACATCCATAGCCATAATCCTTGGGAAGTCTTGAGCATGTAGGAGCATGTAGAACTCTTGTATAAGCTTGTGAGATAGAGCTCCAATGAAATGGCTTCACAAATGTATCATCAAAATCAAGTTCCAACATTCTCCCCCTTTTAATGATGACACTTTGTGTGCATGAAAAACTCCCCTTGCAGAGAATATGTTATATGTTCTCCCCCTACATAGAACAGGTTATAACAGATATAGAAAATATGTGTTCTCCTCCTATAACAAATATATCATAACACACACACACACATATATGATAAATGTTTGAAATATTTTTCGATCAAACTTTTTATATGGTACCTAAAAGATAAACATTAGAATGGTACCAATCATTATAAGATCAAAGCATTAACCTTTAGGAGTCCAAACCCAATTTGAATTTAGTTTTCATATGTTAGTATACACATAATTGCATGAATTACATATATCATGTATGTATGATGCAATATAAGTGTTTTTATCAAAAATACTTAAGTTTTGAGGAATCCATATGTACTTGTTCTTAATTCTTTTTGAAATAATATCAGTATTTCTTTTCACAAAAGAATTATATAGATTACTAATATGTGTAGATTTTTCACTCTGATTTAAGAATCCAAGACCATAATGATTATGTGACATTTTTTGAGATGATAGCAAATCATTTAACTTTCGTTTTCCTTAATTAAATTTAGTCACATTTTTCAAAATTTCTTCATACTTCATTTTGAAAATTAACATGTCTTTATCTAAAACAGAAATTCTTTCATTTAAAGACATAGTTTCTCTTTTCAATAAAACATTATTTTGTAATAAATTCCCATTATCCTTTTTTCAATGATGATATAACTTTTTCAAAAATTTATAGAAGAAATTTGAGAAACATAACATGAATTTTCTATGATAAGTTTTTCATTTTTCCTTGACAAAATTTCATTCTTTATCTTTTCATTCTTTAGATCATTGTACAATTCATGAAATGTATCTAAAAGTTCAGTATATTGTACCTCATCTTCTTCTTGAGCCATAAAGCATATGTTGGCATGTTCAGTGGTTTCTTCTTCGTCAGAGGAAGAGGAATCACTATTTTCCCATGATGTTTGATGGTCTTTCTTCTTTTTAAACTTTTTGCTCTTAAATTTACCTTTGTTTTTGAGCAATGGGCAATGCTTCTTTATATGACCTATTTTATTACAATTAAAATATTTAAACTTACCTTACTTAAAGAACTTTCTGAATTTTCTTGAGAGCATTGCCATCTCCTCTTCATCATCATCTGAATTGTCTGTATCTGAGGATGCATGGAAGGCAAGTTCTTTCTTCTTTGAGAAATGTTGTTGATTATCTTCTAGTTGTACTTCATATACCATTAAATTACCAATAAAGTTTTTTAATGACATAGTGGAGAGATCATTTGCTCCTTCGATTGCAGTTGTCTTCTTCTCCCAATCTGATGTGAGTGCACAAAGGATCTTGCAAATTTTTTTGACTTGGGTGTATTCCTTTCCAAGGGATGCTAAGAAATTTATTATGTCGGTGAACCTTGTAACCATTTCTGAGATGGTTTTACTCTCCTTCATTTTGAAAAGTTCAAACCTGTGGATAAGAATAGAAATTTTAGATTTTTTAACCTTATTTGTGCCTTCATGTGTTACCTATAGAGTGTGCCATATTTGATTTGCAGATGTCGTTGTTGACACACGATTGAATTCTTCTTTGGTTAAGGCACAGAATAATGTATTCATCGCTTTGGCATCAAGACTCGCATCCTTCTTTCGATCATCACTCCAAGTGGTGTAGTTGGTTGTCGGCTTGGTGTACGGTGCTTCTACTATGTTCCAAAGTTCATAGTTGAGCGATTGCAAGTAAATCTTCATTCTACACTTTCAATAGTTGTAGTTGGATCCATCAAATAGCGGTAGACGCTGTGTAGAATGTCCTTTTTTGAATTGTGATGAAGGAAACTCCGTTGCCATCCTTGTAGGGTGTAGATCGGGTATGCAGGGCTCTGATAGAGTCTGTCGGGCTGGGCTCTGATGCCAATTGTTGGTCCTGAAATGATACCAATTGTAAGATCTAAAATATACATCAACACAACACTAGAACAAAGATATTAGCATTAAATATAAAGAACTTGCAAGTAAGGAAATAAATCATAGAAAGTAAATCAAACGCAAACACAAATGATTTATCCTGATTCGGTCCTCTTGACCTACATCCAGTCCCCAAGCCACCCGCTTGAGATTTTACTTTAACCTTTGATTTTGTACACCCAAAATCAACACCTTGTATACCACTTGACAAATCTCCTTTGCCAAATGTATACAACTCTTCTTACAACCAAGAAGACCACAATACTTTGTACAATCTCTCTTCAACCCGAAGATGCTCTTGTACAATCTTTCTCTTTGAGTGAATACAATCAATCCTATAAGCCTTGAATCTATATGTGATCGTGAACAAGGGCTCTTATAGGTAGACTCTCAGAAATCTTCACTAAAGGATTAAAATTTGAGTGAAGAAATGAAATGAAAATAGTTTTTTAAAAAACAGATTTTTGAACAGAGTTTTTGAGCAGAAAACTATTGATTTCAATTGGTGTATTTAGCCTAGGACAACATCCCTATTTATAACTGAAATCTATAGTCAGTTAGGGTAGTTATCACGATAAATTTGAATATGGAAACGTTAGATAAAACACCAAAAATCAGAAACTATCCAACAGTCAGAAACTGTCATTAGTCGACTTGAGTCTATGGATTAGTCAACTAGACGAACAATTTTTGCTAATATTAGTCGACTAATAAAGGAGGCAAGTCGACTAGAGAAAGACTGATACAAAAGACATATTTCTGGAAACTGAACTTAGTCGACCAGTGGAAAGTATAAGTCGACTAGGTCATATATTTAGTCGACTATAAGAACTAATAAGTCTACTAATTGTGCATACAGATCAGAAACAGAAAATTGGTATGCAACTTAGGCAAAGGCTAAGTCGACTATAATAAGGAGTTAGTCAACTATAGCTGTTATAAGTCGACTAATCAAATGTATAAGTCGACTACAAGGGCTTATGATGTGTGTGTGTGTGTTCAAGACTTTTAATATTCTAATAAATATTACAAAACCCATCCATAACCATAATCTTTGGGAAGTCTTGAGCATGTAGGAGCATGTAGAACTCTTGTATAAGCTTGAGAAATAGAGGTCCAATGAAATGACTTAACAAATGTATCTTCAAAATCAAGTTCCAATAGGGTATGGCTGTGGCAGAGAAGTGTTTGGGACGAATTCGACCATGGTGGAGATGGCCAATGGAGGGTGGTGCAAAGAGGTTGCTGCGATGGTGTGGTGATGGTTGAGTACGGTGGCGAGGTCGCGACGACCCGACGGGGTTGAGGAAGGAGGAAAAGAAAATAGGGTGGTGGTGCCACGACTGATGCGTGAGGATCCCAGGCTTGGGGAGTGGTGCGCTGCCTCGCACTACAAGGGGGAGGGATGGGGTGCTCGGCCTGGATGCGCAGGATGGGAGTTAGGGGGGTCTTGGCAGTAGGGCAAGGGTGCGTGCCGTGGACGGGCATGGCCACGGCAATGGCCAAGGGGGTAGCTGTGCGGTGGGGGTTGGTGCATGGAGGCGGCTGGGGTTTGGGAGAGAAATGGAGATGGAGAATTAGGTTTTTGGTTTAGGGTTAATATTAGGTTTATATAGAAGGGTTATAGGGTTTAGACTTATTGGGTTGTTGGGTATATGGGTATGCTAATGGGTATGAGTTTAAAGGGTATGGGTTAATGGGTAAAGGGTAAAGAGAATGGGTCATGCGTTGGATTGGGCTTACATAAAAAGAAGGAAAAATGAACTAAAGAAAGAAAGAGAAAATAAGCTTTTGGCAAAATGGAGAATATGAAGATTTGGGCATGGGCTTAATTTAATTTAGGGTATGGAACAAAAAGGAAATGAGAATATGGATGGAATCATGGGCTTGGGTTTGGGCTTGGAAATCAATAATAGTAACAACAATAGTTATAATAATTCTAAGTTAATAATAATAATTAGCCATAATAACAATAATAATTAAAATAAGGATAACAATAGTAATAATGATAATAATAACAATATAATAATATTAACAACACTAACAAATAATGATAACAAGTAATAATGCTAATAATAATCATAAAAAATATTTAATTTCTTAATACCAATATATGAATAGATATGAACAAAATATTAGTTATTAACAATAATGATTATAAATCAAACTTGCACTAAGATAGAATGATGAGTTTACTTAATTAAATTAATGATAATAAAATAACAAGTAGATCCAAATAAACATTTTTTAATTAAAAATGTTTTAATACAGTATTATTAAATAGGGGTTATTACATTCTACCCACCTTATAAAAATTTCGTCCTTGAAATTTCAATAAAATAGGGAATAGCAAAAATCAAGTTAAAGGAGAAGATAAAGCTTCCACGCTGCTTATCACTGCATCATGGGTCTACCACGCTTCCGCTGCGCACTCTGATCTCTGTTACTAGCTTCAACATAGAGTGATCAAACTCAGGAGGGGAAATAAGAGAAGTGAAATCGGGAAGAAGAATAAGAATCAAGATGGAATTCAGATTACTTTAGAAAAAAGTTGAAAATTAGTGATACCAACAGATCAAAGGGATAGATATTCAAAGGGTGGACGATCAATTCTCAAGTGGACTCAATATCATCATGTGAATAGTATATATATATATATATATATATATATATATATATATATATATATATATATATATATTGCAGTGTAAATATAACTGTCTCAGATTACATGTATGAACTAGGTTCTTTTTTTGTCGAATCTGGCTCTGATACCAAGAAAATCTGTCTCTTAAATAAGTAACATCACATACAATTTACTCTCAAAACACAAAATTAATTCCCATCTTATTTATTCCAAATACAGGTCTGATAAATAACTTACATAAGGTATACACCCAATCCAAACCACTCATACTCAAGATCAACTGAAAGTCATACTAATCTTTATCACGACTACACATGAAGTAATAGATCTCAAATGTCTCAGTATCAAAATACGAAGCCCACATATATATTAACAACAAGATTACCTCTACCCAATTGTCTGTGATCCTCTAAACTCTAATGAGGTATAAAAAATCCACGTCGGATAGTCCAATATAAAAAATAGATCAATATACTATTTGACCTCAAACACGAGCTAGTCCAGTAAATTAATAGATTAAATTGAGTAATAATCTAGGATAAAATACAACTAGTCCTGAACCCGTAGAGGCAACCAACCATCACATGAAATGACTCTAATAAGTGCTCATTCAACTAGATACATAAGGTGTACAATCACTGATGTCATATGAAATGGAACGGGTAATCATACTGGTAAAATATGTCATATAATTACATGAAATGATATGAATAAATATATAAACACTACTAGCAATAGCAAATAAGGAAAAGACATGAGAACAAACACTCATATAAAATGACGCGGGTTTTAAAAATCGAATCTCCATCAGGTTATCACTGCTCGAACCAGTACTGATCTACGGATCATCCCATGAATCGGTCTTCGAATTGCCATGGTATCGGGTCCAAAATGGGCACAAATTCGAATCTCCCGTTACCGAATTCGAATCATTCGAGCGAGTTTGAAACGCTACAACACATAACCCAACCCATGAACTCTCGCGAACATATACCAGTACATATACACATACTACATACATGTGCGTACACACATGCATACACACACATACGCGTACATTAAAAATATATAATATACACCTACATACATATTATATACACATAACCATACTTACCCAAACACACACATGCACTCAATCAGGCATACACATAAACATGCACATTAATTAAGCACACCTACACACCCACATGCATTATATTTACACACATATACCTATTACAAACAACCATGCATACACTTAACACACACAAATATTCACCAACACACTTACACATTTACATAACACCCAACACTAAATTCACAGAGAGAGTAAGAGAGACGATCATTCACGCTTGCACACACGCCGAGCACACATAGAGAGAAAGGGAGAAGATAAAGGACTTACGCCATGCGTGTACTGTCAAGCTCGGCCACGAAGAAGAGGAGGAAGCAAGGGATCTTGTGGGGGTGTTGCGACTCGCCGAAGATGATGACACACGGCTACGGGGGCACGACTGCAAGGTGGAGGCCATGGTTCATCGCTGGCAGAACACGTGAAAGAGGACGGCGTGTATGAGCAGTGATCGTGGCGGAGGGCAAGAGGCGTCGGGGGTTGCAAGGTGGAGGAATTGGCAGAGATAGCACGACGGCGGGGACTCGTGGTGGTAGTAGAAATGGAGAAGAGAAGGGTGTGTTCGGAGGTTGTCACGGAGGAGGAGCAAGTGACAGGGGCTCACAGCCATAGAGGAGAAGCCTCTCGGCCTAGACGACGGAACGGAGGTGGAGGCATGGTGGCGCGGCAAGGGACTGCTGCGCGCTGGTGGAGTGCTCCGGTGGGTATTGTTGGCCCAAAGGCCCGCCACTCTAGTTTTGATGATGATTAACTCATGTAGTTATAGTTTAATAATTATCTTGTGTTTATGTAGTTTCAAGATCTTAGTAGGTGTTTAGCTTAAACAAAGGAGTTTTGGAAGCAAACACATGTTGATTCAAGAGCTCGCGCATAAGGATCGCATCTAGCACTCGGTTGGAGTCAAGCTCTTTGGATCGTGTTTGGATCGAGTCAACTTTGAAAAGAAGTCCTATAAGAAGACTTAGGTTTGTGTTAAGTTTAGTTTAGATCTTGTGTAAAGATAGATAGCGTTGATATGCTCAAGTTCACACATACACACACGAGTTCAATATGTTTTGGTTTTCATATATATGGTTTTCATGGATAGGAAGAATCAAAACAAGTTTACATGGCTTAATGTATATTAGATTTGATATATATACATCTATACTTCATTTATTTAAAAAACTTATTTTGATGATCATATTCATGTGTTTAGAGTTTTGTAATTAACAAAACCTATTTTGGGTTTTATGTCAAAAACATAGATATATTTTTGACATGTGTATTGGATTCTATTTATACACAATAAGCTTCAAATTTGTTTCAATATCTTGTTTTTGTATTTATGCAAGTTTTGGCGAAAACGATTTTTTATTTCAAAATTCAAGTTTTAAAAAATATGGTTTTCAGTTTAAAGCCTAATTTCAATATCACAAAAATGGTTCAAATAGTTTGTAATATGTGTTGAATTTTTGCCACACATATTTGTTCTTCAAAAATCTCACAAGAACTTATTTTTTGGAATTTATAAGATTTTATGAGATTTTATAGAAGTTAAAATGTCTAAGTTTTAAGTCTATATTTATCAGCCAGACTTAGCCGGCGGTCGACCGGACGGTTAACCGGACCAGTGGTTGGTCGATCGGACCGGTCGACCGATGTGCATGAGGACGTGCATAGACCCAGCCTACAATATCGGTCGACCGACTGTAAGCACCCAACTCTCGGGTGCTTTCGGTCGACCGGGCGGTCAACCGACAGGCTTGGCATGGCCGACCGGGTGGTCGACCGGAGGCACAATGGTCAAAAATATGACCGTTGGACGGTCGACCGGCCAGTCGACTGGAAGGGCAATTCTGCCTTTCCAGGCTACCAATGAATCTATTTTTTGAGAGGCTATAAATTGCCATCTCTTGGGCTGTTTTTAACAAGATTTTTAGAGAGCTATTTTCCCATCTTTACAAGTGTTTTGCAGCAAAGTTTTAAAGAGTTTTTGGACTAAAAGATTTATCTTTTATTTGTTTTCAAGGGTTGGAAAAATCAAAAGGAAAATCGAATATTTGGGAAATTGTTTTTGGATCTTCATTCTTATCTCTGTCTAGTATTTTTTTCAAGTATTTATCTTTGTGATTTATTTTCCAAACACCTAGTTTTCTCACACTTGAGCTATCATATCTATCCTATCTATAGGATCTTGTTTTTGGTGAGAAAAATTGTTTGTGGTCTATTGTGATCAGCAAGTGTTGTAATCTCTTTGCAATGGGTTTGTAATCATCCCTCTTGTGTAGAGGTGATTGAGATTGTGGTTTGGGTTGTGCCTTGTCCCTCTTGTGTAGTGGTGATTGTGGTGGAGTTGGCTTTGTGCCTTTATCCCTCTTTGTGTAGAGGTGATTATTGTTTTGGCTTTGTGCCTTGCGTCTTGAGTAGAGATGGTTGTATTTGAGAGTGGAGTTGTGTACTTCAAGTGTAGAGTTATAATTCCTCGGTGGAGGTTCCCTGTGTGGGAGGTCTTGTGTGGGCATAGTGAAAATCCTTCTGTGTGATGGCGGGGACATAGAGCAGTGGCCGAATCTCAAAACATATCTTGGTGTTTGCGTTTGATCCACTATCTCTAAACCCTATCTCTCTTATATCTTGCATTGCTTTATATTATTCATATCCATTATATGCTTGGTATTTTTTATGTGCCCATACTTGTGTTGAACTAAGAGAGCTTCATATAACACCTCAACTATTATTTAGAGGAATCAAGAGGGGTTAGTCCAGAGCCCTTCACCGGAATTTAGCTACCCTTTTTGGTTACACATAGTGTGTTGTAATTAGCTTTTTAATTTCTCATCATTCGTCATTAGATTAGCTAATACATCTATTCACCCCCTCTAGGTGTATTTTCAGGTGTGGCGGTGGCAGAGAAGTATTTGGGGTGGATTCTGCCATGGTAGAGATGGCCAACGGAGGGTGGTGCAAGGAGGTTGCCACAACGTGGTGATGGTTGAGTTCGGCAGCGAGGTCATGGAAGCCCGACGGAGTTAAGGAAGGAGGAAAAGAAAATGGGGTGGTGGTGCCCGCGACTAATGCGTGAGGATCCCGGGCTTAGAGAGTGGTGCGTTGTCGTGGCACTGCAAGGGGGAGGGGATGGGGTGCTCGGCCTAGATGCGCAGGTAGGAGCTAGGGGGTCTTGGCAGCAGGGGTGTGCATCGGGGAGGGGCATGGCCACGGCAATGACCAAGAGGGTGGCTGTGTGGTGGGGATTGGTGCATGGAGGGGGCTGGGATTGGGGAAGAGAAAAGGAGATGGAGAATTAGGTTTTAGGTTTAGGGTTAATATTAGGTTTATATAGAAGGGTTATATGGTTTAGACTTATTGGGTTGTTGGGTATATGGGTATGCTAATGGGTATGGGTTTAAAGTGTATGGGTTAATGGGTAAATGGTAGAGAGAATGGGTGAGTTGGATTGGGCTAACCATAAAAAGAAGGAAAAATAAACTAAAAAGAAAGAAAGAGAAAATATATAAGCTTTTGGGGAAATAGAGAAAATAGAGATTTGGGCTTGGGCTTGGTTTAGGGTATGAAACAAAAAAGAAATGAGAATGTGGATGGAATCATGGGCTTGGGTTTGGGCTTGAAAATTAATAATAGCAACAATAATAGTTATAATAATTCAAAGTTAATAATAAATAATTATTAGCCATAATAACAATAATAATTAAAATAAGGATAACAATAGTAATAATGAAAATAATAACAATATTAATATTATTATCAACACTAACTAATAATGATAACAAGTAATAATGCTAATAATAATCATGGAAAATATTTAATTTCTTAATACCAATATATGAATAGATATAAAAAAAATATTAATTATTAACAATAATGATTGTAAATCAAATTTGCACTAAGATAGAAATGATGAGTTTAATTAATTAAGTTAATGATAATAAAATAACAAGTAGATCCAAATAAACATTTTTTATTTAAAAATGTTTTAATACTTTATTATTACATAGAGGTTATTACACTAGTGATGGCCAAGGATACATGTGAGGCAACATCACTAAGAGGTTAGCATATTGATGGAGCCATTAGTACTTAGTAGTCATGAGTTTTCTTTCATTTTTACTTTATTTTAGAAATAAATGCAAAAATCACAAATACCTTCTCCTTAATGTTTTTATCTTTGTTTCTACCGTACACTTCTCTTTTCATTATTTGTTTTCTTTTTTTCATTCTTTGTAACATAGAAGAATTGTTAACACACACGTAAACATACCAGTAAAGCTTCTTTATCTTTTCATTCTTGTGGATTCGACCCGTTTAGCCTCTATGCTATAATGGAAGTATCGAGGAAGCCAAAACACACACATTTTAACTCTTGATTTCAAAATGACATATTTTGTGCACGGTTTTTCCCTGATCAAATTTTGGCACCATTGTTGGGAATGGAAACAATTTGATTTCACGTTTTTGAAAACTTTTTTTTATTTTTGGTGTGCAGGTCAAATTTTTAACATTGTAGAAATTCACACTTACTTGTATCTCCCTGCTCTAGAAAGCAGGGAGCAAGTGCTTCAAAAGTTATTGTGTAGTTGGGTAAATCTTTGTATATTGTTGTCTTCTGCTGCTAGTTTTTTATTTAGATTACCTGTGCCCTATAATAATTAAGAACTAAAATACTGTAATTGGATGTTTTAAAATGATTAAACATTTACATCTAGGTGCGTGTCAATTTTCATTCAAATATACTGTGTTTTGTTCTTCTGTTGTTCAAGGTGTACACATTACATTGCATATAGTTAGGACAAACACGTGGGTGATTTACTCGCTTTTTGTGTTCATTCTTATCTACATTACACACTTGCACGAATTGAACTTAAGGGCATATCCCGATACAGCATAAGGTGGAGAAGTCATTACCCTCCCTTAGCCCAAAAACCATCTCCCTACTCACACAACTCAAGCCTAAATAAAACTTGCTAGACGTTAGCCCCTAGGGACATCTCGGACTCATTTAAGAGACTGATCTAAGAGGAAAATTGTTAGAGTTTGACTCTTATCAAATCAGTATCAAAGGTTGTGAATTGAGAGGCGAAACCTCGAAGAACAATGATTTGGTATAATTAGGCGTATAATTAGGTCCGTTGCTCTGGCACGGATATCTCTCACTGATCTTGCCCCTACCTGTCGACTAACTTATGGTTAGATTTTTACAATGTACCCTCCGTGGACAGTCAAACCAGTTAGGAGTCATATAGGTCTAGGTCAACCATAGTATAGGCTTTTTTTGAATTTTTATTTTTGTTTGTTTGTTTGTTTGTTTTCTTTTTATTTGTGATTATTGTGATAAAATGGAATGTAACCAAAATTTTTTCCAATCAAATGAATCCATTATTCACCACGATCGCAATAACTCAAATAACTCCAACCCGACTATGTACAACATGAACTAACCATATAGACCGGATTGAGATTATCCAACGTAATATGACCCATACCCCCAATCTGACTATAATTTTCAAAATAATTTTCATTCTTCATAGAGTCAATAGGGATTCACCTCCCCCGAGTTAAATTTTCAATCACCTTGTCCGCAATTTTAACATTATTCATTCCCCGATTTTGATTCATATACTCCTTTTGCTGTTCCACCAACCGGAAAAAAATCTGATTTGGAAAAGTGTATAGAGCCATGCTCGAGTCCTGACAACAAATTCAATACTTCTCAATTCACATTCATTTCCACATCAAACTTCATATACTCTTTTTTAGAATATCCCATTGAAGAAAAATCTGAGTTAGAAAAGAGTATGAAAGTCTTTCGTGAAACTGAGCAACAATTTCAAAACATGTTGGACTCATCATTTCAATCAAATTTTCAAGAGTCATACTCATCTTTTCCCATCTCACTAAATCAAAATGGACAACCATCAGTCCTGGAATTAAGTATGAAACTCTTGTGGGAGTCCGAGCAACAATCTCAATATCTGATAGACTCATGATTTCAACATAATTTTCAAAACCAACTTCCATACTCACCTTTTTAAGAGAACCGATTGCAAAGAGTATAGAAAAATGATGCAGACTCAAAATTTTGCTATCTGACCTATCAATAGGTTAGAGTCAATAATGAGTGAATTGATCAATTAGAGTGAGAAAAGTCTTTCTTGTCAACCTTTGACTAATCTTTATATTTCTAACTCTATCGATTGGACCCAAGAATCATGTTATTTTAGAAAACAAGATTTTTTTCAACACACCCATTTAAACTTGACCAAAACTCCAAAATTTGAAAACCACTTTGACATTTTGTCAAGTTATCTTTTTTCCGATGTTGAACTTGAGCATGAATGTGATCCTGATCCCCCTGTTGGTTATTACATTTCATTTTTTGATTCAATAATAACTCCAGTATCTTTACCAGTTTTTTTCATGTTCTGAAGTCAACATTGAATCTTATACTAGTACACTGTGAAATTAAATCGCCAACGATCACATTCCATTAATGGAGAAAGTGTGTGAACATAATTTTTTTGGTTTGGGCTCTATTTTTGAGCTAATTTTGACTCTCACTTTTGAATTTCAACGTGATCTAAGTCAAATTCTCGAGTCGCTAGTTGTTCATATTCTGTTTGAGCCCAAATCAATCATCTTTCACATCCACACTTCATTATTGGACAAAGGTGTTGAACAAAATGACTTAAGAAATATTTTTGAAAATTGAAAATTGAACAGGGATAATTTTTTAAATAAAATCATACACTTCTATATTCTTTTACTGGGTCATAGTAGAGAGATAACTGGTGGGTTCCATCGAGATCCACAATCTTTGGATTAGGCCGCATTTCGTGTACTAATCAGGCCATCACCGGAACCACCACCATGAGGTAATTTTCCTTCCCTTTCCATTTGTTTCATGCATATACACATTCACGATGCATTGAGGACAATGCATAGGATAAGTGTGGGGGAGAATTTATTAATGTAGTTTGTTTTAAACATTCTTTCTTTTACACTTCTTTTTTAGAAAGTTATTAGATTTTCTCTTTTGTACAGAAAACTTTTTTCTTTTCTTTTTATAAAACTTTTTGAAATAAGAGAAATATTTTGATTTATTTAAGAAAGTTAAGATTCTCTTAGGAATTGGGAAGACCTAAAATTATGAATTTATAAATCAAGTCAAAATAATAGATCTTGTTTAAATTTTAGGATAAGGAAGTAAAATTGGAAAGATAATTTGATCTTAAATTATTTTTTTTTTGCGTTAGATATGTGCACTTTACACTTACACAATTTTTGAGATTGAAACAAAGACTGAAATGCCATAAAAATTAAAAATATATATAAAGAATAAAAAATAATAAGAAAAACTACTTATTGAAGCTGAGTAATTATGCCTCATGAAGCATGATTATTTACTCATAAAAACAGTGGACAAAAATAAAATAATCTCCTTTAGCTTTATGACCTTATTTATTTGAGTCCTTAAGCTCGAGTAATGTTTTTTCATCTGGTGCCTAAAAACCATCAGATTTGGGAGTCACCGGCTAAAGGCTCACTACCCGGGTAAACTAAAAAGCTTAAAAAAATGAAAAAAAAGAGAAAATTGATATAAATAAATGGCATAAAAGTTAGAGTTGATATCTCATAAATTTTTCACTATTCACAAAGTGCATACTATCTAAGAGTTTTTTGAAAGATCAAAGAATCAATTCAGTTTTAAATTTTTACCTTTAATTTATAACAAGATTTTGCATTTAGACTTAGTTTATGGAAGACTAATTTCTGATTAACTTATGACCTTGGATCACTTAAATTTTCGCAGAAATATTTCAACACTTTTCTCTATTTCAAAATGTGTTTTCAAAATACTAACATTTGATTTCTTTCTGTATGAATTTTGTGGATGTAATCTGCTGAAAACCTTCAGAAGACAAAACTCCTCCTCTAAGAGAAGCATAGAGGTTTAACGGCTTGTTACATACGCTCAGTGCAATCGCATTGCGAAAGTGGTGTAATAAATTTCTTAGTTAGTTTCTCTGGTTTGCTCGGGACGAGCAAAAGATGAGTGTGGGATGTGATTAATATCTAAAATTGCATATTTCATACTACATCTTCATATTTATTTTATATAAAAAATGTTGCTAATCATGATTTTCTTATGTGTTCCTAGGTCACGGTGTGGAATGAAGAAGAAGCCCAAAAATCTCATTTATTTAGTGATTTTTTGCCTAAACATAGCCATTTACTTTGGAAACCAATCTGCCAAAATATGGTGCAGATATCCATAAACTAGCAAGGGAAAATAGCAGAGGACAAGCCAGCAGACCGCGGCAAGCGGCGCCACGCGTGCTGCGCCAGTACTGCCACAGAAACGTGATTTTTGTCGCGTTTCTGTGGCAATACTATGGAGCCACGTGTCGTCCTTCGACGAGTGGCCCCATATGCTTCCCCTGGTGCCTCCCTTTGCTATGAATATCCTGTGTTGAGCAGATTTCTGGAAAGGAAGGTTTTTAGGGTAGTTTTCTCTCTTCAGTGTAGGTTACTTCTTCTTCTTTTATATTTTTCATTTTTGTAAATCATGTAATAGGAAAGAGAGTAATTCTTAGGATGAAAGTTAGAGTGCTTATTATGGAGGGTGACATTATGAAAGATTCTCTCTTTATCTTTACTTATTTTCTTCTCTTAACCCTTTACATGCTTAGCTTTTTTCGCTCATGGTAATTAACCACTAACTTGCTAACTTCTTACTTAATAATCCACATGAATCTAATAGTCACTACTTGGTCTTACTCTTGCAAGAGCCATTGATGGGTCCACGCGGAAGGCGGTGGTTTGAGGGGTCCACACGGGGGCAGTTTTGTCGTCCTGTTCACAAACGAAAGAGGGGCATCACAACGGGGACCGCATGCCGTTGCACTGTAGCAACCTGAGGAACTGTGGCGGCGGCCACCATTTTTTAGATAATTAGTTATTATAATTATTTTAGTTAGTTTTAATTAATTTAGTTCATTTAAGTAAATTAGCTTAATTAGTGTAATTAATTTTCTGCTATAGTCAAATTCAAAAAAAAATTCTTGTACGCACATCTGTATGCATATGTGTGTGCATGTGTGTATGAGGAATATATCCTCAGCTCCCATCCATAATAACTCTCTTAAATTGCAGCTTAAAACTCTAACTTTCCAAAAAAAATTCATGATCCGATCACACAATATGAAATTTGCTTTCTAAGATGGGTACTTATAAAAAAATCACGTGTTTTGGAGTTCGTTTGATCATGTTTCGAATGGGTGCATTTGTTATATCGTTAAAAAATCATTAAATTTATATCCATTTGAAACCTGATCAAACGAACTCCAAAGCACGTGATTTCTTATAAATACACATCTTAAGACGTGAATATCATATTGTGCAGTCGGTTCATGAATTTTTTGGGAAGTTAGAGTTTGAAGCTGTCATCTAAGGGAGTTCTTTTAGGGCCTGTTTGGTTAAGGGTAGAAGTGAGAAAGTAGTAATAGTTCCTTTTGGAACTTGGGAATTGATTAGTAAGTTTCCCGGTGTTTGGATGTTGTTGAGAAGTGTGGTTTGAAAAATATTATGTCTTTTCCGGTATTTGGATGGTAATGTGAAAGTGGAAGTGGAAAAGTTGACCACAAAGTTGACCGCAAAATAATATTAAAATAAAATTAATTAAAAAAAATAAAAAATAGACTGTAATTAGAATGCAAGTGAGATTTACATGATCAAAAAATTAACTGTTTTGTGCTACAACTTATTATAAATGAGATTTACATGATCACAAAATTAACTGTTACACCCTGGAAGTGAGGAAATGGCTGTATAAAAGAGAAAAGAGAAAAGGAAAAGATGTTTTCTTATTTTCCTTTTCCGGTGTTTTGGATAGATAGGGAAGTGAACAATTATACTTTCCTGTTTCCTTACTTCCGCCCTCTTCCTTGTAACCAAACACGCTCTTAGATGGCAGCTGAGATACATATTCCTCTTTCTCTCTCTACACACACATACACACGTGTATGTGTGTATTATATCAAATAAATCCATCTAGAAAGGAAAAAAGTAAAATAAAAATAAGAAGAAGAATGTAACAAAAGTTATAAACTTACGTGCCTTTTGAATTTTCTTCTTCTATTTTTTGTTTCTTTTTCTTTAGATGAAAAGAGAGCATCTTAGAGGATTACATAGAGGAGAAAGTATATGAGAATTTGAAATTTAATAGATCTTACAACTAGCACATGAATAGAGTAAAAAAAAATTAAAGAAAGGAATTTTGTTTTTTTGGCTTTCGATTAGTTGTAAAAAAAATGTTGTGAGAATAAATAGCATGAGAATAGTTTTTATTTGGATCTTCTTTTGTCAACCATGTGTTGGCTTGATTTAGAAATCCTTTTTAATAGGGATTTTTCTGCCAATATAACAATCCTATAATGATTTGGAATACTTCAATTGAGGCTCTCAATACACTAATTCTGTTATGATTTTGGAATACTTTAATTGAGGTTCTCAATACACTAATTCTATTATAATTTGAAATCTTTTAATTACGGTTCACAATACACACACCAATCATATTATGATTTAAAATCATTTAAATAAGGTTCTTTTTTTCTCAATCAAAAGTGAGGATTTATTGTGATAATTTAACGGTCTAAATCACTCTCGGCGGAAATACTATTGGAGATTTTATAGGTAGTATATAATATAATAATATATATAGATTATTATAGATTTTTTACTTATATTGCAGGCAATAAAATGATGAGGCTCAAAAAACCCAATATTCTAAATTGATCTTTTAAACATTTATAGCATTTGAATTTCAAATTTGAGCATGAAAATTCTATTAAGATATTTGGATATGACTCTTAAAAAATGAAAGTAGTTTTTACAAACATACAAATAATGTGTAAATTACTAATAATTTCAAATTTGATTTCATATAACATAGCAACTTTGTAATTAAGCTTAATGTTTGGTAGGGTTGGCTTAGTACCCACTAAGCATTAAGTATACCACAAGGCAATAAATAAGGTCTTGAAGATGAGTGCTTGACATTTAGCTCACCTGTTTAGGATACATCTGCCTCAGTTAAATCGAGCTAAGCATGCAAACCCGATCAATGATTATTGTCCACCTCAATAACTTTACAACACCAAAACAACATCGACCAAGCTACTTAACAACACTCATCGTGGTATCCAGTCCCAAGGGCTAGAACCAAAGGACCTCGACTGTCCTTCAATTTACATATAAAATCAACTTGAGTTAGTGAAGTTTAATTCTTATTGTTTTGATGACTACAGTTAGAGCTATAAATAACTCTCAAATTATAATAAAAAAATCAACTATTTGTTTTAATATGGTTGGAGTTGCATGCAATTTTAATTAGAGTAGTTAGAACTACATTCTAGATTTTTTTGTTGCAGTATGAACAACAGCCAAATTCAGCCATTGTTCAAAGTACAACAATTAAGATATAACAAAGAAAATTAAAGAAGAATCCTACATTGGCCCTTTCTGACATTTTTTGATGCAATACAACTTCACCATGCCTTGAAATCAAAAATTATTTTTAATTTTCTAAAATTGGGACCGCATGTGCATGTTGTCAAATCAGGCACGTAGCTTGGTGTTCTAACTATAACAATAAAGACCGCATGTAGTTTTTTTTTTTTAGCGAGAAGAGGCCTTATAACTAACTACACCTTCTCAAATTCCACTCCTCTCTCATCCGCCATCAGAAAGGCACTAAGCTCTGCAAGAATGCCCTCATAAATGACTTTTTCACTGCTGCAAGTGACAGTGACTCGCAATCCAATTTGCTCCTCTATTTTCCTCACTCACTGTGTGCCTGATCTCAAAAGCTTAGAATTCCCTTCTCATTATCCAAATATCAACCATCAATGGCTGATCATGATGTTGATTACCTCCATTACGACCTAGGTCGACTACAGTCAGGGAATCTCAAGAACTATAGGCCTGTCTCTAAGCCTATCATACACCATCTTCACTGCAACCGTGATGTCTTTATCTCAATTCTGTAATACCCTAATTTGAGAATACCCGTATAGTTATGATAATATGAATTGTTTTGATTTATAAATCGAGTTTTGTTAAAATGTGTTTTTTATCTAAAAATTTATTTATAGTGCTAATAAATCTTTAAAAGATTTAAAATAATTATACATGAGTTGGAATTTACTTGATAATACATACTTATACCAATAATCAGATTATTTGTGTTATAATAAATTTGTGCCATTAAATAAATTGTATTATTTTTCAAACTATTTTTATGTAAAAATATGTATTTCGAATAAATTATATATATAGTTACAAGTATATTCATGTACGTGTATAAATATAAATAGCTCTGAGGATTTGTATATATAAGTAATATTGATAAATGCATGGAGTAAATAATTTTGTATAGAAAAAATTGTATTTAAAATAAATATTTTTATTTAGAAAGTATGATTTTTGAGATAAATCATTTTTTCTAAAAATTTATAATTATTGAGACTAATAAACATATATATAATAATTATTATATACCTACATAAGTATTTAGTTATTGTAGAGTAATATATTATTACAGGAAACATATTATATTTTATATTAGGAAAACAAAAACAATTTTCTAAACAAACAAATATACTTTTTAAGACTAATAAACATATATATATATAATAATTATTATATACTTGCATGAGTATTTAATTGTTGATAAATAAATATTATGTAGAGTAATATTATTATAGAAAATTTATTATATTTTATATTGGAAAAACTACTTATGTATTTATAAATATAATATAACTAAAATTAATTACAGTTTTCTTTTTTTTTGTTTTTATTTCTCTTTTCTTCTACTCTTTTCTTTCTACATTTTCTACACACCCCCTCCACCTTACCTCTGCTGCCATCTCTTCCTCTATAACTCTCTCTTTCTCGCTTTCTTTCTCTATCTCTCTCTCCCAATCTCTCTATGGCTCACTCTCTTTCTCTCACTCTCATTCTCTCCTATTTCTCTTTCTTCTCTCTCTTTAACACCCCTTCTCCCACTCTCTCTCCCTTTCTTCTTTCTCGCTGACCTTCGCCGCTAGCTCCCTCCCTTGCTCTCTCTCCCCTCTTCTCCTTCTTCCGATCTCTCGTTCTCTTTCGTACTCTCCTTCTCTTTCTTTTTCCTTTCTCTCATTTCCCTCTCTCTCCACCACCGTCGTCCAGGCGCTGTCATGCCCCCGCGACACAACGTCAGACTGAGCCACCTTTCTCCTTCTCTTCTTCTTCTCCCCATCTCCTCTTTCTCTTTCTCTTATTTTCTCTCTCCACCATGTGTGCCGGTCGGCTAGACCCGCCGCCGCCAGCTCTGACCCGTCGCCATCACGCTGTCGTGCCCCGCCACCGCCTCCAGCCGCTACTACTGCTCAGATTCGCTGCCTCTTCTCCTCCCTGACTTCTCTCTCTTATTATCTTTTTTTTATATTGGACCCAAACTCGACTCGTTAACTCACCAAAACCCAATCAGTTAACTAGTGGGTTTGGGTTGTTGGATCTGAACCTGACCCGACATCAGCCCTAACCCACATCCCAAACAAAAGAAAGATAAAATTTCATTTAACCCCCTGATAAATTAATTAATTACTTTTAGAGATCTGAAAATTATCATTTGCCCCTTGAATAATTTCAGTTATTATGAAACTAACCCATTTATATTAATTTTTGGTTTACGGGGATAACTATGCCATCCGGACTCTGATTAGCTCAATTCTTAAGTCGTTGCATTAGTGGAGACGAGAGTTACATGTTTGTAACAACTACTGTGAGTGTTTTTCTTTTAAATAAATTATATTTCATCATGTTTAAATAAATTATCAGTTGATTTAATGTTTTCTAATAAATTATGCAAATAATAACATACTGGTATCAAGACAAGAGTGGGTGCCTTTTTATTAATCATGAGTATCATATTACAAATCATATTATTAGTGTGGTATACGTGTTTGTTATTCCCTGATATAAAGTTTATGTTTAGAAAAATAACATTGATGAAAATATTATTTGATTAAAAATAAATAGATATTGTATAATGATTTATCTATAATCTATTGGAATAATTATAAACTTTTATTTAAAATGAAGTATAGTGATCTGTCTCAGTTTTCTTGTTAACAAAATTCTCTGATAATATGATCTGAAAATCCTGACTACTATAATAAAGCAATTGAACCAATAAAATAATTATATATAAAGATTAGTTAGATAATGTTACTAGAATCACTGGAACAAACAATGTTATATTAGACGCATGTTTCTAATTTCGAGAATTATTGTTATATTGCATGCACATTTCTACTTGTTTCTTGATCATGAATACTACTAGTTAGTTATTCTTATATTGCTATTACTCAGATTCTCCTGAATCCTGTTATTTGAATATTCGTGCATTCCTATTACATGGATTCACCTGTGTACATGCTTTGATTGTTCCTGTATTTCTGTTACATGAATTATTGTTATTTGAATATTCTTATATTACTATCACATGAATATTTTCTGAATACAGTTACCTGACTGTTCTTGTATCACTGTTATTGACATGACACTCTTATTATCTAATCTTGTTGGCTATTGATATGCGATGTGTAAAACTAAGTGCCACATGGAGCTAAATGCTACACGGAGTAAAGTGGGGGGCCACCTCTTGAATCCGTGGGGCCACCTCTAGAATCGCACATCTCTTGGATCTCATGTTTCATGTTATTTTTTTTAATGATATAAACATTACTCATGTCCTGTTATCTTGATATATGCTATAAGCACTATTATTGTTCATATTTACTATATAGTTTAAACATAATAAATAACACGGGTTAGGGAAACTAGACGGTTGACTAAGTCTTGTCGGGTGGATGCCTTGAATCCATATTATCTCGCTGTAGGGGACGTGATAATGCTGGCTGCTGACTGTATATAGCTCATTGAGATTCATGTTTTCTATTTTCTGCTCCCATATAGCGGACGACTTTGGTCTCAACAGCCAATGGCTTATTTAAGGCCATAATTCTGGGTATGTACGGGATACACTCACCTAACCAGAGTTCTCGACCTTTAAGTTTACAATTAAAATAATAAAATAGCATAGATAATGATGATGACAGGAAAGCTTGTTATTTGATCACTTTCTCGTTTGAATAATGATACCCATATGTCATGTTCGGATGAGTTTTATTAGGGTACGAGCTCCAGTATATCTGCCAGTAGTATGAGACACTGGAAGAGAATTATTAAAAAATCCGGCGATACTGATTGTTATTATTGTATAGTTTAAGTATATTGCTCGTCACATGCATGACATATTGTCTGTGTATACTATGTTATTATTCATGCTATTATTATCACTGTCATCATTAGTGCTACTGTTAGAATTAACAATTGTTAATGTTCATGTTATTGTTAATATTAATAGCTGTTAAAGTTTATGTCATTTTTATGGTTAATTTTTTATACTATTAAAATTAAACAATAAATATGGAATAATTAATACTTGACACATGTTAATAATACAAATTGATTTCATTAATATATAAATAAATTTTGTATCTTATCACTTATATTACATATTAATAACATGTTAATGATATTAATGTTTTAACGATAATGTAATAATATAATGTTAGTAGAATTGCACTGCAAACTGATTGTTAGTATAATTATATTATTCACTATTATTTATCGACATGTATATATTATTATGCTTGTAATTACTATTATAGTATACTATTATCTTTCTTCATTTTACCACTCATTAGATCTCTTTCTCACGACCCTGACGTAGCTTGCTCAGGTTACAGCTCAAAGATTTCGTAGTATTTGATGCTTCACGAGACGTTAGTACTCGTCTCTTTATTATCAGTACGTATCTTTATATCTTGTCTTTATTTTCTTATCATACCTGTTGCCATATCTATCATGTTCACTAATCCTCTTACAGATATTCTTGTACTTATTTAAGCTGAAATTTTTGTGTATATTGTATTTATTCCTTGTATCGAGACTTAGCGTATATACATGTGGGGTATATTTCTCACGTACATGCGTTGCCAAGTCTCGCTGCGTCCCCGCTACATTGTATTTTAGGAAGCAGGGCGTGACAATTTTCACCACTGATTGAGGTTCGAAAACCCTGCCAATAACTAGCTAGCAAGTGTTTCTTTGCTTCCAGAGAGTCCATGTTGCATATGCTATAAGCGCTTGCATATAACTATCTTGTCATATAGTTGGAGCTAGCTCCAATTGGATCAAAGTAAACAACTAAAAAAAACGTCTAACACTTGAAGTAAAATTAAGACATAATAATATTCAACTAAAATGAAGTTTGGGTTTCAATTGTAAACAAGTTTACAAAAATATTAATCATTGAAAAGGAAAAAAGAAAATACAAAAAAGGAGAACGAACGAGCAGAAAATCAGAAAACCTGACAAATTTTGTATCTACTGTCTACTATTATAACCACAACCCTTTTGATTAGAATGTTGATTTACTAGTAAATCACGTTCATGTTACCCCCAAACAACATTTACTTATATATCTATAAATCTTTAACAAAATTTGAGATCAAACATATGCTGCATACATTACATCCTTACATCAAAAAGGAAGTTTGAAATAACATAAAATATTTGTTAGGGGTATCTCTCAAAATTTTGAGATAAAAAGCATTTATTAAAGAGAGAAAACATGATATTCATCGCAAAAATGAAGATAAAGGGTCTCTTTATTTTTTTCATTCAAGATTATAGTTCTCTACAAAACAACATTTTATTAGAGAAAAAAAACATGATATTTACCCCCCAACAAGTCTCTTTATTTTCCATTTAAGATTAGAGTTTCTTCAGAATTAGAGCAAAAAAATCTATTAAAAAAAGAAGAAAAAATCCCATACAAATTTTATTTTACACTAATCAAAATCGAGCAAGCAAAGTTTTCACGTATGACTCCTTCACAAACTTTGTCTGCAATATCTCTAGTTAATTATATAACTAACCATTATTAATTTAAATTATTATTATCCTTGATTACCTTTACTATTAATTACTTAATTGATGGTATTAGCATTATTATTATGGATAAATTATAAACATTATTTAATTATAATTCTTGCTATTATTATTTTAAATTTATTTTATTTTCATTATCACTTATTATTTATTACCTAATTATTATTATTATTATTATTATTATTATTATTTTATTTTTCAAATGTGTATTGATATAACCCAAAGCCCACTTCTCTTTTTTTCTTTCCTCTATTTTCTTAGTGAGCCCATGAGCCCATCCCGCAACCACTCTCTTTTTATTTTTCTTATTTTCCGTTATTTAAGCCCAAACTCAAGCATAACCACCTAAGCCCAATTCTCTCTTTCTCTCCCATATGTAAATTTCTCTCTTCTTCCCCTCTCTCCCCTTCTATTAATCCTAAATCTAACCCTAGCATGTAGTCTGTCACTCCTCTGGCCCACACTGCTACCAACTTATCTCCCTGTAAATCGCCATGCTGACAACCACACTCGAACCTTACCTCCCACACCTTTCCCTGCAACTCACTGCCTCCACCTGCAAACCCGACAACCCATCACCAGCTTTAATCGAACTCCTCCCCCATGCAGAGCCACCCTCGTCCCCTTCTTCCTCTCCTCACATTGAGATCACCACCTCCTCCTTGCTGCAACGCGAGCCCTTGCCTGCCCCCTTACACGCGCCGCCACCTAACTCGCACCACCATCATCTTCACCATGAGCTTCGCCATCATCCCTTCTCCCCTTGCACTGCATACCCGGGAACAGTCGCCACCTTGCTCTGCCTGCAGCTCACTCCCGCCGCTTGCAAAACCGTCATTGCCTCACCTGCAGCTGCACGCAAGCAACCACTGAACCTCCCCATCTCTTTCTCGTTCTCCTCCTTGCTGCAACCTCTCTCCTTTTCGTTCTCGATCTGGTTCTCTCTATCTCTCTCAAGCACTTCCTCTCTCTTTTTCTCCCGGGCGCGCCAGCCACTGTCGTCGCCCCGAGCTCTGTCGCCACCCCGAGCCGTCGCCACTACCCATGCCGCGCATCCCTGACCTTCTCTCTTCTCCCCTGCTCTCTCTCTCTCTCTGGGTTTTCCTACAATCGACCCGATAACCCTATGACCCAAACCGATCTATAAAAGTTGATTTAAGTTAGTTGACCTGTTTCCCTCTTCAACATAAACTAACTTCAGACCCAACCCGCAATCCTCTTCATACCCGATCTGAAAACAATAGAAGACCCGACCCGATCCACAAGAGTTGGGTTTAAATTAGTTGGACCTGAACTGCTAGCAGACCCGCTAGCGTTCGAATTGATTTTCGGGTTGTTTCTTAGTCGTTCAAAACCCGATTCGAGCGATTTTGGAGGCATTGGAACCGTAAGAGATTAAGCTACACACCCGCGATAACCTTGTGAGTGTTTTTCTATTTAAATAAATTTTGATTTATCAATTTTATTATGTAATTTAGCTCATATGACTGTATTTATTTTCCTTGAATTAATCATGTGTTAATGTGATTAGTGTTCGGTCAATAGCGAGTACTACAAAGTGCACCACATGAAGTAAATAGTTTTTAAAAGTGAAGTCTGTGTGTGGTAACTTGGTGTTAAATGTACGTGTAACCTAAGGCTAATGGGTCATGTCTGCGAGGAGTAATACGATGAAAGCGTTTTGGTACTTCTCTAAAACAAGTTTTCTTTTTCTCTATCTTGAAAAAAAAAAAGAAAAAGTGAAAAGAATATAGTTTGGTAGGGTTTGAATTTGAGATTTGTAAAGAAGACAAAAGAAAATTAAAAAAAGTGAATATGGGTTTTGAAGAAACGATGGAAAAACGCAAGCGAAGTAAGTAGGTTTTTTAAAAAGGAGAGAAGATCTAGGCTCACTAATCTACTAACACCACTACTTACTAACCTCTTGAAGAGTTCATGTCTCAATTTGGATCATTGGCAAGAGATTTGCCATGAGATGAAAAGCGTTCAAAAAAAAAAAGATAGATTATTGAAAAAAATTCACTTCTTTTAACATTGTTTTAAAGTTGAATATTACTCAACAAGATTTGAGGGATGGAAAAAAAAGAAGTTTTAAAAGTAGTATTTAAATAACAAATAAAGTTCAACTCACATCCTCATGTGCCTTCAAAACACTCGTAAATTACAAGGCTTGAATTAAGGCATGCATATGATTCAATTGGGTTCACAAAAATTGATCAAATAGAGAGGAGTAGTGGGTAGAAAATAATGAGCCAAAAAATAGATTTAGTTGTTCATAGTTGTGTTAAAGAAATAAAAAACTGAATAATGAAACAAAACATAGCGAGAATTGAGATGACGAATCACAAAGTTGAATCTTTCTTGAATTGTCTTTCCAATTATAGATTACACACTCATTTTCTCTCTCTTTTCTGGAACTAAGCTAGAACAAATGCAGAAAAATGAAAGAAAACAAAAGAGAAGATTACACTTTGATCAACTAACTAACAATAATATCCTAACCTTAATCAAATAAAAACTAAGTCGAAGCTCTCTTCTCTGCACTCTGCCTCTGCTCTGGTGTGGTATTTAAAGGAGGAGAGCAGTGCCCAAAATGTGTGGAAGATGACGGTAAAATCGCTGACCCAACGGCCAGCGGATTGCTGCGAAAACACGGTCAAAGCAATGTTTCATGGCTTTCTCTTTGTCGTTGGATCAACACTTTACGCGCATGATCTCCCATATTCAGTTGTCTCCATTTCTTCTAATAAGATTGCCTCTGGAGCCTTAAATTTAAGGATATCTTCACTGATTTCTGGGGCTAGAAAAATCTTTTCTTAAAAAATTCGAATTATTTGGATATTTTTGAGATTTTCTTCTCCTTCTCCATTAATTACAACATGCACACTATTAGATAATAAAATGGTTCAATAGTAAAGTTTAATTACATATAAATATGGAAATGTGGCATAAAATATGCAATATATGTGAACAATCATACCCTCATACCTATCTTTTGCTCGTCCTCGAGCAAAAACCAAAGATTAAGAGTTTATTAAGCTATTTTCGTATGTCTCTCGACTACACGGAGAATGTGTAGTAAGTCTTTAAACCTCTAGATTTTCAGTCGATTACACTCAAAAAATCCAAGAAACAAAAAAATATTAAGTGTTTTTTTTTTTTGAAAATTCATTTTGAAAAAGAGAAGTATGTTTGAAAAACTTTTGCAAAAAATTTAAGTGATTTATAAAATTATAAGTTCACCAAATTATTCATTCCTTAACTTAGTCTCGATGCAAAAACTTGTAATCATTAAAAGTAAGGATTCAAATTGTATTTCTCACTTAGTCTATTATTTTTACCTTAATTGTGATTGTGAAATTTTTACTCAGGATACTTCAACTCTAACTCTTATGTCTTATTATTTTGATTATAGCAATTTTTGTCCCTTAGTTTTATTAGACTTTCTAATTCACCCATGTAATGAGCCCTTAGCCGGTGACTCCCAAATCGGATGGTTTTAGGATATCAAGTTAGAAAACACCTCTTGGACTTAAGAATTCAAGCAAATAAAGCAACAAAACTAAAAAAAAATTATTTTGATATTAACCGCTTTAAGACGTGAATACTTATACTTTATGAGGCATAACTACTTAGCATAATTAGTGGATTTTTTTTCTTTCTTTTTTTATAAAGGCACAAGAGTCTTTATTTTGAATCCCAAGTGTGTAAGCGCATGTATATGTTTGGCCCAAAGCCTTCCACTCTAGTTTTGATGATGATTAACTCATGAAGTTATGTTTACTAATAATCTTATGATGTTTAGTTTTAGATCCTTAACCAAGATATTAGTAGGTGATTAGCTTCAACAAAGGTGTTTTGGAGCTTCTCACATGGTGATTCAAGAGCCCGAGCATCAAGATCATTTATAGCACGTAGAGCAGGGTGAAGGCGGGGACGTAGAGCTGGGTGCTTGAACCTCGAAACAAATCCCGTTGTTTGCGTTTGATCCATTGACTCTAACTCTCTCTTTAAATTGTGACTTGCATCATTTATATTGTCATACATTCATTATATGCTTGGCTTGTTTGTGTGTGCCTCACTTGTGCTTAACCACGAGAGTTTCATATAGCGCCTCAACTGTTATTCAGAGAAATCAAGAGGAGTTAGTCCAGAACCCTTCACCGGGAATTAGGCTACACTCGTTGGTTGCATTAAGTGTAGTTACAATTAAGTTTTAATCTCCGCATTTAGTTCACTAGATTAGCCGTACACCTATTCACCCCCCCTCTAGGTGTACCTTCAATTGGTATCAGAGCCTACGCTCCTGACATTTGGTTTAACCACCTAAGAGTGTGATCTTGGTTAGCTAATCTATCATTTGCATTTACACACGTATATTGTTTACACACACTCATGGATTGCTTGTTACCTCCCATGTTTGATGTCTCCAACATTGACATGTAAAAATTTAGGATGTACATGTACTTGAAAACCCTAGGCTTGCATGTTTTCCTTGCCGCTACCAAGAAATCCTATCTTGGTAATAGCAATCATATAGAGGCCAATGCATAAGCCCTTGAGGCACTTAGAAGCACGCTTAACAAAGAATATTTGTGCTTAGTTTCTAATTGTGATTCCGTCTTTGCAGTGTGGAACACGTTGACCTCCTCCAAGCTTCAATTGCAAATCCAACCGGAGGATGAATCTAGTGGAGAATCCGAGCAACATTGCTACATGGTCCAAGGGAATGACTCCCTTGAGGTATATTCGGAATCTCAATTAGATGGTAATGATGCTAGTTCTTCTTGTGATGAGTATGTTGACTCAAATGCTTTAAATGAAAAACTTTCTATTGTGTGTGAAAAATTGTTAGAAAAGTATAATCTTTTGAAAAAGAAGACTTTTGCTTTAAATAAAGAAAATAAAATTTTGTCTTCTAGACTTGATTTGGTTTTACGAGAGAAGGAAGAGATGTCTAGTGAATGTGACTCACTTAAATCTCAACTAGACCTTGCCCTAAAGGAAAATGAGATTTTGAAAAATAGAAATGATTGTAATGATGTTTTGAAGAAAAATAAAGTTATATCTTCAAAACTTGATTTTGTTGTAAAAGAGAATGATTCTTTGAAAATAAAAATTGCTTCAATTTCAAAGGATTTAGAAGTTTGTTTAAAGAAAAATGAATCTTTGAAAATTGATACAGATTCACATGTTTGTCATGCTAGTGTAGCTTTACCATCTAGCTCACCTATTGCATGCACCTCTTCTTTCACAATTGAAAATGATATTTGTATGCTTAAGAAGAGTGTGGATTGTTTGGGCTCTCCACTATAAGCCAATGTGCTTTGAACCATACACATTTAGAATCTTTATTTCGAAAGAAACAAGTTTCTTCTATGCATGCACACCATACACGGCATACACATGCTTCGCACACTCATGCACATCACACATTGTATGCTCATGTATACACTTGTACACATTGTGGACGTAAGGGCCACCTTACTAAATTTTGCTATGATAAGATACATGATGTAAATTTAGCAACTAAATTTGTTTGGGTTAGGAAAGGAACTAACCCTCATGGACCCAAAAGAGTATGGGTACCAAAGACCACCCCTATACTATTTGATGTAGGTGTGGGCTCTTGCATGACGTGAGAGTAATGGTGCCTTGAAGTGGATGCATTCCGAGCTTAAAGAGAACAATTTGGATGCATCACTTTCAAGGGGAGTTTTGGTGGGAGGACCACCTTGGTTTGGAGAACTAGAGAGGTGCCTTCATCGGTTTTGGTATCGATCTCTAACTCCCGTTTATATTTACATGCTTTCCACATTATTGAGTTTTAGCATGCTTTAATTAGTATGTTAAATGCCATGATTATTAGATCATTGACATGCATGTATAGCATTTGAGATCACCCATATTTATATGGACCCATATGTTGTGTTCTCACTATTGTTTAGCTATTATGTATATCATAGTTCTAATGCATGTGTATTTACATCGTATTTATGTTTATCATGTTGGTTTATGTGTCGTTTTATGCTTCATGATTTGATTACATATTTGGATGTTAGTTTTCATTAAAACTTGGATATATACTTATACATCTAGTGAACCACAAATAGACTTTTAAATGTTTGTGCTTAAATGCTCATTTGTGCTTGTAAATGTACTAGTATAGCCTAGTTTTAATGATTCATGCATTTTAACTTGTATTCCCCATCTTGGACATGTTTTATGATCATGTGTTTTCACTTCATTTATATGTCTATTTTGTCAAACCTTAAGATGTACATGTATACCCCTTGAGTCATTTGCTTTTCATGCAAATCTTTATTATGGACTCAATTGTGTTTAGGGATATGTATGTATACTTCTTGTTTTGACAAAACATACATATGCCTTGAAGTATAAATTGTTTTAATGAAAATTTAGTTTTGACGATTTTCATATTTTCATGTTTAAAGGAATTTCAATTGAGCTTATTGCCTACCTTTCATGATTATGTTCTTCACATTATATTTGTTCACTCACCTTTCTTATTTACTCATGCTTTGTTTTCATGAGTCATATTCATGCTTCATTGACTTTGAGTGTTGGCTATCATGTGAGTTTCATGTTTCATGCAAAAATATTTTTGTTTTATTCCTTACTTGAAGAATTTCGTACTAGTTTACAAATTTTTCATATAACTAATTCGTATTCTTCATATGGTAGAGCTTTTCAAACATACTATATTTTCAAACCTATTTTTGAAAACCCTACCCATTTAAGGGCGGTTGGTTGGGCGACCATGCCTTGTATGCTTATTATTGAAAAAAATTTAAACTTGTGCATGAAATGGGTGGAGGTAATATGAGTTATACACTTAATCATATTATGTTGGTATCATTGGATTGTTTCAATTGGTATCAATATTGACACTCTTTTTGTATACTCATATATATGTTTATATATATGTATGCTTATACTTCAAATAGTATCAATTTCGATTGGTATCTAATTTTTCCATACATATATATGTCTTAATTGTGCTTACTATGTCTATATATATCTTTGAGTACAAATTTTCGGTGTGCTAAGTTTGATTTTTTTATGACTATCTTATCTCAATTGATTATGTTTTAATTGGTGTCCTAATACAAGTTTATGCATCGTTTTATTTGGTATTTCATAAAGGGGGAGAAAATTCGTATTTTATCTTTCAATTGGTATTTTTTTTACCTTTGATTTCCACTCCCATACTTTATGATGAAAAATAATTGAAAAATGAATATTAATTTTAATTTGGTATCATATGTTCAAAATGAAAAATACTTTCAATTGGTATCAAGATGTTTATTTATTTACCTTCAATTTGGTATCACAAATGATTTTATTTCATATGGTATCTATATCTTGTGATATCTTAATTTAAGAAAAATTCAAAATTTGTAATGTTTATTTACAATTGATATCTTAAAATTTGATTTACTAAGATATCTCAAAATTTTGTTTTAATAAGAAAATTAAAAATGTTTTGATTTATATTGCCTATATGCAAGGAGAGCTTAACATCTCTTCTACATATTGATTCATGTTGAGTGTATCTTATATTGAGGAGCTTGACAACTGTTCTTTATGCGGTACACGTGTGTAGGGGGAGCTTCACATCTCCTTTTATGCATTGCATATTATGTGTTATGTGAATTAGGGCTTGTCATCCCTTCTTCATGTAATGCATGTATGTAGGGAAGCTAACTTAGCGTCTTACTTTTCATGAATGTATATCGCATATATCTCTTTATTGATTGATTTGAGTTCACCTCTTTGTGGGGGAGAACATTGTTTTTGTGTTTACTTTAACCCCTTTGTTGATGATTGTCAAAAAGAGGGAGAAGTATTTCAGTATATATATGCATGTTTTGGAAAGGATTTATATTTATGCATATATGTTTTGTTTTGCAAATAGGAGAAAAAGGATTTGATGTGTTTCATGCTTGTTTATGCATGTTTATCTCCTTGTATTTGCCTACATGTTTATGAGCTCCCATTCCATATATTATTATTTATTGTGATTCATGAGTTAAGGGGAAGCTTCTTTGAAGCTTAACTTTAATCCATGCATATATAACTCCATGAGTTTTGTCATCATCAAAAAGGGGGAGATTGTTGGCCCAGAGGCCTTCTACTCTAGTTTTGATGATGATTAACTCATGAAGTTATGTTTACTAATAATCTTGTGATGTTTAGTTTCAGATCCTTAACCAAGATATTAGTAGGTGATTAGCTTCAACAAAGGTGTTTTGGAGCTTCTCACATGGTGATTTAAGAGCCCGAGCATCAAGATCATTTATAGCACTCGTTGGAGTCAAGCTCGGTGGATCACAGTTTGGATCGAGTCGTCAAGAAGATGGAGTTCGTCAAGAAGACTTCGGTACTTAGTTTAGTTTATGTTTTAGATCCATGTGTAAAGATTAGATAGTGTGGTATGCTCAAGTTCACAAAACACACACGTTTCATATTTTGGTTTTCGGTTTGGTTTAACCGATCATGGTTTTCATGAATAGATAGATTCAAAACAAGTTTACATGGTTTAATGTATATTAGATTTGTTCTATATACGCATGTTTCAACTATTTAAACAAACATATTTTGATATGCCTATTCATGTGTTTGGAGTTTTGTGTTTTAACAAAACATATTTTTGGATTTATAGTCAAAAACATTGATATATATTTTTATATGTATATTGGAATATCCATATACTACATGCCTAAAAGTTGTTTAAATATCATGTTTTTGTATTTTGGATGAGTTTTGGAAAAATCGGATTTCCATTTAAAAAATCCAAGTTTTAGAAAATACAGTTTTTGATTTTCAGCAAAATTTGTAAGTCACAAAAATGATTCAAATTGTTTGAAATATGTGTTAAAATTTTTCACACATGTTTGTATATCAAAGTATTATACTGAACTTATTTTTGTGAATTTTTAGAGATTTTATGGGATTTATTTGAGAATTAAAAATCTAGTTTTCTAGTCCCTTAAATGTTTCTGCCAGGCTTTGGCGGTTGACCGGACCGGTCGACCGTACCAGTAGCCGGTCGACCGGACCAGTCGACCAGACGTGCACGAGACGTGCACAAAGGCCATTGGGTTTGGCCGGTCGACCGGGCGGTCGACCGACTGAAGTCCCCTTACTCTAGGGTAAGGGCGGTCGACCGGGCGGTCGACCGGTGGATGGCAACGGTCAAAATTCGACCGTTGGCCGGTCGACCGGATGGTCAAATCTGACCATATTTGCAGCCAACGACTAGTTTTTTAAAGAGGCTATAAAAACCCCATTTGAGAGAGGTTTTCTCCAAGATTTTAAAAAGCAAAAAATTCTCCTATCTACAAGTGTTTTATACAAGTTTTCAAAAGTATTTTTAGAGCCAAAAAGGATTCATCTTTATTTGTTTTCAAGGGTTGAAAAAATCAAAGAAAAATAGAGATTTGGGATATTTGTATTGTTCTTCATTTCTATCAAATTCAAAGTGTTTTCCCAAGTATTTTTCTTTGTTATTTGATTTCCAAACACCTTGATTTCTCACACTTGAGCTTACATACTATCCTATCTATTAGGATCTTTGTTTTTGTGAGAAAGAGATAGTTTGTGGTTGTGGAAACCACCAAGTGTTGTACCCCTCCTTTATTTGTGATATCCCTCTAGTGAGAGGTGATTGTAGGTATCCCTCTAGTGAGAGGTTGATAGTGGAGGTTGTGTTGGTATCCCTCTTAGTGAAGATGTGGATTGTGGTTGTTTGGCTAAGGGCCTACCCCTCTTGTGTGAGGTGGTGTTTGTTGTGGCTTTGTGCCTAGCCTCTAGTGAGAGGTTGTTTTGGTTGAGAGAGGAGTTGTGTACTCCATATTGTATTTGCCCCAAATCCTCGGTGGAGGTTCCCTGTGTGGGATGTTGGCCCAAAGGCCCATCACTCAAGTTTTGATGATGATCAACTCATGTAGTTATGTTTACTAATGATCTTGTGTTTAATTAGTGACAGATTTGTTATCAAGATCTTAGTAGGTGTGGAGCTTCAACAAAGGATTTAAAGTCATATTTTGGAGCTAGCACCGGTTGATTCACGAGCCTATGCATCAAGACCACATCAAGTACTCAAGAGGAGTCGAGCTCGTTGGATCGTGTTTGGACCAAGTCAAGAAGATGAGAAGACTTCAAGAAGATGAAGACTTGTGTCTACGTATAAGATTTTTATTTTTAGATAAAATGTAAAGGATAGAGTAGTTGGTGGATTGCTCAAGTACATTTACACACACACTCTTGATAGATATGTTTTCATAAAAGATTTTTAGTTTTTAGAAAAGAATTTTTACTTTGTTTTTGGAATTCCTTATATACATATCTTTTATCCAAAACCATGTTTAGTGCTTAATGTTAAAAATATAGATATCTTATTTGTGTAGTGAATTATATCCATACACACTATGCTTTAATGAATTCAAAGTATCTTGTTTTTGTATCATGAAGAAGTTTGGAAAACAAGTTTTTAGAAAAAATAAGTTTTGAAAAATACTGTTTTCTTTTAAGCCAATATTTTCATATTACAAAAATAGTCCAAATCTTTTATAACATGCCTTGATTTTGTGCAAGCATGTTTGTTTATCAAAGTATATTGGTAAAACTATTTTTGTAGATTTTTAAGTATTTTATGGGATTTTATTTGAGCCAAAAAGACAAACTTTTTAATCCCAGATTTCTGTTTTCTGGCTTCAGCAAGTCGACTGTATAGTCGACTATACCTGAAGTCGGTCGACCGGCTCGGTCGACCGACGTGCACGACGTGCACGCCTTGACCTGGCAGATGGCTGGTCAGCCGACCCAGTCAACCGGCACTGAGAGCAGTGCTCTCTGTTCTTTTGGGTCGACCGGGCGGTTGACCGGAGGGCTCCAACGGTCGGATTCTTGACCGTTGGCGGTCGACCGGGCGGTCGACCGACAGGTCTGACAGAACCCCAACGGCTAGTTTTTGACAGCCCATAAATTTGGGGGTTTGGTCATTGTTTTCATATAAGATTTTGGAAAAGTTTTAGAGCCAGTTTTTTCTACTCTTTTCAGAGGTTTTTCTCCACAAAATTGAGAGCTAATACTTCCAATCATAAAGGGAGTTTTTATTAAGAGTGTTAAAAGAGATTCTTTGAGTTTTCCTCCACCATCTCTTTCCTTGTTTTTCTCACAAACACTTGAGCAACCCATTGAGCTATTCATTCTATAGGAGTGTTTTTGTGAGAGGATTTTAGGTGATCAAGAGTTGTGATCACCAAAGTTCTACTTTGTTCCTTTGAGAAGGCGGACGGTGGTGTTCGCATTGTTTCGGGTCCTAGTGTGGACTCGGTGTTTCGGGTTCGGGTGCAAACTCTTGTTTGAGGTGCGGCCTCGGCGAGCCGGTGGGCTTGCGTGTGTACGGGCTAGAGAGTCCGAGAGTTGTAGGTGTTGCGGCACCGAGTGATCCATTGGGATCGAGTATAGTGGAAATCCTTCGTGTGTCGAAGGCGGGGATGTAGAGCAAGTGTGCTCGAACCTTGAAACAAATCCCTTGTGTTTGCGATTGCTCACTCTCTCTCTATCTCCTTGTGTTTATATCTTGCATTCCTATCTTGTCTTTATCTTTATATGCATGATAAATATTGTGTGCTCATATTGATATACTTGCTTGGGTTTGTTTGCTAACACTTGTATTCAACCAAGAGAGCCAACGCGGCACCTCAACCCATTCAAGGGGAATCTAGAGGAGTTAGTCCAGAGCCCTTCACGGGGAATTCGGCTACACTCTTGTGTTACACATAGTGTTTAGCGTAAAAAGATTAATTTGGTCTTAATTGTTTTTAGCTTCCGCATCATTTGGCATTAAGTGACCATTAGATTAGCCATCACCTATTCACCCCCCTCTAGGTGAACCTTCAATTGGTATCAGAGCCAGGTTCTCTGATTTTAGGTCTTACAACCTAGAGTAAAAGATCCTCATTTTAGGCTAATCACAACATTTTGTACACACACCATGGACTTCATGTCACCACCCATGTTTGACATTCTTAACATCCATATATGGAAGGTGAAGATGTCCTTGTACCTCAAAGCCCTAGGTTATCATGTTTATCTTGCCATCACTAATAATGATTATTGTTTATATGGTAAGAATATTGAGGCTAATACAAAAGCCCTTAATGCTTTAAAGTCTACCCTAGATGATGTTTATTTATCTAGAGTTTCTAACTTTGATTCGGCTTTTATAGTTGGAATACCCTCATCTCCCATGGCGAAAAAGATCAATACTATGTGGGGAGCGATTCGGACGTTGGAAGCAACACCTCCAACTTGTGCTACATGGTCCAAGGGGATAACCCCTTGAGGTAACTACCGAATCTGAGGTAGAAGATGATAACATGTCATATGAAGAGCTCTCTACATTTTGTCAATTATTGCTTAATAAATATGACATGCTTAGAAAAGAAAATAAAAATTTGAAAAAGAATTTTGATTGCATGCATAAGAAAAATGATTCATTTAGAAATAAGGTTGCATGCATTGAAAAAGAAATGAATTTTTGAAAAATGAGAATGTTTCCCTTATGTCTAAATTGAATGATTTGTGTGAAGGAAACAATACTTTGAAAAATAAAATTGATTTGGTGGAAAAACAAAAAGAAGTTGTTTTTCAAGAAAATAAGTCTTTAAAAAGGAAAATTTGTGAAAAAGAAAAAGATTTTGTTTCGAAAAAGAAAAAGAAAAATGATTCTTTATCTCATCATGCTTTACATGCCACCACTAATGAGATTAAAGATTTGAAAAATAAAATGGATTGTTTGAGTTCAACTTTGAACTCTTGTGCATTTAACCATACTAGATTGGAATCCTTGTTTCAAAAGAAACAAACTCCACACATTTATGCACATCATCATCCACATCATGCTTATGTTGCACGTCATGATCACACCCACACACATAAGCATCCTAAGGTGTACAAATGTACACATTGTGGCCGCAAAGGCCATTTAGCAAAATTTTGTTATGATAGGATTAATCATTTTAATTTTGCTAATAAAAATTTTTGGGTTCCTTATAAAGCTAACTCCCAAGGACCCAAGAAAAAGTGGGTACCAAAACCCCCACCCTATGTTTTTGATGTAGGTGAGGGATCTCTCAAGACGTGAGAGATTTGGTGCCTTGATGGTTGATGCAAATGGATATGATGGACACACTTATTGATGCATCGCTATCAAGGAGGTTTTGGTGGGAAAGACCACCATGTTTGGAGCTTTAGAGTTGGTAACGATCTCTAAACTCCTACTTTTCATTTACATGCTTTTTCATTTGTAATATCATATAGCATGTTCATGTTTTTGTGCTTCATGTGGTAAATACTTGTTTAAATGTAGTTTTTATTAAAATTTAGATTTATACATGTACAAATAGTGAGCAACAAATTGACTTTTATATGTTTGCACTTCATGCTCATTTGTACCCACTATATGCACATGTATAGCCTAGTTTTGATGATTTCTTCATTTATACTTGTTTTGCCAATTTTCATGTTTTACTTCATGTATATGTATTTTGTATTCAAATCTAATAAATATACATGTATACCCGTGAGTCCCTTGCCTTCATGCAAATACATTTGATAGACTCTTTTATGTTTGGGATATGTATGTGTATTGTTAGTTTTGGATAAATCATACATATACCATGAAGATTTTGTTTTAATGAAAAATGAATTTTCATGTTTGTTTTGAGCTTCATTGATTATTTTCATGGAAAATGCTAAACACGTGACTCTTGTACACTCACACCTTATTTATTTTATCATGACTTTATTTCATGAACATATTATTTTTGAGCTTCATAGATCGAGTGTCAATTCTTGTATTTGGTATGATTCATGAAAAACATATGCTTTGATTTCATGTTTTTGAAGGATCTTTAACTAGTTTTTCAAAAATTATTTTAACTAGTTAATTATTCTTCATTTGGTAGTGATTTTCAATGCTAAAATATTTTCAAATCTACTTTTGAAAACTCTACCCTTAATGGGCGGATGGTTGGGCGATTATGCTCAAATATGCTTTATAGTGAAAATCTTTTTAATCTGAACATATAAAGGGAGGTATAGGTTATGAGTTATATACTTGATTTACATTGTCATTTTCAATTGGTATCATTGGATCTTTTCAATTGGTATCTAAATTGATAATTTTTGTATATACTCATATTTTGTTTTCTTATATATGTATGTATCAATGTCAATTGGTATACTCATTTCATATATATATATATGATTTTCATGTACTTAATTTTCAATTGGTTCACATTTTTTTAAAAGCACAAAGTTTATGATGAGAAATAAAAAAAAATTTTGATCATTATGTTTACTATTGGTATCAATATGTTTCAACTTTATATTTGTTAAATTTCAATTGGTATCAATATGATTTACAATAATGATTATTTTCATTTTGGTATCTTAAAATTTGTTTGTTTTACAAAAGCTCTGATACCTTTAAAAATTTTGTTTAAGAAAAATTAAAAAAAAAACATTTTTTGATTTGTATTTCTTATATGCAAGGAGAGCTTAACATCTCTTCTGCATATAGATTCATGTTGAGTGTATTGTGTATTGAAGAGCTTGACAATCTCTTCTTTATGTGGTACACGTGTGTAGGGGGAGCTTCACATCTCCTCTTATGCATTACATAATATGTGTTATGTGAATTGGGGCTTGTCATCCCTTCTTCATGTAATGCATATGTGTAGGGAAGCTAACTTAACGTCTTCCTCTTCATGAATGTATATCGCATATAACCTTTTATTGATATGTTTGTTTGGCCCCTTATTGGTCTCTTTGTTTATGACAAAAAGGGGAGAAAGATTTGATGATTTTGTTTTACCTTAAACCCTTTGTTGATGATTGACAAAAAGGGGGAGAGGTATTTGCTATATATGCATGTTTTTATTAAAGGATTTATGTTTATGCATATATGTTTTGTTTTGCAAATAGGAGAAAAAGAATTTGATTTTGTTTTATCTCCTTGATTTGCATACATGTCATGTGCTTCATTTCCATATTATATTGTTTATTTGTTATGCATGAGTTAAGGGGGAGCTTCTTTGGAGCTTTACTTTAATCCATGCATATATAACTTCATGAGTTTTGTCATCATCAAAAAGGGGGAGATTGTTAGCCCAAAGGCCCATCACTCTAGTTTTGATGATGATCAACTCATGTAGTTATGTTTACTAATGATCTTGTGTTTAATTAGTGACAGATTTGTTATCAAGATCTTAGTAGGTGTGGGGCTTCAACAAAGGATTTAAAGTCATATTTTGGAGCTAGCACCGGTTGATTCATGAGCCTATGCTTCAAGACCACATCAAGTACTCAAGAGGAGTCGAGCTCGTTGGATCGTGTTTGGACCAAGTCAAGAAGATGAAGACTTGTGTCTAGGTATAAGATTTTTGTTTTTAGATAAAATGTAAAGGATAGAGTAGTTGGTGGATTGCTCAAGTACATTTACACACACACTCTTAATAGATATGTTTTCATAAAAGATTTTTAGTTTTTAGAAAAGAATTTTTACTTTGGTTTTTGGAATTCCTTATATACATATCTTTTATCCAAAACCATGTTTAGTGCTTAATGTCAAAAACATAGATATCTTATTTGTGTAGTGAAGCATATCCATACACACTATGCTTTAATGAATTCAAAGTATCTTGTTTTTGTATCATGAAGAAGTTTGGAAAACAAGTTTTTAGAAAAAATAAGTTTTGGAAAATACTGTTTTCTTTTAAGCCAATATTTCCATATTACAAAAATAGTCCAAATCTTTTATAACATGCCTTGATTTTGTGCAAGCATGTTTGTTTATCAAAGTATATTGGTAAAACTATTTTTGTAGATTTTTAAGTATTTTATGGGATTTTATTTGAGCCAAAAAGACAAACTTTTTAATCCCAGATTTCTGTTTTCTGGCTTCAGCAAGTCGACTGTATATTCGACTATACCTGAAGTCGGTCGACCGGCTCGGTCGACCGACGTGCACGCCTTGACCTGGCAGATGGCCGGTCTGCCGACCCAGTCGACCGGCACTTAGAGCAGTGCTCTCTGTTCTTTTGGGTCGACCGGAAGGCTCCAACGGTCGGATTCTTGACCGTTGGCGGTCGACCGGGCGGTCGACCGACAGGTCTGACAGAACCCCAACGGCTAGTTTTTGATAGCCTATAAATTTGGGGGTTTGGTCATTGTTTTCATATAAGATTTTGGAGAAGTTTTAGAGCCAGTTTTTTCTACTCTTTTCAGAGGTTTTTCTCCACAAAATTGAGAGCTAATACTTCCAATCATAAAGGGAGTTTTTATTAAGAGTGTTAAAAGAGATTCTTTGAGTTTTCCTCCACCATCTCTTTCCTTGTTTTTCTCACAAACACTTAAGCAACCCATTGAGCTATTCATTCTGTAGGAGTGTTTTTGTGAGAGGATTTTAGGTGATCAAGAATTGTGATCACCAAAGTTCTACTTTGTTCCTTTGAGAAGGCGGACGGTGGTGTTCGCATTGTTTCGGGTCCTAGTGTGGACTCGGTATTTCGGGTTCGGGTGCGAACTCTTGTTTGAGGTGCGGCCTCGGCGAGCTGGTGGGCTTGCGTGTGTACGGGCTAGAGAGTCCGAGAGTTGTAGGTGTTGCGGCACCGGGTGATCCATTGGGATCGAGTATAGTGGAAATCCTTCGTGTGTCGAAGGCGGGGATGTAGAGCAAGTGTGCTCGAACCTCGAAACAAATCCCTTGTGTTTGCGATTGCTCACTCTCTCTATCTCCTTATGTTTATATCTTGCATTCCTATCTTGTCTTTATCTTTATATGCATGATATATATTGTGTGCTCATATTGATATACTTGCTTGGGTTTGTTTGCTAACACTTGTATTCAACCAAGAGAGCCAACGCGGCACCTCAACCCATTCAAGGGGAATCTAGAGGAGTTAGTCCAGAGCCCTTCACGGGGAATTCGGCTACACTCTTATGTTACATATAGTGTTTAGCGTAAAAAGATTAATTTGGTCTTAATTGTTTTTAGCTTCCGCATCATTTGGCATTAAGTGACCATTAGATTAGCCATCACCTATTCACCCCCCTCTAGGTGAACCTTCATGGGAGTCCTGTGTGGACAAGTTAGTGGGTTGAAAATCCTTCTAGGTGAAGGCGGGGACGTAGAGCTGGGTGCTCGAACCTCGAAACAAATCCCGTTGTTTGCGTTTGATCCATTGACTCTAACTCTCTCTTAAATTGTGCCTTGCATCATTTATATTGTCATACATTCATTATATGCTTGGCTTGTTTGTGTGTGCCTCACTTGTGCTTAACCACGAGAGCTTCATATAGCCCCTCAACTCTTATTCAGAGGAATCAAGAGGAGTTAGTGCAGAGCCCTTCACCGGGAATTTGACTACACTCGTTGGTTGCATTAAGTCTAGTTACAATTAAGTTTTAATTTTTGCATTTAGTTCACTAGATTAGTTGTACACCTATTCACCCCCCTCTAGGTGTACCTTCAGTATAAAGTGCATGTTTCATTAAAGTAAAAAATCAAGATCAAATTACTTTTTCAATGTTTCTTCCTAAATCAACAAATCAAGCAAGAAATCTTATTTTGATTAAGTACTAATAAAACCTAATTATGATTCCCCTAATTCTAAAGATTATATTAATTTTTTACAAAAATAAATCATCTCACTTCAATAAGGTTTTTTTTGGCTAAGCAAAGTAAATGTTAGTACTCCTCCCTTGCATCTATCTCATGTATTATCCCCAATGTGTGAATAAAATGCATAAATGCTTGAAATATGTAAGAAGAGGTGATGTTACCAATAACTTGGGTCAAACAGACTCGTTGCCGATTCATTTTCAGGCATTGATTCCAAGAATGATTTAAGGCATTAGACCATTAACCTTGAATTCATTATTGTTCTTTGGGTCAAAAATCTCTATTGCACCATATAGAAACACGGTTCTTACCGTGAATGGCTCCGTCCATCTAGATTTCAATTTTTCTGAAAAAGATGAAGCCTGAAGTTGTAGACTAAGGCTTTTTGTCCCGAACAAAAGTTTGCCTTACGATAAATTTATCATGAAAGAGCTTAACACTACTTTTTGTTATCTTTGCATTTTCATAAGCTGCATTTCTCAACTTCTTAAGTTTGAAAATTTGTAATTTTCAAAGTTTACCGGCCTTATATAGATTGAAGTTCAACTGCTTAATTATCCATAAGGCTCAATGCTCAAGTTCAACAGGCAAGTGTCATACATTTCCGAAGACTAATCTATATGGAGACATACTAAGATCGTTTTGAAAGCGATCCTATAGGCCCATAAGGCATCTACCAGTTTGGTAGACCAATCTTTCTGGCTTTGACTCACAGCCTTCTCCAAGATTAGTTTAATCTGTCTATTTGAGACCTCGACCTGCCCACTGGCTTGAGGATGATAAGAGACGGACAACTTATGTGTAATGATATATTTTCGCATTAGAGCTTCAAAAGATTGATTGCAAAAATGCATGTCATTATCACTGACTATAGCATGTAGGGTTCCAAAGCGAGAGAAAATGTTCTCTTTCAAGAACTTGACAATAACCTTATTGTCATTCATTTTGCAAGAAATTGCTTCAACCTGTAGTCCACAGCAACCAAGATGCATGGTTTTCAAATGAACTAGGAAAGGGACCCATAAAGTTAATATCTCAAACATCGAAAAGTTTTATTTCTAGAATTGAGTTTAAGGGCATCATGTCCGTTTAGAGATCCTACCTATCATTTGACATTTTGGGCACGTCTTACAAAACTCAAAGGCATCTTTGAACAAAGTAGGCCAATAGAACGTACTCTGTAATACTTTTCAGTGATTTTGCGAGGACCAAAATGTCCACCACATACCAGCTTGTGACAGAAAGAAAGAACACTCTTAACTTCCTCATCGAGGATATATCTCCTAATGATTTAATCAAAATAATACTTAAAAAGATATAGTTCCTCCCAAAAGAAATACCGAACTTGAGATAAGAACTGGTAGACATCTTATTTTGTCTAAAGAGATGGTGTTTGGTTTGTGACTAAGTAGTTGACTATGTCAGGAAATCACGGTCCCTAAAGGCAACTAAGAGTTATTCATCGGAAAAATTGTCATTGACTGATGATTCATGGCAAGAATTGGGGACTCTCGAGAGATGGTCAGTAACTATGTGTTCTACACCCTTTTTGTCTCGAATCTTGAGATCAAATTCTTGAAGAAGGATCTAATGAATGAGTCGGGCTTTGGTATCCTTCTTAAGCATTATAGGGTCTAAGCGCAAAATGATCAGTGAAAATGGTGCTTTTTGACCCGAGTAGGTATGGTTGGAATTTCTTTAAGGCAAACACCATATTCTCAGTTATGGTGTAGTTCAACTTAAGAACAATAGAAGCTAGATTTTGTAATGCAACAACATTCTGCAGAAGACAGAGTGAGTAGTTCACTCACTCTCTATCGCATTTGCGCGGCAAAAATGAGAGCTCTAGTGCTCTATTTTCTATACAAAATGCACAGGGCAGGAAAATATGTTCTGCAACCTTTAGTTTCTTGAAAAATGTCCCTACATACAGAAACAGAGAAACAAACATGTTAAATAAAAAAATGTATCGCTCTCTCCCCCGCAATGGCGCCAAAAATTTGTTCGGTTGATACTGAGTACTGACAAATGCACTACGAGAAGTAAAAAGTTTTTAAAAGCAAAGTTTGTGTGTGGCAATTTGGTGTTAAATGTATCGTGTAGCCAGGGCTAACGGGTCGTGTCCACGAGGAGGAATATAATGAAAGCATTTCGGTACCTTTTCTAAAACAAGTTTTCTTTTCAATTTGAAAATAAAAAGAAAAAGTGAAAAAAAAATATGGTTTGGTTGGAATTTGCATTTGAGATTTGTAAAGAAGATAAAAGAAAGCTCAAAAGAAAGTGAAATAGATTTTTGAAGAAACGGTGGAAAAACAAAAGCGAAGAAAGTTGGTTTTTTTTTTTTTTAAAGGAGCAGAGATCTAGGCTCACTAATCTACTAACACCACTATTTACTAACCTTTTGAAGGATTCGTGCCTCAATTTGGATCATTGTCATGAGATTCACTTTGAGATGAAAAGCGTTCAAGCAAAACAAATAAGATAGATTATTGAAAAATTTCACTTCTTTTAACAATGTTTTAAAGTTGAACGTTAAACCATCAAGATTTCAAGAATGAAATAAAAATAAGTTTTAAAAGTAGTGTTTAAATAACAAGTAAAGTTCAACTCCCATCCTCATGTGCCTTCAAGATCACTCGCAAATTGCAAGGCTTGAACTAAGGCATGCATATGATTCAATTATGTTTCACAAAACGATCAAAAGAGAGGAGTAGTGGGCAGAGACCAATGAGCCCAGAAATAGATTTAGTTGTTCATAGTTCTGTTAAAGAAATCAGAAAAATGAGTAATGAAATAAAACAACCGAGAATTAAGATGATGAATCACAAAGTTGAATCTTCCTTGAATTTGTCTCTTTAATTACAGATTACACATTCCCTTTCTCTCTCTTTTTTGGAAATAAGCTAGATAAAATGTAGAAAAATGAAAGAAACAAAGTAAAGATTACACTTTGATCAACTAACTAACAACAATATCCTAACCTTAATCAAAATAAAAAACTAAGGCTAAGCTCTCTTCTCTGCACTTTGTTTCTGTTCTGGTGAGGTATTTATAGGAGAAAAGCAGTGCCCAATATACGTGAAAGATGAGGGTAAAATCGCTGACTCAACGACCAGGGGATTGCCGTGAAAACGCGTCTTGACCAGGGAAAGTCGCGTTTTCGCGGCTTTCCCTTGGCCGTTGGATCAACGCTTTGTGCGCGTGATCTCCCTTGTTCAGTTGTCTCCATTTCTTCTTATAAGATTGTCACTGGATCCTTGGATTTAAGGATATCTTCATTGATTTGTTGGGCTAGAAAATCTTATCTTTAAAAAATTAGAATTTTTTGGATATTATTTGGCTTTCTTCTTCTTCCCCATTAATTACAACATACACATCATTAAACAATAAAATGGTTAAATAGCAGAGTTTAATTAAATATAAAAATATGATATAAAATATGCAATATATATGAATAATCAGTTAGCATGTTTTGTAAATTATTTAATGGTTGGTTATTTGCATTATTAATTAAATCTCCTAAGATTTAGTAGATATTAAATTTCCATGATCCAAATTTTTTAGAAATTGATAGGTATCGCTGCCCTAAATTATTCCTCTTGAAACTGCATAAAATTCATGAATATTTTATTAAATAATTATTTAGTCTGAAAATTGAATTAATCAATTATGTATAATCACTGTATGATAATGACCTACGTTGTGTCATTGAAAACTACTGGGAAAGTATTTGTTAGATGATAACATTATGATTCTATTATACTGATACCATGTTGACACTGTTGACATTGCTACCATATTGCCATCAAAATCCCAGTAATATAGATAATATTAACATGGATTAATCTTAGTAATCTAAGTAAAAGAAAAAAATATCGGACAACTTATACTAGGATTGAAAAAATTTATAGGGGAGACAACATCTGTATTTTGGGTGGACCTAGGATATAGGTTGCGTAGGCAAAAGAGGGCTTCACTGCAGGCTTCCCGTAGGGTGACTGCCAACACATCCTATTTATCTTGTTATACATGTTACATAACTATCAAGCGGTAGGGCCTGGTTCAGTACCAGGAGTCTGGGCCGTGGTCCCAAGTATGTCTACCTAAAACACAGGCAATGTCTTTACCGATCAATTTCAATAATATATGACCCCAATTGACATGTGTAATAGGTATAGTATGGGATGCGTTTACTGCATGTGGTAATTGGAGTTCACTAATATAATTAATAACACAAATTGGACCTTACATATTGCATCGTAGATTGATGTGTGTTCACTTGTTATATATATAGGCACAAGTAAACACATGACCATGATTCTCTCACAAATTGAGTTCTTCACTGTTTATTCATGTATCGTATGTTATTAAATTGGTAATATATAATATAATTAAAATATATTGCTTATTATTAATATATTATATTACACAGTTTCCTTCATTTTACACAATCGGTAAGAGTTCTGACTCTCATAGATTTGCATATTCAGGTATAAGGATATTTTATTTTGTTGATCATGCATTTGGGATTACATCTATTGCGAGGTGCTTAAGAGCAACAGTAAGAGCCAGAGTTTACTTCGCTTGATTATCTGATCTTGGGTATTGTTCATTGCTTTGTTCTTCATTCCTTGTTACATTTACTTGATTCGCTATAGATTGAACTCAATATTATTCTATTTGATTATTCATAGAATAATGTTATCATTTGTGAAGATTAAATGTATTATTAAAGTGATCATAGTTGATTTATGATTAGCATAGTTTTGTATTATTTTTATCCTCTTATTTATCTATTTTCTGTATTTAAATAATGCTACTCGGGTATTTTTTTAGTGATTTTTGCAGACAGATCGATTAGGAGAAGACTAGACCACAAACGCATACTCTGAGAAATTTTGGCACGCTAAAAAGAGATTCACTACAAATATGAGGCCTGACATTGTCGGAGTCACTTTACTACTCTTAAAAATCACATTCCGGATATCTATATTTAATTTGAAGAAGTTGAAATCATCTAGGGGGTGAATAGGTGAATATGCTAATCAATGCACAACTTTAAAAACGAGATGATGCAACGATCACTCAAAGTAAGACTAGAAGCCGAATACCCCGTGAAGAGCTCTGAACTCCTTCCTCGTAATTCCTCTAAATAAGAGTTTGAGGTGCGCAATGCAATCTTATTGTGAGAGTATAGATCTACAATATAAGAATGAATGAATAGAAAGTAAACAACACAAGTAAACCAATTACAAACACAGAGATTTGTTTCGAGGTTCGAGCACCCAGCTCTACGTCCTCGCTTTCACCCAGAAGGATTTCTGATCCACTAGAAATTCCACAAAGGATTACAACCACTAGGGAGTACCCAACTCCTCAATCACACTCCTCTAGTCCAGAGGTAGTGGAGCCACAAATACAATAATCACTTAGTGATCAAAAGACCACAAATTCTTTTTTGAAAAACTTTTCTTTACAAAACCCTAGAGAATAATGTATAGGATTGAAGCTCAAGCTTTGTAAGTGAAAAATAAAACAAAGTAGAAGAGAGATTGATTCAAAAACTTCAGAGAAAAATCAGATATTAGAGCATAAAAACTGAAAATGAAAACTTCTTTCAAGAATGCTCAAACTTTGATTTCTTTGCAAATGTTGTTGTGATTCTCCTCAACCCCATCCACCCCTATTTATAGGATATAGGTAGGGATTAAAGGGTAAATATTAATTTTGACTAATCAGGAAGGATAAGACCCAAAACAAGCCTAAAACCATGTTTTGAGATTAAAAACACGTTTTAAAATATGTTTAAAAAATTAGCCATTTGGCTGAGAAAACACTCACGGTCGACCGGCCGGTCGACCGGTTTTCAAAAACTTTTGACCGTTGGCAGGCTCCGGTCGACCGCCTGGTCGACCGTCCCAAATAGAGAGTTAGGTGCAGTCAGTCAGTCGACCGCCCGGTCGCCCGACATGGGGTCCGGTCGACCGGATAATGTGCACACATGCACGCACCCAACGGTCAGAACTGCGATCGACCGCACGGTCGATCGTTCTGACCTGTAAAGAGCCGGTCGACCGTCCGATCGACCGCAACAGGTCAAAACAGAAAATTTTGAGGAAATGTTTTTGAAGATAATTTTATTTTCAAAAATGATTTTTGTTAAGACTTTGTAAAATACAATAAACTGAGTTTGCAAATACTGAAATAGGTCTATTAAAGTATTTTACACAAGAGACAAAAATAATCTTTTGAAAACACGTGCAATTTTGTTTGTGTGGGGAAATTGAGCTTCAACACTATATACTATCTTTTAACAAACTAACAAAAAATAAAATCTATATCAGAAGGTGTCTCTGAACCACGTTGCAGAGTTAGAGCCTCCTCTCTTATGAAAGATTCATCTTGCGCCATCAACCTTACAACATGCTTTTAGCGCCATTAACCTTGCAACATGCTTAAATCCATCAAGACTTGTACAAACCTGAAATTCATTCTAGAATCTTTATTAGTATCAAATAGCTTTTATATGTTTTGTTATCATCAAAACGTATATAAATGGAGAGTGTAACCTTTTGGGCCAATAATCTCCCCTTTTTTGATGATGACAAAATATATAAGTTATAACACAAGATATAGAAGGGAGGTAAAAAAAATCCCCCTCAAATAATGCTATATTGAAAAAGTAATGCTATATTAAACACGTATAACACTACAACTTATTATTTGAGAAAACAAAACAAAAACACCAAACACTACACCAAAACACAAAACATAAAACATAACACACATATTTCTCCCCCTTTTTTGTCATACATCAAAAAGAGATATGATAGTAAGAAAAATTATTTAGTCAATAACACAAACATTTAGTTTACCACATATAAAAGAAAATCTATTGAAATCAAGTGGTTTAGTGAAAATATCGACAAGTTGAAAATCAGTAGAAACATAATCAATATCAATATCACCTTTCTCAAAATGATCTCTAAGGAAGTGGATCGAATCTCAATGTGTTTGGTCTTACTATGTTAATTTGCATTCTTAGTCATATGAATTGTACTAGTATTATCATAAAATATTTTGATATGGTCATAATGCAAATCATAGTCAAGGAGAGTATGTTTCATCCAAAGGACTTGAGCACAGCATGCCCTGCCACAACATACTCCGCCTCGGCGGTTGAGAGGGCTACCGAATTTTGTTTTTTGGAAGACCATGAAAAAAGATAATTACCAAGAAATTGATATGTTCTACTAATACTCTTCCTATCCACTCTACAACCCGCATAGTCAACATCCGAAAAACTCGTCATTGAGAATTCTCCGGTCTTCGGATACCATAGACCCATTTAAATAGTGCCCTTACTATAACGAATAATGCATTTTACCGCAATTAAATGAGATTCTTTGGGATAAGATTGGAATCTAGCACAAAGACACACACTAAACATAATATCCGGTCTACTAGCCGTTAAATACAACAAACTATCAATCATACTTCTATATAATTTTATGTCAACACTCTTACCTTGGTCATCCTTATCAAGCTTGGTGGTGGTAGCCATGGGAGTGTTGTAAATTTTTGAGTCTTCAAGCCCAAATTTCTTGATGAGTTCCTTAGAGTACTTGGCTTAACATATGAAGATCCCATCACGCATTTGCTTGATTTGGAGTCCAAGAAAATAGTTCAACTCACCCATCAATGACATCTCAAATTCACGTTGCATACATTATTCAAACTCCTCACAAAGTAATTCATTAGTAGAACCAAAGATTATATCATCAACATATATTTGTACTATAAGAATATCACTACCAACATGTTTAGTAAATAATGTGGTGTCTACTTTGCCTTTAATAAAATCATTTGATAGAAGAAAACAAGAAAGCCTTTCATACCAAGCTCTTGGAGCTTGTTTTAAACCATACAATGCTTTATCTAGTTTAAAATAAAATTTGGATGTATATGATCCACAAAACTGGGGGGTTGTTTAACATATACTTCCTCATCAATAAAACCATTTAAAAATGCCCTTTTTACATCCATTTGAAAAAGTTTAAAATTTTTATAGGATGCATAAGTTAGTGTGATCTGTATGGCTTCTAGCCATGCTACGGGTGCAAAGGTCTCATCAAAGTTGATTTCTTCAACTTGAGTGTAACCTTGGGCCACTAACCTAGCCTTATTCCTAACAACATTACCTGACTCATTCAACTTGTTCCTAAAAATTCACTTAGTACCAATTGTTGGTCTATCATGGGGTCTAGGAACAAGATGCCAAACTTAGTTGCGCTCAAATTGATTGAGCTCTTCTTGCATAGCAAGTAACCAATATGAGTCACTCTTGGCTTCAAGGATGTTTTTAGGTTCAAAATGAGATATGAATGCATAATGCCCACACAAATCATGGAGTTTGGAGCGAGTGGTTACCTCCTTTGATACATCACCTATGATGAGATCTTTGGGATGATTTGAGGCGTATCTCTAATCTTTAGGAAGTAGTTGTGATGGTTCCACTTCATCCTTTTGAACTTCACCATTAGGTTCTTACTTATCTTCTTGGATGGGTGAGTCCTTCAAGGATATTTTCCATGTCCTCACCTAATGAGTCAATCTCTACAACATTCTAAACAAATGCATTAGATTCCTCAAATTTAACATGCATAGATTCTTCAATAGTAAGGGACGAATTATTGAACACTCTATATGCTTTTCTAGTACTAGAATAGCCAATAAAGATTGCTTCATAAACCTTAGCATTAAATTTACCCAAATTATTTTTAGTGTTCAAAACAAAACACTTGCATCCAAAAACTTTAAAGTATGAAACATTTGGTTTTCTTAAATGATAAATTTCAAAAGAAGTTTTGAAAGTATTTTTACACAAGTAAATTCGGTTTAATATCTAGCATGCGGTGTTTACGGCCTCGGCCCATAAGTATTGAGGGAGCCCGTATTCACTTATCATATTCTTAGCCATTTCTTGAAGAGGTCTATTCTTCCGTTCAACTACTCCATTTTGTTGTGGAGTTCTAGGACATGACTTTTAATGCTTAATTCCTTTATCATCACAAAAAGTCATAAAGAGTTGGTTGACAAACTCATCACCTCTATCACTTATTATGCGTAAAATCGAAAATTCTTTTTCTTTTTCAACCCTTTTTCGAAAAGTCTTAAAATGCGAAAAAGTTTGATCTTTATGCTCCAAAAAGAAAACTCAAGTGAAACGAGAGAAATCATCGACTAAAACAAAAACATATCTATTTTCATTTAAGCTTTGAGTTTTAGTTGGTCCAAAAAAGATCCATGTGAATCAATTCTAATGGCCTAGATATCATGATATCCTTGATTAGTTTGAAAGAAGACTTGGTTTGTTTCTCAAGTTGGCACGCACCACAAATGCGGTCTTTTTCAAACTTTACATAAGGAATACCCTTCACCAATTCCTTAGAATTTATTCTAGAAAGATGATCATAAGAGGCATGGCCTAATCTTCTATGTCATAACCATGAAATCTCATCAAAAGCATTTAAACATTTTGTAATGCAATCCAAATAATAATATAGACATTATTTTCACGAAATCCAGTGAGAATGCATTCATTGGTTTTACAATCAAAAATTTTGCAAGAAGATTCATCAAAAACAACTTTGAGATCATGATCACATAGTTGACTAATACTAATTAAATTATGTTTAAGCCCATCAACAAGAACTACATTTTCAATTAAAGGAGATGCATCAATCTTAAAGTCACCTATACCGATGATGGTGCCCTTGGAGTCATCTCCGAAGGTGACGGTGCCAACTTTAACGTACCTCGGTAGGGTTGCGAAATTATTGATGTCCAATGTTATATGCCTTGAGCAACCACTATCAAGATACCACCGCTCTCTACTTCTTGGAGTCCTGGTGTGTAACTATATCAAATAATTTAAACCTTGATTTTGGTACCCATATTTTCTTGGGTCCTAATGCGTTAGTGTTTCGAACCCAAACATGATTATTGGTACTATTTATATGATCATAACAAAATTTAGCTAAATGATCATTCCGGTCACAATAAGTACATTTATAAATTCTTCCATATTTAAAAGCATAATGAGCATGTGGTACATGAACATGTGATTTGTGAGCATGGGATGTTTTTACATGATTGACATGTGATGTGTTGACATGATGAACATGTGGAGTTTTAGCATGAGATGTTTTATCATGTTTAACATGAGGAGTATGCATGTGCTTCTTTAAAAACATTTCTTCTAATTTAGTATTGTTAAAAGCACATTCTTTTAAAACATTTCCCAAGTTATTTATTCTAGGTTTTAACATAGAAAGCTCATTTTCATCAATTTTAGGATATTTAGCTTCGCAAGGAACTCTATAGGCATCAAAATCTCTTTGTGTTGAAATAAGAGTAGAAGATTATTCATCCTTTTCTTTTGAAGAAATAGCAATTTGATTTTCAAGCATTTCATTTTCCTTTTTCAATTTTAAACAATCTTCCTTTTTAGCATCAAAACTTTCTGAAAGTTCAATGAAAGCTTGTAATAACAATTCTTTACTTATTTCACTATCATCATCATGTGGTTCGGTAGTTACCTTAGGTGTGTTTGCCATGAAACAATCATTGGCCGTGTCAACTTCATCTTCGGATTCACTTTCGAATCTCAAGTGGCTTTGTACACCTTCTTTACAAACGGCTTCTTTTGCTTCAAGGAGGAAGATATCTTTATCTTGAAATCTGGATAATCGGCCATGATGTGTTCAGGTTTCCGACAGTTATAACATATGATCTTTTTCTCCTCTTTCCTTTCCCATCTCCTTCTATGGTGAGCTTATTCTTGTGGTACATTTTTTTTACATTTCTCACAAGAAGAGATAGCTCTTCATCATCTTCTTCATCTTCTTCATCATTGTAGATGGTGGAGGTAGACTTAAAAGCTAAAGTTTTTTTCTTTTGAGGCGCCGCTTCTTCTCTAGCCTTTTTCTCCATCTCATGAGTCTTAAAATTTTCAATATGACTTATGAGCTTCATCTCGTCTTTGTCATTCAATTCCTTCAAGGTGGTGGCTTTGATTTCCTATGATGAAGGGAGAGCACGAACCTTACGCACCTTTTGGTCGTTGTTGATTTCATCACCTAGAGAAATAAGAGCATTTGTGATTTTAGTAAACTTAGTAATCATATCATCAATAGATTCATTTTCTTGCATTTTAAAACTTTCATATTGGGAACGCAAGAGATCAATTTTAGCTCTCTTGACTTGTGATGTTCCCTCATGAGTGACCAATAAGTATTGCCAAATCTCATAGGCGGATATGCAATGGATAACCCATGTTAAGTCATCCTCATTCAATGCTAAAAGTAAGGCATTTTGAGCCTTCGAATTAGCATCAAATTCCTTGGAAGTAAGATCGGACCAAGTGTCCTCCTCACCTTCGGGTTTACTAAAAGGCTTGGTCAAAGACTTAGCAACTAGGCTACCTAGAGATTGCAGAAAAATGTTCATCCCAATTTTCCATATGGGGAAGTTGAGTCCATCAAATTTGGGAGAGGTCTTAATATTATCGACCATCTTTACTAGTGTATGAAAGAATATATGAAAATAGTGATTAGCAATTTATAGGATCTCTCTAAGGATGTAAAGCTAAAGACTAGAGTCCTAACTCTGATACCAATTGAAATCACCTAGAGGGGGCTAAATAGGTGAATATGCTAATTAATGCACAAATTTAAAAATGAGATGATGCAACGATCACTCAAAGCAAGATTAGAAGCCGAATACCCCGTGAAGGGCTCTGAACTCCTTTCTCGTGATTCCTCTAAATAAGAGTTTGAGGTGCGCAATGCAATCTTGTTGTGAGAATATAGATCGACAATATAAGAATGAATGAATAGAAAGTAAACAACACAAGTAAACTAATCGCAAACACAGAGATTTGTTTTGAGGTTGGAGTACCCAGTAATTTTCCTTCTTTTCTCATTTGTTTCATGTATATACACATTCACGATACATTGAGGACAATGCATGAGATAAGTGTGGAGGAGGGTTTACAAACATATGTAGTTTTAAATTTTCTTTCTTTTACAATTCTTTTTAAATATAAAATTCTTTTTTATATTAAAACTCTTTTTTTTTTACAAAACTTTTTGAATTAAGAGTAATAGTTTTGATCCATTTTTAAGAAAATTAAGATTATCTTAGGAATTAGGAAGACCTAAAATTATGAAATTTTAAACCAAGTCAAAATAATAAATCTTGTTTAAATTTTAAGATAAGAAAGTAGGATTGAAAAGATAATTTGATCTTGAATTTTTTGCCTTAGATTATCCACTTCACACTTACACAATTTTTTGGGATTGAAACAAAGACTGAAAATGCCATAAAAATATATTAAAAAATGATGATAAAATCACTTATTGCAGTCGGGTAATTACGCCCAGGAAGTTAGATTATTCACACATAAAACGGTGGACAAAAATAAAATAATCCCCTTTAGTTTTGTGGCCTTGTTTACTCGAGTCCATAAGTCCGAGGGATGTTTTCTCATCTGGTGCCCTAAGACTATCTGGTTTGGGAGTCGCCGGCTAAAGGCTCACTACTGGGGTAAATAAGAAAGCCTAAGAAAACTAAGGGAAGGAAAAAAAAAGAAAAAAATAATATATATAATAATATAAATAAATGGCATGAAAGTCTGAGTTAATATCCCAAAAATCTTCACAGTCCACAAAGTGCATATTTTTCTAAGAGTTTTATGAAAAGTCAAAGAATCAATTCAATTTTAAATTCTTACATTTAATTTATAACAAGATTTTTTTGCATTTTGACTTAGTTTAAGAAAAAACAATTTCTGGTTAACCTTTGACCTTGGATCACTTATATTTTTGCAAAAATACTTCAACACTTTTCTCTATTTTCAAAATGCGTTTTCAAAAATACTAACATTTGATTTTTTTTTCTTTATGAATTTTGTAGGTGTAATCTGCTGAAAACCCTTAGGAGACAAAACTCCTCCTCTAGGGGAAACCTAGAGGTTTAACGGCTTGTTGCACATGTTCAGTGCAATCGCTCACCTGCGAAAGTGGTGTAATAATTTTCTTATTTTTTTTTTGCTCAGGACGAGCAAAAAGATAAGTATGGGGGTGTAATTATTCTCTAATTTTGCATAATTTTATCACATCTGCATATTTATTTGGTATAAAATTCTGCTAATAAAGTTTTGCTTGCTTGATTCTAGGTCCATGGTGTGCAATAAAGAAGAAGACCCTAAATCACCATTTAATTGGTGATTAAAAGCCTATATCATAGCCATTGACCTAGAAGAGCTGATTCGTCAAAACCAGGGGCCCAAAACCAGAAACCGAGAGTAGAAGCTGACTGGGGGCAGACAGGACAGCGCGCGGCTCAAAGCGTCGCGCGCGCTTCCCTAGATAGGCCGCCAAAACGCGGCCTAGAAGTCTGGCCGAGGCTAGGCCGTGGCTTCGGGCTAGGGGTTATCCCCCTGGCCCCCTTCCCTGGTGCCTATAAATACCCCTTTGGGTTCCAGAGCAAGTGATATGCAGAGTTTTAGGGTAGTTTTCATCTCCATTTTGTAGCTTAGGGTAGTTTAGGTTAGTGTTCTTCTTCTTCCTCCCTTTCATTTTTCATTTTTATTTTTCATTTTTCTTCAAAAGTGTTTCACAATCATTTTTAGTTTTTAAAAATTTATTTTCTTTTAGTGCAAGGTCTAATTTAGATCTTAATGAATCCCTTTCATTATAGACCTCAACCTTCTCTTGCAAAACACAATCAAGTCTAGAATGCAAATTTTTATTTTCTTTTTCAATTTCTAGACTTTCTTTTTCAACAAATTATATTTTTCTATTAATTTTTCACAAACAATAGAAAGTTCTTCATTCAAAGCATGAGGATCAACATAATCATTTGAAGAACTAGTACAATCATCATTATCTAAGTGGGGCTCCGAATGTACCTCAAGGGAGTCATTCCCTTGGACCATGAAGCATTGTGAATCGGATTCTCCACTAGATTCCTCTTTTTGGATTTGCACTTGAAGCTCGGAGGTGGTGGTTGTTGTCAACAAATTCCACACTGCAAAGGCGGAATCAATGTTAGAAACACGTAAAAGATAATCTTTAGATAATGTGCTTCTAATGGCCTCTAGGGCTTGTGCATTGGCCCCTATATGATTGCTATCACTAAGGAAGGATTCCTTGGTAATGGCAAGGTAAACTTTATGACCTAGGGTTTGTAAATAAACGGTCATCCTAATCTTCCAAACATGAATGTTGGAAGGGTCAAACATAGGAGGGGTCATGAAGGCCATGGTAAACTATATGTGTGCAAACAAGCAAATGCAAACAATAGATTAGCAAGCAAATGGATCTCACTCCTAGGATGTTAAGCCTAAGTATCAGGAGCACTAGCTCTGATACCAATTGAAAGGGAACACCTAGAGGGGGGGTGAATAGGTGTTAGTGCTAATCTAAAACTTAATGCAAAACTAAGTGCGCTAAATGCGGAAGCTAATGCAAATTTTGCAACACACTTAGTACAATCAACAAGTGTAGCCGAATTCTCCGTGAAGGGCTCTGGACTAACTCCTCTTGATTCCCCTTGAATGGGTTGAGGTGCTATGTGAAGCTCTTGTTGATTAGGTACAAGTGAGGCACATACAAACAACCAAGCATATACAAGATATAGCAATGTGAATTATGCAAGGCACAACACAAGAAAATAGATATGATATGATAAAATGAATTATGCTCAACACAAGCAAATATGATATGAATGAAGCATGATGCTTTGCACAAATGTAAAGAGAGAGAGTTTAGAGACAAGTGGATCAAACGCAAACACAATGATATGTTCGAGGTTCGAGCACCCTTGCTCTACATCCCCGCTTACACCACCGTGTAGGATTTCCAATCCACTATACCGTCCACCGAGGACTCCCACCGAGGGAACCTTCACCGAGAAGGATTTTTACAACAATGGAGTACCGAACTCCTCTCTCAAACAAACACCTCCTCACACAAGAGGGGTAGGCCCTTAGCCAAACAACCACAACAACCAACACCTCTACCGAAGAGGGTTTACAACCAAACTCCACCTCTCACTAGAGGGAGCAAACCAATCACCCGATCACCTCTACCTAAGAGGGATACAACAAGAATAAGGGTGTTTACAACAAGTGGTTCCAAAAACCACAAACTCAATCTCTCTTTCTTTTCTCTTTTCTTTTCCACAAAAACAAGATCCTAAATAGATTAGGATAGGTGATAGCTCAAGTGTGGAAACTAGGTGTTTGGAAAACAAGCAACAAAGAAAAACACTTGAGAAAATTCTTGCAAAAGATATAGAATGAAAACCAAGACAAATCTCCTAAAATATTCTTTTCTTTGATTTTTCCAAAAACCAAAACAAATAAGATGAATTCTTTTTGGCTCAAAACTCTTTTAAAACTCTTTTAAAACAATAGAGAAAGTCTGAAAATTTTGTCTCTAAAAACCTTGGCCAAAAACCCAAAGAGATGGGGTTTTTATAGGCCCATCAGAAAACTAGCCGTTAGAGCTGAGCTGGCAGCTCTGACAGGCAACGGTCGACCGGCCCGGTCGACCGCCAACGGTCGGAAATATGACCGTTGGGCAACTGCGGTCGACCGGCCCGGTCGACCGAAACAAACAGAGAGCACTGTAAGTGCCCCGGTCGACCGGAGCGGTCGACCGTCCCAGTGCCTCCAAACGTGCACAGATTTGTGCACGTCGGTCGACCGGCCCGGTCGACCGACTTCACCCAAGTCGACTAGGTCAGGTTGACTAGTCGACTGATTGAAGCCTGGAACAGAAATCTGGATCAGAAAAATAATGTAAAATATTTTTCTTAAAATCTTTTAACACTTCTACAAATCACCAAAAAATAGTTTTATCATTTTATATGGAAACACAAACTTGTGATAAAAATTTCAAGACATATATCAATCATATAAATTCATTTTTCAGTCTTGTAAAGTTTATCAAAAACCAACACTTGTATTTTTATCAAACTTGATTTTTCAATACATGAATAGGAATATCAAAATAAGTTTGTCTAGCAAGTTAAAGCATGTATGTATAACTAGAATACATCTACTATACATATAAAACATGTAAACTTGTTTGATCTACTATTCATGAAAACCAAATCCAAAACATGAAAAACGTGTGTTGTTTGTGCACTTGAGCATATCAACTATACTAAGCTTTACAAATGGATCTAAACACACTATCTAAACTAGGATACCTAAGTCTTCTTGATGATCTTCATCTTCAAGTAGACTTGCTCCAAAACTCCATCCATGGGCTAGGCAATGTGTGATCTTGACGCTTTGGCCCTGGAATCATCATGAAAAGCTTCTAAACACCTTGTTGAAGCTAATCACCAACTAATATCTTGGTTAATGATCTGAAACTTAAACAACACAAGATTATTAGTAAACATAACTACATGAGTTAATCATCATCAAAACTAGAGTGGAAGGCCTTTGGGCCAACATCATGATGATGGATCTAACACTCTAACT